>ML675625.1:7544104-7697317 GCA_007922155.1 Mesoclemmys tuberculata
AGTTCCTTATCCACCTTACAACTTTCACATTCATCCCCATCTTTTACTGGATCAGACCAACGGTCCATCTAGCCCAGCATCCTCTCTTCTGAGAGTGGCCAATGCCAGCTGCTTCAGAGGGAATGAACAGAACAGGTAATCCTCAAGTGATCTATCCCCTAGTGCCCATTCCCAGCTTCTGGTAAACAGAGGCTATGCACATTTGAGAGCATGGTTTTGCATCCATGCCGCTCCTGGCTAATAGCCATCGATGGACCTATCCCCCATGAACTTGTCTAGTTATTATTTTAACCCTGTTATAGTTTTGGCATTCACAACATCCTCTGGCAAGGTGTTTGACAGGTTGACTTTGCATTGTGTGAAGAAATACTTCCTTTTGTTCATTTTAAACTGCTGCCTATTAATTTCCTTTGGTGATACCTATTTCATGTGTTATGAGAGAGTAAATAAACACTTCCTTTCTCACTTTTTCCAAACCAGTCATGGTTTTATAGGCCTCTAGCATATCCCCGCTTAGTTGTCTCTTTTCCAAGCTGAAAAGTCCCAGTTTTATTAATCTCTCCTCATATGGAAGCTATTCTATACCCCTGATCATTTTTGTTGCCTTTTTCTGTACCGTTTCCAATTCCAATATATCTTTTTGAGATGGGGCAACCAGATCTTCATGCAGTGATTCAAGATGTTGGCGTACCATGGATTTATAAAGAGACATTTCTGTCTTATTTATCCTTTTCCTAATGATTTCCAAAATTCTGATAGCACCATTGTCAATAAAAAAAAAAAAAAAGAGATTAAACAGGATTGTGTTCCTACTACATAAATAGATATCACTCTGAACTCCTCCTGAATAAGTCATTTATTATTCCAATCAGCATCCAAAGGTGTACTAAGCCCTTCCAGAACAGCCAGATGACAGGATCCCCGCTCCTAAGAACTTAGGCCCAGATCACCAGAGCTACTTAGGCCATGTCTATACGTATAGCACAGCAGAGGCACAGCTGTACTGATACAGCTGCGCCGCTGCAGCATGTGTGGTGAAGATACTCGATGCCGACGGGACAGCTTTCCCATCAGCATAAAAACACCCCACCTCCGCGAGCAGCAGCAGCTCTCCGGCCAACATAGCGCTGTGCACACAAGTGCTTATGTCGGTGTAACTTATGTCACAAGCTTACGAACAAGCGTAATAAGATCATGCCTAGAGCTTCAAACTGCAGGCTCATAGGATGACGTCACTGATGCTGCCTCCTGATCTTGGATTCCATGAGGAGCCGACTGCCTGCATCAGGTGGCGAGAGAGACAGACTGTCCACCTGTCAGCAATGCCGCTGAACTGGGCCTCCTCGAAGTAAAGCTGGACAAACCATGGCATCTCTGGGATGGGGTGGAGGAGAGGCCCTGGCTGCTGGTGTAGGGCAGCTGAAGGTGCCCTGGACATGACTCTTCCTGGGTTGGGCAGAGGTGTGGAAGAGAGAAGAAAAAAAACAAATTCAGTGGTGATGTGGAAGGTAACAAAAGTTAGATTCCCTTACATTCATTTAGGGCTTATCTACATATTGATTTAGCCTGCAGGCAAGCCACGGTGTTAATCTACAGCGCCCTCTCTGGCCACCTTCCTAATTGTCATGTGGACTCTGCTGCTGTGCTCTGAAAGCGGGAGTACATCAAATCGCCCTGAGAAACCCGGTAGCAGGGTCCACGAGATGACTTAGTGCAGGCTAAGGTGCTGTAAATTCACATCCTGGCTTTCCACACTTTAAATCACGGTGTAGAAAAGCCTTTTGTTTCCTGTAAATCTACTTAGGCGCTCTCATTTGTTTGTCTGTTGCTGTAAGGGAAACTTGCTTGCTTCAGGGCTGGAATTGAAAAGCAAGAACAGCAGCAGGAAGGGATGCAAGAATGTGCAAGTTAGAGCAGCCCTCGCCCTACTTTATTTACAGATTCTCTCTTCTTTGAGCTTCTCAGTGTAAATTGCAACTGTTTAGACTCTTTTGCACATCAGGAAGCATGGGCAATAATTGAACATAAGGGAGTCTATTTTACTCTGCCTCATCCCTGAATTTGGCTCAGTTAATGATGGAATTTCAGTTATTGTTCTAAGTTTGCTTGTGTTTTGTGTTTAAACCAAATCCCTAATTTTATATCAGCCTGATGCTCTCTTTATGGATAAAGATTACAGCCCATTTTCTGTCTCATATCTGGTTTATACTATGAAATAGAGATCCCTGGTGCCTGGATGCATGTGTCCCTCCTGAGAAAATTCACAAAAGATTTAGAAACAAACAAAATCTTTTTCAGCTACAGCAGAGAATGGCTTGCGTCCACCTCTGCACAAAGAAGAGATGCCGGTTTGCCACTTGCCATCTGGGATTTTTCATTCCTGCAGGCTGCAGACTGAGGGAGGCCATGTCATGTGGCTGAACTGCTTCTGTGAACGCTGCTGCCAACTGTCTCTCTCTGCCAAATGCTTTATAGTTGTCACTCGAGGCTCTTTTTTTAACAGCAGAAAGCTCAAAGAGGGAGGGCTACTGAAAAAGGGACTAAGCATTGCCTGGAGGGGCATTAGGACCACAATTATTTTATGACTTATCTGTGATTGCTCCCACCTTCCATCAGGGCAGGGAAGATGTGGAGGAAGAACAATTAAGGAGTCCTGCATATTGTTACTAATTATTTATTGGTGAATGTTAGGTTTCTTTGCCTTTCCAGAGCAGAAGTAAGCTTTTTTCGAGAAGACGTGTGAGAATATTCTTTAAATGCAGACTTTGTATGATGTGAATTTGGCAAGGACAAAGGATTGTAAAACTTCATGAATTCCATAGCATCTAGAATGATAGTTTGCTATGTGATCTGAGTGGAGTTAATGGAAGGGAAATATCCTATTGGGGGGTTTTGTGAATCACCTAGAACTTTTTTTTGGTTGTTGGTCAAACCTGAATTCTGCAAAAACATTCTATTTTGCTCCCTTCGTCCCCTGGAAATTACACTAGTATTTTTCCAGGAAAAATGTAATTTCAAAACAAAACAGTTTTTTCAAATGAATTGGAAACTTGCAGTACAAAAAATGTAGTTGGAAAGTCATTATTGCTGCCTGTTTATTTCACAATATTCTATCCTAGAAATGTAGGGTTGGAAGGGACATTGAGAAGTCATCAAGTCCAGTCCCCTATGCTGAAGCAGGAGAAAGTAAATGTAGCTGATCTCTTGACAGGTGTTTGTCTAACCTGTTCTTAACACCTTCCAATCATGGGGATTCCACAACCTCCCTTGGAAGGCCTAGTCCAGTGCTTAACTTTCCTTATTGTTAGAAAGTGTTTCCTAATACCTAACCACAATCTTCCTTGCTGCAGATTAAGCCAATTACTTCTTGTCCTATTTTCGGTGGACATGCAGAACAATTGATCACTGTCCTCTTTATAACAGCCTTTAATGTATTTGAAGTCTGTTATCAGGTTATTTCCCTTCCCCCCCCCCCCGGTCTTTCTTTTTCTCACAACCAAACTATCATTCCCATCTCTACAGTCTCTCAGGAGGCTGCTCTTCAGAGCTAGTGTTTTGAGACAGCCAAATAGAAGAGAGCTTGATATTCCTGTTCCAAATCTAGAACTCGGGTTCAAACTGGTGGAATAAAGCTGCAGAAGAAGCTGCAGTTTGTGTTAGTAATGTTGTCTTCTCAAGGGGTCAGTTTATAATTACAAAACAAAATAAGTTAACACACGCAGAAAAGGAAACAAAGCTTTCCAGGATATGGGTCAGCAGATAACTGTGAATCTGGATGTGGAGCCCAACATTTCCCTACGGACAGTATCAATATGATACTATGAGCACCTGTGCCAGAAGAGAGAAAGTTCAGTTTGGTTTAAACCTTTGTTTGGCTTTCACTTAGCAGCATCCTCAGCGTGTCACACCAGGACTTTCAAGTGAATTCTAAAGCCAGCAAAACAAATCCTCCCATCCCTAATAGTTCTAAGTGGATTTAGAAACAAAACAAATCCTAAAGTACAGTAGTAGTAGGGTTATATTTGGGGGTTATGATGTTCAAAAATTAGCTGGATACACCTTCTTGGCTTCAATAGCCAAAACCCAATGCCTTCTGGACAAAATACAACTGTTGTACCTGTGCAGTGCTACTGCCTAGGGTTGTGGGTTTTTTTTAAATAAAACAGCAATCTTTCTGCTTTAGTCACAGTTTGTTGTACGCTCAACTGAAAAAGAAGAGATTTTAACATCCTTCTGTGCCAGTGTAATTAGCAACAAAGGAACCCATCAGCCTTTGCCTTTTCTTCTTTGCTTAGCTCAAAAATTGACCCAATTCAAGACTGGATATAAGAAGTTAATTCCCATGAACAAGTCTTGCCACCTTAATGGTGCTCGAAAATAAGTACAGCAGATTCAGTGAGTGTGGTCCCAGCAGCACTGAAAATGCACACAAAGGAAGGGCGAGCTGCTGAGATGCTGTTCACAGCACATGTGCTGAATGTTCTTCATGTCTCTTCGGCATCTAGTATAACGCAGGATCATCATGTGGTCGTCTCCTGCAGACTGATAACTACCATTCTGAGAAGTGGGTTACTTCAGTCTGGCACAGCCTCTCCTGCTGTTTTCAGCAGGTCAGAAACAGGGAGACAGCAATACCCAGAGATGACTCTCAACAGAGATTATAGACACACAAAAACTCATTAATTTAATCCCATCCCTCATTCATCCCTCTTCTGACACTCCAGCTGGTGCAAGGTTAGTGGAGGGCCAACTTGTGCCTTCCGTGTTCAGGGACTGGCTTGGCAGCCATAGATCCTATGGGCCTTGTGCCAGTAGGGAATCATTGAGATGCAGGACCACCCTAACCATGGCACCTCGTGGCCCTGATCTGTCCCTTCCCATCCTGTACTGGACTGCCCCTACATCTGGGTCTAGGAGTGTACTCTTTACAATGCACTTGGTTCTCTGTGTCAGGTAATTTTGCTCATTTCTTTCAGGTGGTTCTCAAGGCAACTTTACACTTTGTCTTTCTCCTAATTTCCCATGAATCAAAGCTATACTTGAGTCTCAGTTTGAGTAAACAATGCAGCTCTTAGTCAAGCTAAAAATAAACAAAAAATCCTAAATTCTTATGATAAAATTCTCTCCTCGTTTATACCTCTGCACTCAGAGCTAGACTTAAACTTAGCTTTAAAGGGACTGTTTATAGGTTGGTAAAGTTGTATGCAACTTCTCTATTTTGCATAGTGCATGTTTCTGACTCTCTGTGTGTGCGTATCTCCGTGGGTGGGTGCGTCCATTTCTCTGTATACAATCACTTGATTTATATGGTATCTGCGTGTGTCTGTGGGGTGTGCTTTTAAGACCCGAAGAAATTAAAATCTTAACATTCACATTTGTTTTCCTTGGATGGAAATAACTTAGTTTGTTTTACCCTTACCCTATAGTCACATGATGATTTCACAAAATCATTATACTTAGTTGTAGCAACGTTTGGCAGAAACACCAGCCCTCCTGCTGTGTCACTTGCTCATGTCGATAAAGAAAAAAAAAATCTTTAAACAAATCTTTACAAGTCTTTACAAACAAACTTGTGCTTATTGTAAATTCTTATCCCCAAGTTGGTTGGAAAAGGTCAGTTCAGGCCCAGAGTTTAGGTTAACACTTCCTAGAAGGAAGCATTACCTCAACGAGCAGCCTTACACATCTTAAAGGCATTAAAAATTGTAATGTCCTGAAGCAGAGGGTATCTGAGAGAAACTAATGGTGACATTTTAGGTAGCCAGGTTGCTTACACAGGGCTGACACTGTTAGCTTTGCCTCTCTCTGACACCTCTTGACTTTTTCCATTTGTAGCTAAAAACACACAAACTCGTCCTTTCAGTTTTCATCCACCTTGACAAAGAAACAGAGCTTTAGAATTCTAATGCTTCACTGCTGTGCATATGCCAAAAGTTTGCTCCTAGAATGTCAGCTCATACAGCAGCACTGCTTATCGACACAGCACAGAGATTTGAATGGGTTTAAAAAGGCTTGCAGAAAATCAAATGTGGACATCCTTTCCCACCTCACTGTTCAGACTCCGTGCAGCATTCACATACACACCTCACTCCCATCACACTCAGACCCTAATGCCCCTCTTTTACAACCCACTGGATTGCTCTGGGAAAATACAAACTATTAAAAATGTTAAGTTATTAAACGTAATGAGTTTCATTAATTGTATGCAAATGTAACCTCTTTTACTCCAGCGATGGGACTCTCTCTTTAAATGGAAATTATAAACAAAGGCAGGAAATTTAAAGCAAAGAAAAAAATAAGCAACAGTGTGTTAGGAAGAAAAGTGTTGGAATGAAAGTAGAGCACAAAAAAGTGATATTAGACACTGCAATATTTCAGTTCCATGTAGCTTTTTCATATTTGTTCTATAGATAAAAATGGAATTCTGCCAAGCCTATTTATTTTTTTACAGTTTCAATGAATGTCCATTTTTATTTTAAGCATTTTTTATTTTTATCAATCTAAGTTTTCAGTTGTGGGAAATTATAGAGGGTCACACCGTAATTATTTTAGGACAGCAGATGCTGCGATTCAAAGTTTAAAGCTTTATAACCATTAAAACACACACTGTCAGCGTCACATCCAAATGTTAGCCTTCAATCAAACTCTAATAAGTTCTCAGGCAGAACTTTTCTTACTCTGCCGTATCTGTGAATTTTGATCATCATCAATGGAAATATATTTTCATAGTTTTGTGTTTGTGGGGTGAAACTGACATTTATCAACTTTTACGAATAAAAATCTAATCCTTCCGAGCCTATATATAGAACACTGAGAAAAACACTGTTCCAAGGTCAGTACAGCTGTGGTGAACAGGGAGCGCTTTGCTGCAACAGATTGAGCTCCCTTTAATGCTTCCATAGCGAGTTGTCTTCTTTGCATTTGCACATGTGTTGATAAAATGTGACCAATGGGACAAGGCCCTGGTCTACCAATGCAATCTGTTTTGCCTATTGGACATGATGAAATGTCACTGAGGGTTTGTCTTGATTAGGAAGAGAGGTTGGGATTAACATAACCTTTTCTTAGTGTAGATTCAGGTCCACACTGTCTACTTCAATTTAGAATCAAAGGTTGACCTTAGCCAGCTAAATTAAAGAGAAGAGTGTCAACCAGGGAAATGGTTGGGGTTTGGCTGATGTATTCGCTGATTTCACAACCTCTCTTCTTCAAACTGATGGACGCAGTAGGATTAGGAAATGGTTTTAGGCTTGTGTAATTTCCTTTGCTGAGCAGAAAAGAAACAGAGTTAAACTGTGAGTAAATAAAGTGAGAAAATAAAGAGGAGTGGCTGGCAGCTGTAGTAGCTGTGTCCTAGTAGAGCCGGGGGAAGAGACACATCACATTCACCTGTAACCGTGTTAACATAAAGAGCAAGTTTTGGGTTGAGTTACAAAGAATAATGTTATTCCTGAGAAATTAAAGCTGTTCCGCTTTAAAGGGGCACTACCCCCCACCCCCATTCAGATACCAGCCCCATATCAATTTACAGGTTCCTAAACGCACTATAAATGCTCCTTCCTTGGCACCAACATATGTGTTCTTGAACTCCCTAGAGAGATCCCCCCTATCAACACCCAAACACAGCTGAGACACATGCATGTACTTACCACAAAACAAACTAGACACACTACAAAAATGCGTGTCTCAGCATAGAGACACATATCAAAGCCAAATTTACTAAGAAATGTTTACGTTTGCAGTCCACAAAAGGGTGAACACAACTGCTCGCAAGACTAACGGAGACTTTAATCCAACTGAATCACATTGCTGGACCCCAATATGTAGAGATTGTAAGCAATCAGGGAGCCGGTTGTATAAACTCAGGGTGACCTGATATATGTGACCAAGAAAGGGAAATCTTAAACAAAGACTGTTAGGGCTCCCCTGCCCCGTCTCCCTCAGTTCCCAAACATGTTTGCAGACAGAAAGCAGCAGTCCAGAGTCCAAACTGCAGGCAATGTGATGTTTATTGGGGCTAAACAAGCAAGCATAAATTCATAGCCCTTCACACAGGTCAGGCTTCCTTTCCCATAATCATATCTCTATATGCTGGTAGACTTTTCCTTCCCCTCAACCATAGCTCTATATGTCCACAGAGCTCCTCTTCTCTTCACCATATGCTGACAATGTTCCCTACCCCCTCCCTCTTCTTGACAGGCTTAATTATCCTGGTGGTGCCCCTCCCTCCTCCAGTTCCCAGTCATCTTCCATTTTGAAGAGTCTTGGGTCTGGGAGCTTCGGTACCACCTCTTTTGTATCCCTGGGGAGCGGTGGGAAGCGAGGTTACATTTTGGCCATGGTCACATTATGACCCGTTAGTGTTTCTTTCTCAGATCTCCTTTTACCTGCTTGACTTTGTGCCGATGTCCGTCTTGAAGAGGAGTCCGAGATTTCATTCATTTGTGCGTTCTTATCTCAAACCCCCACTACACCTTTTAACTACATCCCTTATTTTTTCTCACGGTAATAAAGAA
Organism: Mesoclemmys tuberculata; assembly: GCA_007922155.1. Lineage (NCBI taxonomy): Eukaryota > Metazoa > Chordata > Testudines > Chelidae > Mesoclemmys > Mesoclemmys tuberculata. The sequence goes on from ML675625.1 coordinate 7,552,621, forward strand.
AACCCACCCTGGTTGTGGGCAGGCAAGAGGAACATACTATGTCTTTGTTTTTTGCTTACATGTGTCTCTGGAAGACCTCAGCTTTCAGGCAGGCTAGCAGGCCTCAGGGCTGACCTAGAATACCATCTCAGGCAGATACACAGGTCTAAAAAAATCATACAAACCTAAATTATATTGCTACTAATTCTAACAAAGACAACTCAATATTACAGCAAAACAGCTGGAAAAAAATGGATTTAGTGCTTTTTTTCTCTGACTGGATGAAATGTGTTACACAAATGCTTAATAATGATCTTTTCATGCTATGTGTCGGCTTTTTTTTTTTTTTTTTAAGGTTAAACCCATCTGCAAATATTATTTGTTTAATGTTCTTTCTTAGTTCAGGAGACAGAGTATGCTCTTAGTCCCTCCAAGCATTACGACTGAGAACGCTTAAGGCTACCCTGTTTCACAAGCCTACAAGAGAGAAGGAAGGAGAAGCAAATTGAAAATAATTGCATCCTGCAGTGATGGAGTAATCATCATGAAAATATGATTAGATTCCTAGGAATACATTCAGCTCTCAGATCAGCTTGTGCTCCCGTTAGCACAGAAAATTACATACCAAGCCACTACTCACCAAGCTGCATGCAGGGTCCCAGTTTGGGTCCACAACAGGATCGTTATTTTAAAGGCAGGAATTAGCAGCAGCCAAAACAACAAAATAAACATAACATTGACAAAAAAGTTACCACTGGCTTCCCCAGACCTGAAAGAGTAAAATTCAGACGTGTCACAAAACACACTTCTGGTTTAAACATTCTGTCCAAAAATTGTTCTGTCGGGTCTGATCAGAGTTTCATTCTTAGGGGTTGTGTTAGTAGATTGCATGTACTAGCAGTGCCACACACAACCTGATTCTTTACTTGGTTGTACCTTGCTCAGTCATCTGTACGTGTACACAGTTAGGTCCCAGTCCTGCAAATTCTAAAGCACACGCTTAACTTTAAGCATGAGGAGGGCCCATTGACACCACTAAGATTGCTCACATGCTCAAAGCCAAGCAGATGTGCAAGTGCTTGCAGCTGCAGGGCCTAAGCGTAAAGTGCTACCCAATCAGGAAGGATGCAGTTTACACTCATTTTGCCCGGATGCAAATGACTGACAGTAGAATGAGGCAGAGGTAAATCAGACCCATAGTTTCTTTTCACAGATGGTGGAGGGAGGAGAGACCCACAGATATCTGGGGTAAACATTGAGGACATATTTTTTTCAGCATGTAGAGCAGTTGGAAAACAATAGCCTGTTTCTCTCTGCTTTGAAATATATTAGTTACTCTACCTATAATATTGCCATTGGTTTGGGACAAGCTTAGTCATGTCTGGAAAGGTGAAAAGCCAGTGGGAATGAGTCACATCAGTCATATCTAAAGCCAAATTTTGACTGGGGTCTGTATCTAGTCTGAAATTTATACCATGAGGAACATAGGAGTTTATGTTGTTTATTATGGTAGTGCATATGTTGTACAAATGTACATAAACTAGGCTGTTTATGTATTATAATAGATATATTAGCAATTTTATCTGTGCAGGATAATTATATACAGGCATGCACACATGCAAAAGTAGGGTGGTTTATTACCTCCTCTGTCAGAGCCTATTCTTCTCACCAGATAGCTCTATAGCACCAAAATAAACAATAATTTCAGTTCTTTACACATTAGCAGCATTTTGCGAGACAGACCCTTTTTTCACTGTCAGTACCATGGGTTGTATAAACCTTGACGCACAAAACCATCCAACAGGTTGGTTCTCAAAAGAGATATTTTGCCATGTCTTCAGTTGGTTGGAGGAGGATTTGGCAAAACAAAACTAACTTGGTTGGTGCAGTCATGTGCTATGGATCAATCATTCTCAATGTAAGATTGTTATTACTTTATCTGAAACAGAGAAAATATGCTGTCTCATTATACTGAGATGTGGGTAGATTATTATAGTACTTACTCTTATTGTTCAATGTTAGGTTATGGTCCCTGTGGTTTGTGGTGTAACTAAAACCTTGACACTTACTGAAAATCTAGAGAGTTGCCAGCTATTGAAGTGTGTGTCATGGTTAATTGTACCGTTGTGAGGTGGATTCTCTCCCCTTTACAAATGTTGAATGCTATCTTGCCCCAGGACTATCCTCATTGATTTCACAGGCAGTAAATGGTGGTGATTCTATGGGAGCCAGATGTGGATCTAGTGGAAGAACGGAGACCTAAGCTGAGACTTCTTTGAGAGAAAATACAAGGACTTGATCAGAGCATGAATCTGGATTGAAGAGCTACTCATGTAAACATGAGAGTCAAACAGAAAGATCGTTTAGTGCAAACTCTGACTCCACATGAAATTCTATGGACCAAATCCATCCCTGGTATAAGAACGCTGAAATCAGTGAGTTTCTCCTGGGGCAGCAGAAGCTCCTAGGTTGGTCTGGCTTCAAAATAAATGTCCTGTGTAGTCAGTCAGTTGTCTTTACAATCCAGGCCTTCTCTCACCCACAATTTTAGAGAACCTTGAGAGCTGAATGGGAGGAGGTCCTTTCACTACTTGTTGCAGCTGAAGGAAAGCTCCACAACGTTACACTTCATTTGAAGGGTACTGTGACAGGGTCAGGCCTGACGGCTACGCCAGAGTGCTGGAGGGCCTGGATATCAGCCCCAGGCTCCACAAAGCCCTGTTCCCTGGGTAACTCAGCTGGGGCTGATTAGGCAGTTAGGCCACCTGGGGCTGTTTAACCAATCAGGCCAGCTGGGGCCAATCAAGGGGCCCCACCCCAAACACTTAAAAGCCTGCAGGGCAGTCAGGCAGTTGTGGGTTTATGGAGCTGGGAGAGAGGAGGAGTGGAGTACGGAGGTGGGAGTTATAGGTATAGTTACAGGGTACAGTTGCAGTTCACAGCTTTTGGAGTTGGCAGCTTGGAGCAGGCAGGCTGCCGCCTGTGGGCTGCAGCCTACAGAGGCTCGCAGCTTCCCCTGTTGTTACCGGTGCCCCGGAGGGCAGGGCACCTGGCTGGAGAAGCAGGGAGCGGATCACGGACTACCCCAGAGGGAAGGTAGCAGTACTCAGGGGCAGAGCGGGCCCCGGCCCCTCCCTCGACCCTACCCCAGCTGCACCACCGGCCGGGCCGGGAGAGCGCAGGACCCACAGGGGCGGAGTACTTCTCCCTCCCCTGCCCCGACCTTGCCACATCTGGTGTCAGAAGTGGGATACAGCGCAGCAGTTACAGGGGGAAAAAGGCGAAGCAAGAAGGGAGGGGGGCCTTCCCTTTCTCTCCACCAAGATGGAGGATGTGGTCAAGGCCCTCGTGCAGGTCACGGCGGCCAAGCAAGAGGCCATCAGGGTCCAGCTGGCCACCCAGCAGGAGGCGGTAAGGCTCCAACAAGAGACTAACCAGTTGTTGGTCAGCCAGGCCAACCAGGACCGAGCCCTCATGCATGAGGTAGTGGTCCAGGTGAGGACCTTGTCTTCCCAGACCCTGGGGTCGGGCGGGGCACGAACCCTACGAGCCACCAACTTCCTGCAGAAGATGACAGTGGAGGATGACGTGGAGGCATACCTCCTTGCCTTTGAGCGGACCGCTGCCCGGGAGGCTTGGCCCCAGGCTCAGTGGGCTGGAATTCTCGCCCCCTTTTTGTGCGGAGAAGCCCAGAAGGCCTATTACGACCTGCCCACAGTAGCTTCAGCCGATTACTCCCAGTTAAAAACGGAGATTCTGGCTCGGTTGGGAGTGACGACGGCTGTACGGGCCCAGAGGTACCATGACTGGAAGTACCAGGAGGGCAAGGCCCCACGGTCGCAGCTATTCAACCTTGTTCACCTTGCCCAGAAGTGGCTGCAGCCAGAGACCACCAGCCAGAGGAGATTCTGGGGACTCTGGTTATCGACCGGTACATGCGGGGATTACCGGCTGACCTCCGGGCGTGGGTGGGGCAGAATGACCCCTCGTCCTATGACTACTTGATTGCCCTGGTGGAACAGCGGGTGACAGCTAGAGGCCTCTCCCGGTCAGCCAGGGAGGACCTTAGCCGGGTCAGACCATCTGCTCCGGTCCCTGGGGCCCGACCCCCCGAGAACCCAGGGAAGGCCAGGTGGAGGTCTAAGGAGAAAGAGGGTCCACTAGGGGCCACCAAAGGGCAAGGTGACGTGGGCAGAGAAGACGGAGTCAGGACCCCTAGCCCTAAGGCCAAAGGGCTGCCTAGGGCCCCCTACCGGTGTTATGCCTGTGGGGAATGGGGACACATAGCTGCCCAATGTCCCAATGCTGAGGAGCCGATGCAATGTAACATGGGGAGCTGGGCTGGCTCCTGTGGCCTAACCCATCTCGTGGGGGTGGCCCTAACTCCCCATAGATACACAAGGCCGGTGAAGGTGAATGGGGAGAAGACGCTGGCGTTGGTGGACTCCGGGAGCGCCATTACACTTATCTCGGGGAGGTTTGTGAAGCGCAGCCAGTTAGCACAGGCTAAGCGCACGGGGGTAACGTGTGTCCATGGGGCTGTGAGTTACTACCCCACCGTCCCCGTGGACATAGAAGTGCAGGAGGGAGTCACCCGAGTGACTGCAGGGGTGGTTCCCAGGCTTCCCTACCCCGTCCTCATCGGAAGAGACTTCCCAGGGTTTGGGGCTCTCCTGCCCCCAGAGACCACAGGGCAGGGGGAGGAACAGGAGACTGCTGGAGTAGCCCTTTTCCCCAACGCTCACCCCCCACTGTTCCCTGAGATGGCCCCAGACCTAGTTTCGGCCCCAGGGAAAAGCCGGAAAACCAAAGCGGAGAGGAGGGCCGCTAAGGCCCTGGGGACCAGATTCCTTGCTCAGGGGTTGAAGCCGGCTATGGTAGGAAGGCAGACCCGGGCCACAGCCAGGGAGGCGGCCCAGGTAGGGGGGCCCATAGCAGACCCCGAGTTGGGCCACACTGAATCAGAGGTCAATGGGGGAGAGGACACCAACCCGGAGATGGAACAATTAGGGGCGGGGCGAGAGAGCTTCGCCCGAGACCAGGCCGAGGACCCGAGATATGTTACGGCCAGGACAGAGGCAGTCGAGGTCAACGGAGTCCCGGTGGAGGGGAGAACTCAAGGCCCGGGGCCGCACTTTGTGGTAAAAGGGGACCTGCTGTACCGGGCCACAGAGACCAACGGAGAGAGGGTACTACAGCTATTGGTACCCCGGAAGCACCAAGGTGCCGTGCTCAGCCTAGCCCACAATCACCTCTTCGGGGGACATTTGGGTGTAGAAAAAACCCTAGCTCGAGTTATACGGAGGTTTTTCTGGCCAGGCATCTATGAGGACGTGCGACATTACTGCTCCTCCTGTCCGGAGTGCCAGCTACACAGCCCCCAGCCTCGGTTGCGGGCCCCGCTGGTGCCTCTACCCATCATAGAAGTCCCGTTCAAGAGGATTGCCATGGACCTAGTGGGGCCGCTGGAGAAAACAGCCAGGGGGCACCAACACATTCTCGTCATCCTCGACTATGCTACCCGGTACCCCGAAGCCATCCCCTTGCGGAGCACCACCTCCAAAGTAATAGCCACGGAGTTAGTGAAGATTTTTGCTCGAGTGGGGCTACCGAAAGAAATCTTGACGGATTAGGGGACCCCATTTATGTCGAGACTAATGAAAGACTTATTCACTTTTCTGCAGATACGGGCTCTGCGAACCTCCATCTACCACCCGCAGATGGACGGTCTCATAGAAAGGTTCAACCGAACCCTCAAGGCTATGATCAGAAAGGTAGTAAGCCGGGATGGGAAAGACTGGGATACCCTGCTGCCGTACCTTATGTTCGCCATCCGGGAAGTACCCCAGGCCTCCACGGGGTTTTCCCCCTTTGAGCTATTATACGGACGCCACCCCCGGGGCATACTGGACGTCGCCAAGGAAATCTGGGAGGAGGGGCCCGCCCCGGGGAGAAACATTATTGACCACGTGCTCCAGATGAGGGATCGGATAGCCCGAGTCACCCCCATAGTATGGGAGCATTTGGAGAAGGCCCAAGGGGCCCAGCAAGCCCAATATAATCGCCAGGCCACAATTCAGAGATTTCAGCCGGGGGACCAGGTGATGATTCTGGTGCCCACAGCCGAGAGCAAGCTGCTGGCCCAGTGGCAGGGGCCCTACGAAGTGCTCGGGCCCGTGGGGGAGACCAACTACAGAGTGCGCCAACCAGGGCCCAGAAAGCAAGAGCAAATATACCACATTAACTTGTTGAAGCCATGGAGGGCTCGAGAGTCATGCCTGGTAACCCAAGAGGTAGTACCGCGGGAACAGGTGAAAGTATCTCCCGATCGAACGCCGAACCAAGCGGCCGAGGCAGCGGAGGTGATAAGCCGCTACCCAGACGTCTTTACGACCCGCCCTGGTCGGACGGCGGAGGTGGCCCACGACATCATCACTAACCCTGGGGCCAGGGTTATGATGAGGCCCTACCGGGTACCTGAGGCCAAGAGGCAAGAGATTAGAGCAGAAGTGAAAAAGATGTTGGAGATGGGCGTCATCGAGGAGTCCCACAGCCAGTGGTGTAGCCCAATAGTATTGGTACCGAAGCCCGATGGAACTACGAGGTTCTGTAATGACTTTCGCCGGTTGAATGAGGTCTCCCAGTCTGACGCCTACCCCATGCCCCGTATAGACGAGCTGGTGGACCGAGTGGGCAAGGCCCGCTTCTTAACGACCCTCGACCTAACCAAGGGGTATTGGCAAATCCCCCTAGCGGAAAGCGCAAAGGAAAAGACGGCGTTCTCGACCCCAGATGGGCTATTCCAGTATACGGTCCTCCCCTTCGGTCTACATGGGGCCTCGGCCACTTTCCAGCGGCTGATGGACAAGCTGTTGCGCCCCCATACCGATTACGCTGCTGCGTATTTGGATGACACAGTCATTTACACCCCAGATTGGGAGACCCACCTAGGAAAGGTGGAGAGGGTGCTGGATACTCTGAGGCAGGCTGGCCTCACCGCGAACCCGGCCAAATGTGCCATTGGTCTGGCGGAGGCCAGGTACCTCGGGTACATCGTGGGGAGGGGCACGGTAAAATCTCAACTAAACCGGAAGAAGCAGGTCTGGGCGTTTTTAGGGGTGGTAGGGTACTACCGGCGGTTCGTTCCCCATTTTGCCTCTAGAGCCAGCCCCCTGACTGACCTGATAAAGGCCCAGGGCCCAGATATGGTGCGATGGACCCCAGCAGCAGAAGAAGCTTTCACAGACCTGCCTACAGCTCTATGCAGTAACCCTGTACTCCTCGCCCTGGATTTTACTAAAGACTTCATTTTACAGACTGATGCCTCAGAAGTAGGGCTCGGCGCGGTCCTGTCGCAGTTGGTAGGGGACGAGGAGCACCCCGTGCTGTACCTCAGCCGGAAGCTCCTCCCGAGGGAGCAGAAATACGCGGTTGTGGAGAGGGAATGCCTGGCAGTCAAGTGGGCAATGGAGGCCCTCCGGTACTACCTGCTGGGACGTCGCTTCACCCTGGTGACTGACCATGCCCCGCTACAGTGGATGCAGTGGAACAAAGAGAAGAACGCGAGGGTGACCCGATGGTTCCTGTCCCTACAGCTGTTCCAGTTTACCATCCAGCACAGGGCGGGCTGCTGCCATGGGAATGCTGATGGGTTGTCCCGGGTTCACTGCATGGTGTCCCAAGTTGCCCAACCCAGTGGGATTGAGCAGGGGGGGAGGATGTGTGACAGGGTCAGGCCTGACGGCTACGCCAGAGTGCTGGAGGGCCTGTATATCAGCCCCAGGCTCCACAAAGCCCTGTTCCCTGGGTAACTCAGCTGGGGCTGATTAGGCAGTTAGGCCACCTGGGGCTGTTTAACCAATCAGGCCAGCTGGGGCCAATCAAGGGGCCCCGCCCCAAACACTTAAAAGCCTGCAGGGCAGGCAGGCAGTGGTGGGTTTATGGAGCTGGAAGAGAGGAGGAGTGGAGGACGGAGGTGGAAGTTATAGGTATAGTTACAGGGTACAGTTGCAGTTCACAGCTTTTGGAGTTGGCAGCTTGGAGCAGGCAGGCTGCCGCCTGTGGGCTGCAGCCTACAGAGGCTCGCAGCTTCCCCTGTTGTTACCGGTGCCCCGGAGGGCAGGGCACCTGGCTGGAGAAGCAGGGAGCGGATCACGGACTACCCCAGAGGGAAGGTAGCAGTACTCAGGGGCAGAGCGGGCCCCGGCCCCTCCCTCGACCCTCCCCCAGCTGCACCACCGGCTGGGCCGGGAGAGCACAGGACCCACGGGGGCGGAGTATTTCTCCCTCCCCTGCCCCGACCTTGCCACAGTACATTTACCAAGTTTGCAACAATAAAGGATCAATAGGTGTTAAGTATGTTTTAGATATGGAGCACATTATAGAGGATTATAAACAAATCAGCAGGTGTTTGGGAAAGGTAAACAACCTATTGAACTACAGCACAATTAATTCACCATGTATTAAAGCACTATTAATCATTAAATATGGAAGCTAGTTATAAATACACCTTTAATATGAAATGCACCACCTCCAGTGCCCAAACACACAAGCAGCTAGCAATAACCTGAGCGTTTAAAGAGCACAATGGTCTTTCCCAAAACAAACGGGTTGGATACTAAGGACATTATCTAGGTGTTCATGCCATATCATCCACTACCTCATCACATAGCAGTTATCTAATATGTCCTACAGAAAGTTGGTGTGAATGGAAAACGTATTGCAACATCTACCATAAGAATGTAGCTGTTTTTTCAGATGTCACAGTTACCATCTATTTCAGTACAGAGAAAAGCTTACAACACAGGGCTAACCACTCTGAACACCATTTATTTATTTATATATAAATTTGGAGGAAGGGATGTAGCATTTGAAACTGTCAAAATTGGAGTCTTCAAATGGGGACCTCACAAGAATTTATGAGCTGCAGCAGCTGCATGTAACAGCTGATAAGTGGAATACTGAGACCATTGACCTTGTGTTTGTATGTACACGCACACACGATAAGATGTCAAAGTTGTCTAGTACTAGAAAACCACGCACAGCACTCCTACAGGATATATAAAATATTCAAGGATTTATTTTCTCAAGTGTCTGCCAATGGTAACAGACCTCTACATGTTCCCATATAAATTTATAGATTGTCATATGAACTAGCATTGGGAGACGATCTACAGCAGCTGATGTCTGAATGGGTTGACAATGAGCTATCTTGAAAATTATTGTAGACTTTGCTATTTTGTTAGACATCTCACCATCTGCTATAGACATGTGAAGAAGCAGCATGTTTAATGTTCAGAACATGTGACTGGGTGCTAGGATTCTTGGGTTCTAATCTCAGGTCTATCACCAGTTTACCGGGGAAATTTCTTCTCCTTTCTGTGTGTCAATTTCCCCATCTGTAAAAATGAGATCATAATCATTTAAAAGCACCAATAGCCCCAGGTGTGTGACTGACAATGAAGGGGTGGAAAGGAGTTTTGTGTTTATAGCAGAGTGTTTATTTGTTTTTTGTTTAATGCTGCTGGGATTTTGTTTTATTACTAACATTTTGTATAGCCTGGTCTGCGGTTTACATTGAAGTACAAAGATTTGTTAATAATCAGTGCATGTCAAATATTTTGAGAACCTTAGATACAGGGATTAAATGAAACTTCAGTCATTATGATCATATAGATGACATCATCAAGCACAGACTGGCCTGTTTCAGCAAAGCTTCCTCTCGCAACTCACTCCAGATTTGTGGCAAATGGGTTTCTTTGGCATCAAATTCCCTCTTCCAGTGTATTGTGGTAGTCATATTAACACTAACCCTCCCTGTGTAATTGTAGCAAGTTCATATCTATCAAGATATTGACAAGCTATAGTGCTGCAGCAGGGAAAACAACATCTCTGTGCCCTGTTCTGTTTGTATTCTGGAAAACAGTGGGTCCTTCATTGTCTGGGAGTGATAGTCTGCCTGCTATTTTGGCTGACAATCATTCAGAGATGCAAGCCCCTAGGTTTTGTGGATATACAGTGGGGGAAGTCCGTGAGCCTGCAGCTGGTTGGTGAATGGTTGAAAGCATTGGCTCATTTCTCTTCAGAGCTCTTTTGTGGTGTCATTCTAAGCCATAGTAGATGCCAGAAAAAAATCCACCACAGTGTTAGTAGTCTCTATTCATGAGAGATCCACGACTTGAATAGCAGGGAGGTATTGCAAGTAGTGAGCTAATGATGGGAAAGCTTTGAAAAACTTTGTTTGGCTTCAGCAGGTGTTTATCTAGTCCATAACTTTCATAAATACCTAGTTCTCATATAAAACAAGATCCAAAACAAACAGCACACCTAAACATCTTAACCAGAATAGGATGGCTGGTATGTTGACCCCTTCTCTTTGCTTCTGTTGTGAGCCTTAACTCTAATGTAGTCACGTGCCCTTCAGCACTACAACAAACAGGTCTCTCATCATCATTTCTCCACAATCTTTCCACCACTTATGCTGGCAGAACCGTGCCCCTTCATCCCCACAAAAGGCACAAATGCAAGAGTCTCCTAGTAAAACATTAATCTTGGATCACAGATTTATTGTATGGATTTGCAACACAGGCCATATTACAAACATTGTTTGGGAACATTTACAAGAATAAATAAGATGGACTCGCAGTTGTAAAAAAAAATTACACTTCACTGTAATGTACAGTCAAAAAATATATCTGATATTCATTGACTTGACATTATTTACCTTCCTTCTTTTAAGCCAGAAAGGAAAAAAACACTGAATGCACAGTGCTGAGTTTTTTGTATATTTTTTTTCATTTTTATTGTACCGTGCTTTATCTATCAAACATCCAAACTGTACAAGTGAGCTTTACCAGTAATCATGAGCACTGGGGGAAACCGGAACAGCAAAGAGATTTTAGCTCTCATGCAATACTCCTCCCAGCCAGCAAAATAGGTGCATCCGGGGAGTTGAAACAGGAATTTAGCAGCTGATAGAGGATGCTGCTTACCCAGATGCTTACTCAGTATTGCTGGGTCAGGTGGTAACAAGTCTAGTAAAGAACCTTTAAGTGAGGCTCAGACATTTCAGTTTCAGCAGGATGGTGGGAAGGTCAGGGGGGAGGTGGATTTAGCCCGCGTGAGTTGAACACAGTGAGATTGCAGCTAAATCTTTTGGTGTAAAGGACAGCATGAGTCCTGGAGAAGTAAGAAGGGCTGAGAAGGCTGAAAGGATAATGCCAGTTCTGTTTCGGATACACGAGGGGTGTCACTGGATATTGTTCAAAGCCTGTGACTTCACCCGTTGCCTGAGGATGATTTTTAGAGTGGCAGAACTCAGAAAAGCATGCAGAGAAGTGGCAGGGCTTCCGCATGCTAAGTTCTCCATTCACAAATACAGCCCTCCTTCAGCAACTCCACATGAATGTGGCTCTCAGAAGCCTCCAGAAACCACTGGCTGATGGACATAACCAGCAAATAGACCTCCCTAGTGCTACACATCAGAGACACATCAGCGGCAGTATACACAAATATTCGGTATAAGGTCCTAGGACTGGATTCTGATCTCACACTGGTAACTTCCATTTACCGCTATGCTGATAGACATCCAGTGTACATGAGATCAGCCTTGGTCCTAGAAAAGTACACACTTCTATTTGGACTTCCTCTTCTATTTCAAAAACATAAACAGCTGGGTGTTGGTTACAAATATCAAACTTCTAGAAGGCTTGGTGGTTCCCATTTTGGTGCCTTTGAGTCTTTTCTCCATATCAACCATTCATGCTGCCAGGAAAGCCCCCGCAATCACCAACATTTATCATTCAATTTAGTGCAAAACCTTCCCATTCCCTGCACATTAATAGGTTACGTTACAAATGCAGTGTTTGGCCATCTGGATTTCCCTGCGCCTACTGGGAAATCCAGGTCTTTCAGTCTAGTGCATAGTTTTCTGTTTCTGGAGGATCAGGCTGCACCGAGGATAACGTGGACCAGGCAATCTGATAGATGCTTTGAGACAGGCAGTGGTGGGGATACTGAGGTCTGCCAACAGTTTCAGTTTGAGATGAAATTGTGGGTCCCTCTGTGTTATTTGCAAAGTACAATGAAGGCTTTTACAAACCGAGGCAAATCTTCTAACTCAACAAATAAAGTCTCAAGACCAAGAGCCCTTTTATGTTGGTGAGGGTTTTGTCATTAACGTCCCCACATTCCTGTTTTAAATCAAATGGCAAATGGTACATTTTTCTAGCATACATTTCTAACCTGGTAAACCCTGGAACAGCAGGACAAGGTTTGATATGCTTTCTAACTTGTTAAAAAAATAGAGCATGGTGGCTGTTTCCAGCAGCAACCCCCAATAAACTGTCCCACCCCAGCATTGCTACCGCTTGCTTATAAACGTGACCCTTTACCTAGAAAAAGAGGTGCCAGATTCTTTTGGAGAGTGGCGACACTTATGTCTTGTAAATGTCGGTCAGGAACTTGAAGATGACCAATATGTTCATTCCCATGTGCATTTGTTTATTTACATCACCATTATCACAGATGTATTGAATGCCTAATGTTTACCTTTGGATTAGCTGGGCACCAGATCTAGGCTAATGAATTGGTTGGGGCGGGGAAAAAAAGAGGATGACAGCAGGTTTTTATTCTACCAGATGTTCCAGGATCTTCTAAGAGACATACTACCCAAAGCCCTCTGGCAGCCATTAGTGGGCTAATGCACAGCCAATGACCATTCAGAGGATTGCATTTATTCAAAGTACCATATGTGAGATGGCCTGCCTCCCTTATTGTCATCCTCCTCCACACGCCCTCACACATAGCACATCTGTTCCAAACTAAAGCAACTGAAAAAACTCTTGGAAGTACAACAGGCTCACAGCGAGCTAACCCTGGCAGTGTTTGAACTACTGTCTGTGGATACAGCACATGGGCATCATCAGGTGTAATTGTACCACAGGAATTTTATCACTGGATAATGCTGATCTCTTTAAATTTAATCGCAAGGCAATTACATTTTAGGGGCAGAGGGGATAACACTCTTCTCCTCGCCCCATATTTGAATACAGCAGTGACATGCATGCCTTGGTGAGCACTTGATCGTGTTCTCAATTTGACAAACAAGGATACTTTAAATTTCAAAGACCTCAGCTTGAGCAACCCTTCTTTCGTTTTTCTGTATATTATCTCTGAAACCTTCTCTTCCTTCTATTAGGCCGTGACCTCGCCATTTGGGCTTGGGGGGGCTTCAGAAATTGGGATTAGGTATTACCTGTATTCTTCCAATCTTGGCATGAACACAGTTGAACACACTGAAAAGGGCTGTGTATGAGAATAACAGACAGAGAACAAGGTGAGAGTTTCCTAATTGTACCAGGATTCCATTTCATCATCTCTTTCCAGTGTTGTTTGTTTTCTCCACCCACCTGCCCAGAATAGAAAGAAGAAGGGCCCAGAAGGGCCCTTCTGTTCCAAAAGCATGAAACAGCAACGTTTGGAAATACCAGGTTTATAGAGGCTTTAAGTAACATTCTGTATTTTGTTTGGTCATTCTTGTCAATTGTTTGTGTGTGAGGAAGTGACAACATTTGCTATTTTCAGTTCTGCTATATCCCCACAGATAGAAATGATCACTTCTAGTTGTCCCCAGATATTAGAGGTTGGAATGTAAATGACATCTCCCTGGATCTGTATGGTGGTGCATTTGTGTGCATACAAATGTGCATACAATACATGAACCAAAGAACTAAGATACATTGAGTACCGATGTTGATAGGATAAGAATGGCTCAGCGTACTAGGGCCAGCCACAGAGACTACAGTTTTTCTATAGATGTGAAAATCTTTTATTTGGCCAGATGGCTCATGCACACAGAAAAAGGGGTAAATATTACAAACTTAAATGCTTAAAACTTGATTCGAGTGATACTCACTGGAGCATTAAAATCTGGCTAGGAGGAGGCCTGGGGCAAGGAGACACTATGTACCATATAGTTGTTCTGTACACCTCTGTCAAAGCACTTCAGTTATGAACTGAAGCACTTCTTGTTATTCCAGTCCAGGGTTTCTCCCAAGTAGACACTACTGGTCTTGTCAAATGGTAGACAAGAATGAGATCACCAAAGTCATCTTTATTTGCTACCCAAAGGCTCTGTTCTGCCATGTTTTTTTAGAAATGTTATTCTTGCAAGTAGTCCCACAGACTTCAGCAGAACCACTCATCAGTGGAAGGTAGTACTAAATCTGAATGAAGGGGCAGGAGTTGGGCCCTAAGTTAAAATTTGATGCCCAAGGACATTTGGCTTCCACTTATATATCTGAAGGCAGCATTTGTCCGGAGGCCTCCACAAGATAATTCAATGGGAATATCTGTATCTACTCACTGTGGGGGAGCCCAATACCCCTCGTTATTTAGCTGAATCCCACAAATGAAAGGGCTGTGATAACCCACCCATGAATGGAGAAATTGTTCATGATTTGCAATGTGCTTAGTGCCCCAGGTCCATATACAGTATATAATGTGCGCTGTTCCACACCAGTAGAAATTTGAAAAAATAAATAACTGGCCCATGCCCTAACTTTGAAGACATTATGTGAAGGTAAAAAATTGTATTAGAAGACCTGCTGTTCTAATACACCTGCTTTTTTCAGTTTTTTTAAGTTTACCCCCTCCATCCTTCCACCAAAAAACAAACAAAACAAAACACCAGGAACAAACCACTTGGGGCTTGTCTTTACAAACAGTCAAGATCTAAAGCTGCAGCTGACCACCATATCATGCATTAACTGTCCATGTGGATCCTGCTATGTTGCACTAAAAGTTCTCTGCTTCACTTTCATCTCCTCCTGTTTCAAAGCAGGATAGATCAAAGCACACTAGGGAACTTTTAGCATGTGGAAGCAGGGTTCACCCAGACGTCTACTGCACAGCATGCTAGAGGGCTGTAGATTTACACCCCAGCTTGATGCGCACTAACTGTTCTGCTAAACAAACCGCTAGTCTCTTTCAGCTACAGAAACTCATCTAGCTATCCCTTGGATTCTTTGCTTCAATTACCTTTCTTAGCAATTTATCCCACCCATTAATTACCCTTTGCAAGAGGTAGTTCTTCCTGTTTCCTTTATTGTGCCATCCATAAGCAGCATGCCATGGATAGTGAGGAGCGGTTGTAAACTAGGATAAAGATTCTCCATTAGAGCTGGTCAAATATTATCAATATCAAATTTTCCTATTTTTCAAATGAAAAAATTGACTCAAATAAATTCTTCTAATTTTTCAAAGAATCAGGGTTGGCAGGAACCTCAATAGATCATCTATTCCATCCCCCTGCACTGAGGCAGGATTAAGTATATCTACACCATCCTTGACAGGTATTTGCCTAATCTGTTCTTAAAATCTCCAGTGATGGAGATTCCATAGCCTCCCTAAGTAACATGTTCCAGTGCTTAACGATCCCCTAGGGTTATAAAGGTTTTCCTAATACCCAACCTGAATCTCCCTTGCTGCAAAGCAGATCATTTCTTGGCCTACCCTCAGTGGACACGGAGAACAACCTTTTAAGTCATGTCTTCTAAATGTCCTATCTGTTTGTTGCTCTGCTCTGGACTATGTTCAATTTGTCCACATTTTTCTTGAAGTATCTTGCCCAAAACTGGATATAGGACTCCAGCTGTGGCTTCACCAATGCCATGAAAAGCAAAACAATGGCGTCCTGTGTTTTACATATTACAATACAACCTAGAATGACATTTGCCTTTCAACAACAGCATCATCCTGTTGCCTCGTAGCTAACTTGTGATCCACTACAGCCCCAGATCAGTCTCTGCACTACTGTTGCTTAGCTAGTTATTCCCCATTTTTGTTATTTGTGCCTTGGATTTTTCCTTGCCAATTTCAATACTTTGCACTTGTCTTTATTGAATTTCATCTCTCTGATTTCAGACCAATTCTCCAATTTATCAAAATAATTTTCAATTATGATCCTTGTCTACAAAGTGCTAGTAATCCGTTCAAGGTTGGTGACTTCTGCCAATTTTATAAGCATACCCTCCACTCCATCATCCAAGTCCTGAATAGAACTGCACCCAGGACAGATCCATACAGCATGCCACTAAATAGAATTTGACAGTGAACCATTGATATCTACTCCTTGAAAAAGGTCTTTCAACCAGTTATGCACCCACCCTCTAGTAATTACATCTAGTCCATATTTCCCTGGTTTGCTTATGAGAATGTCATTTGGGACTGCATCAAAAGTCTTACTAAAGACCAACTCCACTCCCCACTGACTAGTAATCCTTTTCAGGATTGATAAAGCCTCTGTTAGCTCTCTTCAAAGCTTCTATTTTTCTTCAACAAGAATAAACCGAACTCCCATAACCTTAACTCATATTTACATTCTTCAAACCTGGTGGCATCTTTATTGCTGTGTGCTGCACTCTCGAAAACAGTAATAGCCTTCCCCTCGTATGGTGACCAGGATTGCATGCACTATTTCAGATAAGGTTTAATAAACAACTTTATTTTATGCCTTGGCTAGTACTCTTTCTTCCCCCATCCCTCCACACACTTCCGGTCACTTCTTTTAATCAACTTAAAGTAAGTCATGTGTCCAAGACTATGTCAATTAACTCAAACCGATAATTTTGAGGCCTTACACAACACTGCTCTGTTCTCACTTCTGACACCTACTTCTCTCCACAAAAGCTGCAACTTTTGTCTATTTATCCACTTTCTTTCATGCTACCCCTAAGCCTGGAGCTGCCTCCTCCTCCTCATGTTCCAGTTTATCTTCCTTTCTTCCATTGACAGAGCTCATTGACCACCTCTCTGCCCCTTTTTGTTGAACTACTATCCAAGGTATTCTACTTCTGAAAGAGAGAGACCTTTGCTAGTATGTTTTTATGAATTTCCACGTACAATTATAGTGTGCTCGAAATATTAATTGAAGTTTTTATGATATTAGCTTCCTTGTGCTAGTCATGCCGGTCTGTCCACTGCAAGCGATGAATGAGGTCTTAAGAACACTCACGTTATGAAAGGATTAACAAAATAATAAGAACCCCAAACCCAACAAACCCACAACCAAAGCCCGCAAACAGGAGTAAATCCAGGAAGAGAAGACAGTTCTTTTTAAATAGCCTGACTGAAGATGCATGAACTGTCCCTTCCTCTGTAGCATGTGGCATGGGTCACTTATGGGTCAATAACTCAGTCATAGGTTAGGGGTCTATTACAGGAGTGGGTGAGTGAGGTTCTGTGGCCTGCATTGTTCAGGAGGTCGGACTAGATGATTGTATTGGTCCCTTCTGACTTTCAAGTCTATGAGTCAAACACACAGCACTTTTCCTTTGCAGGGGATTTGGGAGGTGGGAATTATTCTCTTTAACTTGATGGACTGAGTGAACCAACACTAACTTAATATCTGCCACTGGACAAAAATCTTGGCTTGTTTTGTAGTGCTTCCTTTCCTCCTCTGTACAAATGAAATTTAGCAGCATACCTGTGGCACCACATAGCTACAACATGCAACCTGGCATCTAACCACTAATTTTCGTACCTGCCTTTTCATTCCCTGCACAACAGTTTCTCCACTCTCATATTCTTGCAGGATTCTTTGCATGGATGAATGAATGGCAAAAAGAGAATTTCTGTTTTCATAAAATGACACACACACTACACACTCATCTGCAGTAACAAGACATCATCTTGTGTTTTTGTTGCAAACAACAGAAGGAACCAGCTAAAACAGGACACAAAGGGAATGGGTGTGGGTGGACACAGGGACTGTACGGCATACAGGATACAGCAGGGACAAAAACGGACTTACTTGCTACCTTATTTCAGCCCTTCAGGACACACACTTGTAACAACAAGCCTAAAATCCAAAGTCTCTTGATAACATGGGCGATCTAAAGAATGTCAGCTAATCAGGGATGCCTTCTGAACTAAAACAAATGGTAATACATTTTTAAAGGAAAACAATACTGAGTCGTAGATTCCAAGGCCAGAAAGGGCATGGTGGTCATCTAATCTGGCCACAGAACCTCCCCCAAAATAATTCTTTTGGAACAACAGCGTATCTTTAAAAAAAAAAATCCAATTTGGAATTAAAAATTGCCAAGGATGGAAAATCCACCACGACCTTTGGGTAAATTGTTCTAATGGTTAATTACCTTCGCTGTTAAAAATTTATGCTTTATTTCCAGTCTGAATTTGTCTAACTTCACCTTCCAGCCATTAGATTGTGTTATACCTTTGTCTGCTTGATGAATGCAATCCAATGACTGAAAGCTGAACCTAGATAAAGTAATGCTGCTTGGCACATTTGAAAATCAATGTGACAGAGGGTCCAGATCTCAGTACTGACCGAAAGGTGGAAAAACTATGTTGGGGGATGAGGAGTTAAAGTTCTGTTAAACTATTTTCTTCAGTGAAGCTTTGATGGACCGTCTATATTTAAATAAGCCTGCATTTCCCTGAATCTAGCCAAACGCAGACAGCCATATCTTATCACAGCATCCTTAAGATAGATAGCTAAATAAATAAAAATCCTGAATACTGAAAGATCTGGTTCATCTAAATCAATGTACGCTCTGAGATTAAAATCCAACCTTTTCTGATTAAGCAGTTAACACACTTTTCTATCACTACAAAGAAATAAGACTGGGGTGCAGGCTAAGGCAACACATATCCAGTGCTTATTTTATAGAACTAATGGAAATTCACAGAAATTTTTGCAGAACAAAACAAATACCTGTTTGCTTGTGATGTAAAGTTTCCTGTGCTGCTGAAACCCTGTTCTTAGGTTTTCACAAAACCAACAAATGCCAAACTAGTTTTCTGTTTATGTGCATAAACTTTTGTACAGTCTGAATGAGTAACTGTTTAGAAATCTCAGGGCCTGGCGAGCTGGATAATCATGCATTTCAGTCTGATTGTACAACAGCTTGGGAACATACTGTGGCTATGTCTACAATGCGTTTAACCCGGTTGATCTGAACTTGGATCTGAGCACCCAGGTTAGCTTAGCCCAAGTGTGAGCATCCCCACTACAAAGATCTACCCACATTAGTGTGTCCTCCCTGCTTCTGCATTGCCGGTGTGTGCCTGGAGGCATATCCCATGTCCTTTGTTCTGTGACGCTCTACGATTCTTTCCCAGTCTGCTGTGTAAGAGCTTTCTGTCCTTCAGAGGGAATTGTGGGCAGGACCCTGGAGAGTTAGGAGAGCACGCGAGTGATTTAGCCTGCATTCTCACTAATCCACACCCCCAACTGGGTCAGCTAGCCTGGTCTTAAAGTCTCTCCATCATCAGGTCAGAGGTTTTCCTGTGTGGATGGTGGAGAGGGTGATTGGGCTAAAACTCAGGAAAAAACCCGGATTAGCTGTGCATTGTAGACATACACTTACACTATAAACTCAGAGGAAGGGATTATCTTTTGTACTGTATTGGTACCTGGCAAAATGGAATCCTGGTCCATGACTAGGTCTCCTAGGTGCTACAGTAATATAAATAATAATGATCTACCAGGATATTAGCATCAACAGGTATTTACTTTATGCTCTTCTTTTTAAAGAGGCACTGCACCCCAGCTAATGCTGAAAAATGTGGTAAAAATTCCCAGAATTGCAAGCTGAATGCAGTTGATTTAATGGCTGTATATACTTTTAGGGTTTGTTTGGTCAAATGGCTGTGAAACACATTTTTAATATTTGCTTCACCAGCACTGACACTAACATGAATCAGAGAGATGTAACCGGTTCATGCACAGTCTTAGAAGTCAAGCAGGATCTGGAAGGAAAAGCTTGTGTAGTAGTTGGTGCAGTGAATCCATAAACAGCTTCCCAATTCCACCACCTAGTCTTATGTCTAAAACAGGAGGGAGGAAGAGAATTTCAACTTCTCATTGATGGCATTTTCATCATTTGAAAAAATAGATCATGTGGATTAATTGTAAAAGTCTTCATGTCCCCTGTGGTGTTCTCATTTTTCCAAATGGCTGATACATGACATTCAAAAATTAAAGGGTGGGATTTGAGAAGTGAAAAAGGAGCTATTTAAAAGAGAGAATATCCCAGTATTTTTCCTTTGTATCAAGGAAAGCAAAAATACACATCCAAAGTGGTAGAGAAGAGGTTGGAGGGGATTAGAAAGCAGAGTCTTCCAGCCCATCTCCTGTTTTGCCAATTTGTATGCTAGGTTATTTAAGAAGTGGTAGATGCTCCAATGGAAAGCAGGCAGCAGCAAACACAGGGTCACCTCATCCTCCCAGTGGCATTGAGGTCAGTACAGTCTGTCTCTTGCTTCAGTGTGGAGAGCCTGGCCCTCCCCACACCCATTACTGCCTTTTAGTGCGGGGAAAAAAGTGTCCTTCAAACTTGGGGGGCTGGAATCCAGGAGGCCTCTCCCACTCCGCTAGGCTAAAATGAACTCAAGTATTCCAGTGCAACCTCGTATACAAATTTATATTGTTCCTGAAAGAAAGAGAAAAGGACAGTGTTAAAATGGTAGCAGAGAGTTCTTAACAGACTGATTCTGCGAGGTGCTGAGTACCCTCCCTTCCCATTTCCACTTCCCTTGGCAGGATGAGGCTCCAAGAAGCAAATGTTTAATGACTTGTAGACCCAACTGCACTTCTCTCACACTGGCAGAGCACAAAAAGGGTACAACAGTCAGTGGAAAGAAAAAGCAAACCCACACAGATAGTTATGATACTGAATATTCATCATTTCATGCATGTCCCTACGGCAAATCTCATGCACATACCTGAGAGAAAGCATTCGCTCTCATTGAGTAATCTAATTAACCCTGAAGTGTTTTGTTTTGTTTTTCAACTCATTCTTTACTCACTGCACCCTACACAGATGTGTATGTAAGGGGGGACTTACCAGTGACTCCACCATATTGGATTTGTTATTCCGTAATGTCTTCACTATGTGGAACACATCTATGATGTTTTGCTGCTGAATCATTTCACACACACTGCATATGGCGCAGAAGGTGCCACTGCGTCCACCGCCATTCCTAGGCATGGAAGAAAAGAGGCAGTTCATAAAGGGATGTGGGGGACTCTCTCTTGGAGGCAAGCACCCGGCAAAGGGCAGTGCTTTCCCAGAGGCAAATGCATTTACCAACGGAAGTACCAAATGCAGGCTGTTTCAGAGGGTTGGAAGATGAGGAAGACAGCAATCTAGAATTTAGAATATAGGAATGTGATTTGGAAGACACTGTCATTGACTAGCTTAGTGACCTTGGGCAAGTCACTTCGGCTGCCTGTGCCTCAGTTTTCTCATCTTTAAAACAGGAATAATACAGAACTCACTTGTAATCTTGTGAGGCTTAATTCATTGAAGTTTGTACAGGAGTTTTTCAGACACTCAAATGGAAAGTTACTTAGCTTTGAGCAGGGGGTGGGACTAGATGACCTCCTGTGGTCCCTTCCAACTCTAATCTTCTATGAAAGCATACAAGAACTAAGTGATACTAATGAACATTACACTGACCATCATGGACAAGTCTTGCCACTTTTGGGATGCTGATTATTTATATTACAATAGAGCATTGAGACTCCAATAAGAATTGGGGCTTCTGAACAGACATAAGTAGACAGTCCTTCTCTCAAAAAGCTTACTGTGTCAGAAAACAAATACAATTCTCCCACAGGCAGCTCTGCACATCATCAACAGTATGATACTGTTCAAAGGATTGATAGGATATCCCGATGCTATAAGCAGCAGTGTTTTTGTGACCACTCCCTATTCTTTACAGTGGAAATAGTGGCACATGGTACCATGATCCATCACATTACTTCACTTCATTCGCGTCTTGAATGCAATTTAACCTATTTTTCCCAGCTCAAGTACAGGCTGGCCATCAGATTTCCACATCTGTACCTAATTCTTTTTCTCTTGTTGATCTGAAGTATTTCCAGCCAAACTTACAGGCAGTGGACAACAGTGCGTCCATCTCTCCCATCGTACTGCTCCTGCCATTTCTCTAGCCGTCTGACCACCTTCAGGAGGGAGCGTTTGGATGGAGGGGTATCCCGATATGCTGGCCAACCAATGTACTGCAAATGTTGAACTATACGATATCCATCCTGAGGCTAAAACAAATGATTAGCCACTTTCATTATGCTATCAGAAAGGTTGTGAGGGAGAGCAAAGATATGAGGGGTGGTGGTGGTTACATAGTCATTGTTTCCACCAAGTTTAACATCACCAGAATATGTAATTGTTTTTACTACTCAGTGTACAAATTAACAACAACATAACTACAACGAAGCTACAGGCCAAAAGGAAGCACACCACAACTAGGTACAAGGCCTTCATCTCTACATAGAATGAAAAATATGTCCCCAGCATTAGGGTGATTTCAGGTTTTGAGGACAAGGAAGACTTTTGTGGAGCAGAGACTGCTACAAGGCTGAGGATGAAATGGGGCTCTGAAGACAACTGTTTTCATTTGGGAACACAGCCATCTCATGGGGGAAGAATGAAAAAAGTATCTATTCTCTTTCCCTCTTGACTGTTTTGGAGGTTAAAGATACCATACAAAGAGGAGACAAAGCAGTTGTTTAAAAAAACCAATGGGGGAAAAGAGGTGGCATGAGATCCTCACGGTGATTTTACCAGGAGCACAACCAGCATACAATTGCCTCTTCAAAAACATAACCAAGCTATTGCATAGGCTCAGGCTCACATTCAGAGGCGGATACCTGGGGCAGAGGGATCATTTTCAAAGGTCAATTGTCATCTCCATTTTTGAACAGGCAATATGGGCTTAGAACCTAACCGAGCCAGAAATCTAAATTGAAACAACAAAGTAAATATCATGCTTGGGTCCACTATATTGGTAAACCTAGTTTATGAGTACTGTTGGGGCTGTTTTCCCCTATCTGTAGGGTCAACGCTAATGGATGCTGAGTGAAAAGAGGCTACAAAAATGACAGTTCCTTTTAAATAAAGGCACAGCGGCAACTCGAACCCCAACAGTTTAGCCAAGTTGTACTAACTCTGTCACCTAACTTCAGAGACAGGAGCACCTCCAACACAAAGGGTTGGTAGAGAAGGAGTGGAGATACCAAGGTCCTATTTAGCTAATAGAATTACTGATGATTTTACATTGGCTGCTATCTGATTAAGGTAACATGCCCTCAAGGATGTACAGAAAATGCTTTCTGGTTAAGCACAGAAATTCAGTTCACATGATTCACCTTGTGATTTCACTGAGAGGTCTTCTACCTCCTAGAGCTTGATGTAGCTATAATATTCTACCTGTGACAGCAGCAAGAAAATATTGCATGGAATCTTGTACCCGGCCTTGGGATTTGGTGGCACCCTTGCACCACATGCCCCTGGTCTGTTTGAGTCTGTATTTTTCAGAACAGGACTGATGAATGAATAAATGGGGCATCTAGGATTTCACTGATCTCACCCTGGCCATGTTGCAGATACGGAATATTCTGTTGATGATATCCTCATCGATGTCTGCT
Organism: Mesoclemmys tuberculata; assembly: GCA_007922155.1. Taxonomy (NCBI): domain Eukaryota; kingdom Metazoa; phylum Chordata; order Testudines; family Chelidae; genus Mesoclemmys; species Mesoclemmys tuberculata. Next base: position 7,576,079 of record ML675625.1, read on the forward strand.
GAAACAAACTCCACCTGGATTGGGCCATAACAACAGGATGTTTTCTCTGGCCAGTACTGCATGCAGAGCTAGGCGAGATGCAAGAGAAACAGAAAGCAGGTCATATACAGGCTAGTAAACGCTCAGTCCTCTCTTCTTCTAACCTCACATCCAGTTCATGAACTGTAATGTAAACACGGCATTACAGAGGACATCCATTCAGAAGAGAACTCCTTTCATTTCCATGACAGGGTAAATTTTGGAAGGCCTGGACTTTTGTGCGTGTGTGTGTGTGTGATCACAATGTGTAACTGATTGATATTTTGGGTCAAAAGGTATAGTAAAGTGGCTCATAGACAAAGCTTCTGCAGGGGTACAGATTTAAAGGGAGTGTTAATAGATTAATGTCTGTGAGTGAATTTAATATGAAGCATAGAGGTTTTGTGAGGCAAGTTAATGAGGAAACACTCAATACCAAGAAGACTAATCTTAGTTCAAGCCAAGTGGAACTTTTAATTCTCCATGCAGCCAACTTTTTTATATTCTGAGTTTACTAGCAACTCAGGAGGGAGCAAAAAGGTTTGCTCTAAAAAAAATCACACATCTCACACCTTAAATCACAACTGAACTTTGAGTCTTTTTCTTCTTTTGATTAAAACTAGCTTAACTTCAAAAAAAAAATCATACACCTTTTCACTAGGTTTGTTTTGGCTGAATTCAGAAGTAACAAAATACTGCAAGACAGACTATGATCAAGGTATCTGCAACCTGGCTGGAACTAGGTAGTGACAAATATTTTGTGAGAAATCTTAATAGAAAGCCTTTATTGTGAAGATATTTAGCTACTTTTTTTAAATTAGGAAAGTTTAGAAAAACCTGAGATAAGTATTAAAACTTCTGGAGGCTGATCTGAATTGGAACTGAACCTTTCCAGGCTCTATCATCGCTACAAGCAACCCAGAAGCATGTTTCATCACACTTGACCTCTCTCTGTATCTTCATGCACAGGGCACTGAAACGGGCTGGGGGGGATGTTCCTGTTAACTCCTGGCCCTTTGCATTTCTCGCTGGTTTTTGTGAAAAGCAAAAGCAAACCAGGATTTGCATAAACCATTCCTCATTTGAAGGCAGGCTTTCCTCCACCTCCATACATTGAAATGGGTTCCAAATTCTTCTCCCAAAGCATTTGTTCCAATAGCCAGTCAGATTCGGGTTAACCAAAGGGTTCAGGGAGCAAAACTCAGGGCCCAGCAGAAGGTGAAGTGAAAAAGTGCTCCCCTTCCCCTACATTACAAACTTGGTTTTCATGAAGCAAGACCTCAGAAGTTGATTCATGCACATTTGTGCACTTTTTGTATTTGTGTTCTCAGATCAGCCTTTACATCCACACTGGGTATAATGTCCCATTGACACACACCAATCCAGGATCTGTGTGCAACTGCACAAGCAAAGGTAGGCATACAAATTCACAGGCAAAACCATGGCTGGAACTACAACACTCACTTTACGAAGCTCAGGCCTCTATAGTTTTGAAGAACGTCAATATATAAATGACTGACTGGCATGTGTTGTGAAGGGCTGGCCTGGCCAGGGTGGGGCGGTGAGGCCACCCCATTCATTCTGGTGCCACACTCTGGGACTGCCGCTGCAGCAGCAGAGGTGGGTGCTGCGTGGCAGGTAAGTGCGGGGACGAGAGAGGTGGTGGAGCCAAGCCTGCATTTGCACCCCCACATGCTTCACCCCTTCCCTTGCAAGTACAGGCTCCGTCACCCCAGGGCAATTGGGGTGCAGTGGGGGGGGTGGAGGAGGGGAGGGTTGAGGCGGGAAGGGTGCAAATGTAGGCTTGGCCCACGGGCACCAGAGACCTTCGGCCCACCACTGTTGGCAGATGCACATCCTCATTTCTAGGTGTTATATAGGAGCTGTTAGACTTGCTACTCATCTGTGATCCTGCATTATCAACCCAACCAGTGAAGAGCTCTCCTCTGTTGTGCCAAGGTGGGATTGTTGAAGCTTTTCCAGAATGGTTCTGTGCTGTCTTAATATCATCACCACACCATGTACGGGTCTTCATAATTAAATTTTAAAACTATTAATCTCTATGATAATGTGGTGGTGATTGTGGCATAAATGCTTAGATTAGGTAACTATGGACAGATAGGTAATTACAATGTTGTACAAAGATAGTGTGGTGCACATAGCATCCTGATTGATTTTTCCTTGCAGAAAACTCACCTTCGAAGTGATATAAAACTAATTCCTTGTGCTGATGGCTCACAAGGTATGAAACCTTAAAACTGTCATTGGTCCCTTGGTCTAGCAGCATTTTTTTGCATTGGTCCAGGACTTAGTTTAGCAGACACCAGACTTCAAGACAGTGTAATTTTCAATTCATATTTAATCAGCTGCTTCACCAAATCCCCCCCCTTCTTCCACTTAAAGTGCAACAACGAAAAGCAAAGCGTAATCTGGCATTGCAGGTAAAAGGTGGCCATCAAATAGTGGAGCTTTAATCCTGGAAGATTTCATTTTCCAGACACAATGTAAAAACCATGAAAAGAGGTTTTGTATTTTCAGAGAATGTGCAGGACTGTTTCTTTCCAGTTTGTTGGGCAACCAACAAGATTAAAAGTTATTTGGATTCATTCCCAGGACATAAAAGCAGGTTTGATGAATCAGATAGAAGGTAACGAGTCCTGAGGGACAAGGGATCCTAGCAAAATCGTATTTGAGGCTGCAGATTCTTAGGACTCAGAAAATTGGTCACGCCAACAGCTTGGTCTTTAAAAAGGCTGAACTGGTGGCCCCTTAACGCAGAGGGAAGCAGAAGCGAATTAGATCCCACATCATTCACTCTTAGAAAACCCTCCTGATGAGAACGCCATTGGTTTTTCCTATTAGCACTAATAAAAGGAGGATCATAACGGCTGCCTTCAAGGGGGAAATATTTTGAAGACAGTGAGCAGCAGATGAAGAATTAAGTCAGAAAGTGCCAAGTGCTCAAGGGCACTTCTCCTGCTGTTTAACAAGAACTACAGTGGGTGAAGTGGTAATGTCACACCGCAAATTTCCTGCAAAATGTGCGATCACCTCACCCCCTTTTGTCGAAAGACTGTTCCCACGCTATCACGAGGCTGACTGCAAATGCCAGTGCAATACAAAGAGTAACCACTCTTGACCTTGCAAGCTCTAATACTGAAAATAATTTTAGTCTGCTACCCAACTAAACAATTTACACAAAAGAGAGGAAAATTAATTGTGCAGTAAGTATCCACATCCCATCCCATCCCCATCCTGCCTTTTTGCTGACATGATAGGCACAGTAAATCAGTTTCTCATAATGAGCGAGCCTTCAAAAGGTTCAGTGTTGCAGTTTGATTAAAGTGCCCAAAACATCAGGGGCATCGCCACAACCTCATGCAAATTATCCAGCCCTCCCAACTTTGCAAAACTGGACTGGGGATCTCAAGAAAAAAAAGGCTCGGTCATATGATTTCCTATATGCCCTACTTCCAGGCACCAGGCAATACCACAAGGACAGGCTTGTTGAGAGTGTTTTAGCATTTCTGGGTCTGGTGTCGAGTGAAAGTGATGGGCAAAGATAAAGAACAATGGGTGAAAGTAGTGAGCCAGGCTCTTCTGAACTACGAAGTTCACTGTGAGTTTTGTGTGAAGAGTCACTCTGGATTGTACCTACAGTTGTTCACCCATTCCTACCCAGTTTCCCTTTTGCCTCAACTTTTTTGCCTGCTTTGAAGAGTAACAGGGATACCTGACGCTCCTTTAATCTGTGAATAAGGCTGCTTGACAGAGCTATAAGAAATCCACCTACCTGGGCAGCATCCATCTCATTCAGCATGACTATGGAGGAGCAGTTGTAATCAAACACCAGCCTCCAGAAATCTGGTACGGTGTTGGGTAAAGGGTGCTGGGTAACAATAAAGGCAGCAGGTTGCTTGTGGCTCTAACAAAAGAATAAGATTAGTTAAAAAATAAACAATCCACTTTTATTCAGATGACTATTAAACCTGGGAGGCTAAGACTATACGATCTGAGTCATTTAACTCTCCTAGTGGGACCTTTTTGCTCCCAACGAACACATTTCATGAGAGAAGCGTCACAAGAACAGGAATTATCCAAACCAATTATTTATGTTTTGGGAGTCAGCAAACAACAACAATTAGAATGAAGAACCATCATGGCTGGAAGCAGAATTTGTCTTCTTTTCGCTGCAGTGGACTCTAGAGACCAGCCAGGGAACCATCCCTCCCGCCCTTTGATTTTGTTCCCTGGGAGCAGAAAACTAAAGAGCTGGCACATTCAGAGGTGAGAGCATCCTCTGAGGGATGGAGTGTGGGGAGGTCAGAGTAGGGGGCTCTGAAGCTCTCTTTCGAACTCTGCTCCGCGTGACTTTTGTACAAGTCACTTGACCTCAGCATGCCTCAGCTTCTCTACGTGTAAAAATGTTTCAAATTATGCTTCTCTCCTTCTGGAGAGTGTTGAGAGGCTTTAATGAACACTTGTGAAGTACTTTGAGATGCCAGGATGAAGGAAGAGTACAAATGCAAAGTATTATTCCTCTTTGGGTGCAGAGAACGATGCAGAGGTGAATCCAAAAACTATAGGCTTCTGCACATCTGTGATGGGAACCTGACTCAAGATGAGCGATAACTCTTGAAAAGCAATGTTGACAAAAGGGCTTCTCCTGTTGACATAGCCACCACCTCTCAGGGACATGTAACACCTATGCCGATGATGGGAGAGCTTCTCCCGTCAGCATAGGTATTGTTTTCACTGTGTTACAGTGGCCAAGCTACACTAAGTGTCGATGAGCCCTGAGTCTCTTGGCTAATGTTCTTGGGGGCTGGATGAGCCATAGGTCGACCGTGTGTGTGTGTGTGTGTGTGTTTGTGTGTGCGTGTGCGTGGTTGGTTGGCAGGGGAGGAGGTAAAGGGAAAGGTAAACGGAGAGAGAGCTTTCTTGAAGTTACAGCTATGGAATGGATCCTCTTCTTTCCCAAGTTCTGCATTTCACAACCCAGGAACATAAGAAGAGCAAGCCTATGCCTTGTTGATTTGGGTAGAGGTAGTAAAGCCAGTTGGCAGCTTATGGTATTGGGGAGACCAGACCAGCAGAGGCAAGTGTAGTTATAGAACAGAGGGTACAGTGCAGTCATTTATTTTTATGTTAACTAAATCTAAAAATGATGCAGCAGTTTCACATTATGCTCTACTAAATAGCACAGATCCCTCCATTCTTTTTTGTGGGGACTGCCACTGGAACTGCATGTCAGACACAAACTGTATATAAAACAGCTTCTGCTGGGTGAAGCACCAAGTCTCTCTTTGCTGTTAGATAATGGAGATATACCTCTGACACTGTGTCCAGTTCACTTGGACAAAATTGGATATTGTGTCTCATCCCCTTTCTAGATTTATTTTGTGACAGAGCAAGCCGATAGATTGAACTACCAATTATACAATCCGTTCAATTTAACAGATGTTAGAAGACAGATACATCTGAAGGTTGGAAATTGTGGTGCCTGGGGGGTGAGTTAAAAAATTGCAAACCGTGTGCATCATTGCTAGAGATGGGGAGTCTGTACTGGTAGCCTTGTTTTACGGTTGAGGAAGCTGAAGCACAGAGACATTAAGGAGTTATGCAGGAAGGCTGTAGCAGAGCGGGAATAGGACAAAGGTCTGTTGTTTCCAAGGTTGTGCCTTAACCACAAGACTGTGACAACATCTCAAAGGTCTGAGTTTGAGATTTGGACATGACCCCTTGCTTCTGTACTAGGCCAGATTTGGGCCCATTCTCTAACACAGTGGCATGTCCGATAGATCTACGGATATCGAATGTCCGGGTTTTCCCAGACATTGCCTTTTTTTTGAGCTTCCTTCCTCTGTCTGGGCAGATTTCTCAAATAACCGGAACCATTGGGGGTTGTTTGCAGAGCAGACAAGCTTAGATCAGAAAAAGCCCTGACTGGTTCCTTCCCTGCATCTATCAGATGATTGATCCATCCTCTGCAAGTCACAGCTGCCGGATCCCACCCACCCAGGCCCCAGCTCCCTGCCACAATGAAAGGGAGTGACACTGGCTCCTACCACAGGTACCTCCTCCAGCATCCTCAGTTGTACTCCCCAGATTCTCCTTCTCCCCCTCCCCAGCTCCCGACCCTTTGGCAGTGTCCTCTTTTTGGGAACCTGAAATATGGTAATCGTAGTTAGATCCTTATCTTCAGAAAAGTTGGAGGTTTGTGCCTCCAGAACTGTTATCCATTCCATCAAGAGAAACATTAAACTTTACCCCAACTATCTGACTTCCCTCCCTCCCCCCCATTGGAGGAAAACTGCTGTGACCTTATTCTAGGTGTGATGCTGGCAAATCAGGAGCCAGCTATTGCCAAGGCTTTAGGCCTCAGCCAAGCACTGAGAAATTCATTGCTAGAAACCAGTTTGTTTCACTTGTGTGTTAGTATGGCTAAAATGAGTATTTGATTTATAACAGTGGGTTTAGTGTTTAGACTTTACAAAATGCTTTTAAATTGCTACATGCATTAATCTCACCTATAATATCTGTATCACGTGCTCTATGGTAATATTTAAGTAAGTTTTTGCCTGACACCTGTAAAAAAAAGTTTGTCCTGAAACTGTCAACTTCTCAGAACAGATCATCTCCTGCTCATTAAGGCGGTTATCAAAACTAAATAGGCCATTGTGGGACATCACAATACAAAGATTGTTAATTGCCCCTTCACATTCATGAAGAGGCTATATGCAAAAGGACTCATCCCATCAGCTTGAAATCTGGAAGATGGAAATAAAGACTAATGAACAAGAATTTTTTTCATCTTCTTTTCTGTTTGTACTCCAACAAAACCACTCCAGAGAGTGTGACTCTAGAATCCATGCTGTGTTCAAGACTGCAAACAATGGGCTAGTGCTGAAAGGAAGGAAGCCCAACCCAAGGAGCCATCTCCCATAGGAAAAACATTAGTAATATGGGTTCTGGATGTTCCAGGCTGTGTTTATTCAAAGAGCACCTGCTCTCTCTCTAAAGCGGTAAAGAAAGAAAGGCAAAAAGTATCAGATGAATGGATTAATTGCAATGGCAGATCAAGCAATTTGTTTATATGAAACAGTGCATTGGCACAAATGGTGTCACAGAAATGCAAGAAGTTGTTATGTTTTAGATATTGGCATGGGGGGGGGGGACCGGGGAGGGCCTTGACATACTGCAGACAGAACAATACAACCAGAGAAAAAGCGACTGTGGTTTTGCAGATTTGCCAAAGCACTAACACATACAATTTTTCTGACAAAGAAAGGCAAATTTGCAAAGATGTCAAAACGTCTTTGGAAAATATGGAAATTCTGCCAGGACAAATTCTCAACTTAACCCCTAACAGACAGGAATGTCACCACTTAAAACAAAAGCAAAACTCCCAAACCAACTACCTAAATTGGTTGGAAGAAATGATAACACTTCATTTTGTGTCAGATTTACAAATGCTCAAAGGGAAATAATTGTTAATGTCCTTTCTAAGCACCACTGCCCAAAGGCTTGTGGGTACCTTAGCAAATGGAAACCATCACTCTAATTTGCAATAAAGAAGTGATCTGTCCAGTTGGATTCTACTGTGTAAACAAAGTGAAGGGGAGAAAAACAGCCCCAAGACACAGCTTCACATCAACCTAACACATGCCCTTAGGCTCTAAAGTGCTGTACACATCGGACCCGTCCCCCGATATTCTTATCTTGGTAGGCTCCGATCAAAGGGTTGTCAGACCCCCGGCACATTGCAACTTTTTCTTTTTATAGAACTGCCTATGCAGCTTCTCCTCATTTCCCATCTCTCTTCCAGCCCACCCACCAACCACCACATCGGTATAGATCCTCCACCCCCTTGTCTGTCTGCGCATTCAAGATAGCACCCCCGGTTTTCCTTTCATAGGCATATTGGTCAATAAAGCTCTCTGCCAATAAAGGAAAGAGCTGCCCAACATGACAAACTATTAAGGCATCAAAATATCCTCAGAATGCCACTGATGCATTTATGCTTGTATATGAACATGGGAGAATCAGCGCGTAGCTGCTCAAGTTGCAAGATGTCAGCAAAAGGGGCCCTGAAGAACAAACATGTCTTGTGTTTGATCTTTTTCTCACAAGCAAACTGAGGCCCAACAAACCTGACACCAATTGAGATTGGTTCCATTGCTACCAGTGTCTTTAGGTTGTGCTTACATCCATGAGTGCAGCGTTGATGTAGTTGCTCGATTCGCCATCCACAGAGATAAGGAAGGGGAGGCACCGGTCCAAGGGCAGCACATCCATGCAGCGGTTCTTGTCATGGTTTCTTGGCAAGAGGCCAATGCTGCAGTCTTCTGGCCGAAGACGCGGCGTCACAATGTTGAGGGTCTGTAGTTGGAGGAGAGAGAGAGCAAAGCATTTTAGAATTTGCTTCCAAAACTGAGTCAACAGTGTCACACTGTTACAAAAAAGGTCCCTTCCAGCTATACAATTCTATGATTCTAGGAAAGGGGTGTCATTAAACATAGAATACAGATAGCCAACACACTTTGTAGCCTTTACTTTCTATTTTGAAAAGACCCACGAAGCTGAGATCAAGACGTGAAGCTTCCCCAAACTTGGGGCTGTTTGAAGGCAGGACTTTACTTTGGCCCGTTACAGAGCTAGGTTGGGCTAACCTATTTAAACCTGGATCTATATCCAAACTGCCCCAAAGTTTGGGGGCATTTGCAACCAGGATTTTAGTTTGGACCCACTCTGACTCTGCAATTTCCTATTTGAGTTCCTTCAGAACTCTTGGGGGAATACTTTCTAGTCCTGGTGACTTATTATGGTTTAATGTATAAATTTGTTCTAAAACCTTTCCCACTGACACATCAGTTTGGGGCAGTACTTCAGATTTGACCCCCCCCCTTCCCCTGCCCAAAAAATAGCTCTGATATGGGTATCTCCCCAACATCCTTTGCAGTGAAGACTGATGCCAAGAATTCATTTAGCTTCTCTGCAATGGCCTTGTCTTCCTTGAGTGCCCTTTTAACACCTTTGTCATCTAGTGGCAGGCTTCCTGCTCCTGATGTTTATCTGCACAATTAACCATCCAATTCTAAGACACCAGACCAGGTTTAATGACATTTTTCTGTTCTCTTATTTAGAGTACAGGTGCTGTCCTGGCTACGGGACTAGATGCACCTCTGACCCACTGTCTGAGTGTATCCACACTGGTGTTAGGCCTTGCGCCTTTACCTTCCCTGGGGCTGGAATTGTGATTCTCCAACTTAGACCTCATCTTGGGCTATGGTATGCTGTCTATCAAATGTGCTTACTTAACAGGTCCAGCTAGGCTCAGCACCTTCAACTCTTCCCTGGAGATCCAAATGGATTTAGTGCCTGTGGTTCATTGCCTAGGCAGTCAGTTACCAGCGCTGAATATAGTGACCAAACAGTCGTCTTAAACCAAAATATTGTTTTATCTTAATCGCAGGGATAAAGTGTAACGTAAGAGAAAAAGGATTTTAAAACAACAAAAGGTCTACATCCATGTCAATCTTGCCTAGGATCTTGTCATCCTCTGGTAGAGACCCTAAGCAGATTTCACTTTCCCAAGGACCCCTAACCTCTGGGCCTGGGTGGTGGTGTCAGTCTTTTCCCCTAAGCTTTCTCTTACCCTGATGAAGAGAGTATGTCCTTTGAAATCTAGATGGTGTCTTTATTCTCCTGTATTCACAACCGTACCCTCTGCTGACAAACTAGTCCAGTGAGCTCAGTAGAGGGTTGAAGGTAGAACATCAAAGTAAATGCACTAGTCTCTTCAGTGTTGGGAGGCTGATGTCTATTTGAAGCCATTAGTCTTTTTCCTGCTTGCATGAAAACAACCTCTTTTTGAACTAGCTGGATGTATTCACATAGTTAAACTCCCTTATGACTATCAGACAAACTTACCAAAGACAGCATTAATAAATTATTGCAGAGGAGCTGCCCAATGCCACAGTGTGACATTGCCGCAGCAAACTTAGGATCTGGACCATGAACTTCAAACCATCTGAACACGCACGATGTCTGAATCTTTGATCCCATCAGTAATTTAGATGGAATGTTACTGTTTGTCCTAAATGTAAAAGATCACTCAGGCCTGTGTAACAGTCCACGATGGATTTCCATTTCTAGACAGTCTGGCAGAAAGAACAATCCAATATCTCAAATCCCATCTTAAAATACACCTCATGACGTCCAGGGTAGGATGAATAATGAAAATAGCCAGGCAAGTGCCCTGTTAGCAATCCATCAGTATCTCATCCATTTGTCCAATAAACAAATATACATGTTTTAAGCCTCCAAAATGCACACTTTGTTAAGGATATCGGCAACCCTGTATTCCTATTAATAGTATGGTCTTCCCATGCTGTCCATCTCCATTCAGATAATAAAAACTACTTAGGGCTGGGCCTGATGTTTTTGGTATGTTTACACAGTGCTCAGACAGTGAGAAATCTCTGGGTGCTATTTAAATACAAATGAATAAAATAATAAATTGATAGCCATCTCAACTGGTTCATAAAGATGGCAGCTCCTTATATTTTTGGGCATGCCTCTGTGTTCTTCACTAAGTACACAGCAATTAGGGCTGAGAAGAATGCTGTGTGTGAATGATGGCCTGTAAACACAGCTTTCAAGAAATAGAGGCAGAAGGACACTCATAAGCAAACGAAAGAATTCCCTTTCCACAGGAGCTGCCAGCCTCCCGCAGCTTGTAAAGCAAATGAGCAGGACACATATCTGTCTCTCTCATATCCTGGTGAAATAACCACAAATGTCAGTGTCATTGTTTAAAAGCACTACCTTTCAGGAATCTGGGCTTGGGTTCATTTGACAAGTAAGACGTACAGAGCCAGAAATGCTTTACAAAGCACTGGCCACTTGAGAAAAGCAGGTGCATTAACTGCATTGCCAGTCACTAGGATTCAAATTACAGTCTCCCTGTATCCAAATCTTGGTAAATATATGCCATGTATTAATAGAAAGGATTCGGTTTGACTTTGCATATAGAGGGTTGAGGGCTGGGAAGGGAGAAAACCATTTAATTCCAATATGGTACCACAGTAGCCATGACTTAAAAATGCAGAATATTATAACTGTAGGTTGATGCTGGTCAAGACACTACATTGTAGTGGAGATTGTCTGCAGATGGAGAGTTCTGCACTTTGCTATTAATGGCTAGAAAGCATAACTTCTGAATTAACAAATGCCAAAATCCCTCCTCCTTTTCCTTCAAAAAAGCTTTTCAAAGACTTGCCTTTCCCATGAACTACAGTTGGCTGAAAACACAAGTGATTTACAAATATTTCAGGAGCAGCATGTTCAGTCCACTGTTATTTATGGGGTCATTATTCATTGTTCCTGAGTTGCAGAACAGCCAACTGGTACTTGTGAAAATATTTGTGCAGCCTCAGAGTTTATTCTATTTTAGCACAAATGACTCTGCACTTGAAAATCTGCACCTGAAAGAGCTTGTGATTCTCCTTTATACAAAACTTCAGCCATTCAATCAGGGTGGAGAAACAATCCCATGCAACTTGGACAATCACTCATCCATCCAGACTAATGAAGAGCACGCAGTCAAAGTGAACAATTAAAAAAGAACCCATAGGCTCACATTTTTTCACATAAACTATGTGGTGAAATTAAGAACAAAATGTTTGTTGAAATTAGGATTGGGTCATGAATGGAGTAAGTGCAATATTAGCAATGACTATTACACCCACTTTTGGCCTTCTAGCAATCATGAAATAAGACAAAAATGATAAAACACATACGCAATATGCCAACTGCAATTGGTGCAGACATGGAAAGGGCTATTTGCTCTTACCTGAAATTCATCTTTTATCTGGCTGGAATTTGTCTGTGGATCCAGTCTGCTAATGTTGTAATATATGGACCTGAACTCACAAACGGGAATTGCTGTGTTGCCACAGAGACATGCCTCTAGAATGGCATCATGGACAAAGACGTACTGCTCCTGCAGAGCACAGGGAAGAGACGTTCTAAATAAATACCACAAAACTTCACAGGAAACTTAAATATTGTGGAGTTGTAAATGCTGATTCTGGTTAAATTGTGCTCACAACAGATTTTTAAATGCATGTTTTTGGATGCATGTGCACACACATTCGTGTTGTGGAAAATACAACCTGAAGTGCTCCCTCAACCAGTAGCTGCGTGCATAGCCATTGCTGTTGAGAGTCTGGTCTTGGCCCTGAGCTACTTCTGCAAAGGTGGCGTCTTTAGTATTGTTCTTTTTACAAAATAATTTTACCATGTGAAAAGAAAACTTGGATCTTATCGTTGGACCCAGTTCTCTGCTCCTTAGAAGTGACTGTGTCCCTTAATTCATTTATAATAACCCTCAACACATGAGTAGATGACCCTCCTCCAGCAATGTTCCCAGAGCGTTTTGGGCAACAAGAGACAGAGATCCATACATACTTCTTATGCCATAGATTTGTAGTGCAGAATGTGTCATCAGCACAAATGTTCAAGCAGACCAAAATCCAAGTACCCTCATTATGCCCATAACAATCTACATTTGTGCATGTAAATGGGCAGTTTGCTGATTTAAACTGGAAAATTCTGCTTGCGGATATGTCGCAAGATGCGCAGTTACAGCATTTTATGGGTCAACCTGTTTGTCCACCATTAAAAAAGTGGCTTTGTACAACCTTTCAAACTTAAATATAAAATTGAAGCCATCAGCCTCTGGACTCTAGGGACATAACAGAGTGAAAAAATCAGTGCAAACACTTAGTCTAGGATGAGTAGCCCACAAATAGTTTAGGAGCAATTATGCCCTGGCGGGTGGTGATGGACTATCTATAGGTCTTATTGTAATAAAAACAACAAGATGCATTAACAGGTCTATTCCATCTCCCTCTTCCGTAATGGACTTCTGATTACTGGCAATTGGGAAGATGCATGGTATTCCACATGATAAATGGAATGTTCTTTACAGAGACCATATCCTGGGAATGGAGTCCAACAAAATGATAAATGTTCCCCTCTTTTCTAGGCTCTATTGTCCTGATTCTGCAAGGTAATTAAGCACATATCTAACATCAATCAAGTGACCAGTTCCACTGAAGTCAATTGGTCCATGTATGTGCTCCAAGTATGCTCATGTACTTAAGTAGCTTGCTGAATCAGAGTCTATAAAACTTCAGACTGATTAGGGAATTGTATTTTGGGGAATGTTTCACTTATTTATTTAGCGACATGTAATTAATTGATATCGATTGAGAGTTCAGATACTATGGTGATGAGCGCAATATAATAGAATGGCAGAAAGGGTGGGGATTCTGATGGGTTAATGCATGCTGCAACTATGTGAGGTACCCACTATGAGACACAGCAGGACTCATGAAATAGTTTGATACAATGCAAACTGATACAATGCAAGACAAAAATTGAACAAGGCACCAACAGAAGAGGAACAAGGTTTATGATTTACCCTCATGCCTTGGGTGCACTCAATATGTGCCTGGATGTGGGAGTATTTAATCCATGTCTACTCAAGTTTAGTCAAGAATTCCATATAACAAGCTGATGGTAGAAACAAGTGTTGACGTAACTCACTGATGGTCTCCTCAGCAAAGGCTGAGAGGAGGGCTGTCAAACAAGAGAAAATAGCTGTAGGCACCTACCTCCGTCTGTACCAAATTGACCCTCTGGGATCGCAGCTCTCGCACGCAGTTAAATATGTCCACGACACCTTCATTCTCTGCCATGTCAAGCATGATGTCAATGGCAATAAAGCACCCTGTCCTCCCGGCACCAGCGCTGCAAAAAAGAATGAAACCCTGATCAATAGACCATGAAGGGGCAGGGCTGTCAAGAGGAGAAAAAAAAAATCTCCGTGTTGCAGCACAGTCGTCTTCCTTCATTAGCTGCCCCTTTGCACTGAAGGACTGGTCTTCTGTGTTGCTGAAACAGCATGAGACATAGGAGAGTGAGGCTAGGTGGTGTTCTTAGGAGGCAAAGAGAGAGAGGGACAAGAAGAAAAATTTTGTTTCTTGGACACTAATAGGAAGATCAATGAAAACCGATATTCTAGCCTTGTCCAGCAGTACTGCATAAACACTCGAGTTACAGAACATCTTACTTTATTGTGAACTGTGACAGAGAAAAAACTCATGCTCTTTGAATTATAGGCAGCTGCGGAAAATATATTCTGAAAGGGGGTCTCCCATGTGACTGTTTAAAATCACTCTGCCTTATTCAGGTGGGTATTTTCGAAGGGGAACCCAGTTCTGTACCTGCAAGTGCCTTCTCCCATTTAGTCAGTGGGACTTACATTCAGTACATGGAAAACAGGATCTGGAGTGCGGAGATTCAAGGTGGCAGTTGTGAGACTGTAAGGAAGGAAGCTTTGGGCTACTCAAGTGCTTCAATTTAGAACCCCCACTGCTTGTGAGACAAACATCTCACATGAATGGTGTCGTCAATGAGTCCCCTCTCCCACTGGGGAAATTATCTGAGTTGTCTAAGTGTGAAGGATAAAGAGAGGAGGCAGTCTCCTAGAAGGAAGGGGGAAAATTCAGCTGCAGCCAAGAAAACTTTCAATGTATGAAACGCCAAGCAGTGCTGTAAAGCAGGGAGAAATGAATGAACATGAATTAATGCACCAGATTAATCAAGAGCTGAACAGGGGGAAGATATTTTTCATATGCAGAATTTTAATGAATAAGTGGCATTTCCTCTTCCTTTATCTCTCTGCTTTTCAAAATTTTAACAAATAGTTATAACATTTCTATATTTAGAGGACACTGGCAGTTCATAAATATCGAGCAGTAATACTATCCAGCAAGGCATTGGTAGGGAGAATTTGGTAATGACCACTTAGAGTGAGTCATTAAAATTCAAAAGCAGATAAATAACAGAGAGCGAATGGCATTTATTCATTAAAATGTGAAGGATGAAAAATCTCCCCTCTTTCTCTGCATTGATGAATCAGGACCAGTCTCTTTCCAAGGCCAGGTCCCTGTCACAGCTCTGAAGTAGCAGACAGAAGCCCAAGTTGTGGAAAAGAGTTACCACCTGCCCGCTCCTGTATTTTGTATATTATAATAAATCTATCTGCCTGCCTGCTCAAAAGAGACTGAAAAAACAGAGGAATTAATTTATTTCCTCTTTTGGGGTTGTCTTGGGATTCACCTCATATACACACTCCCTAAAAGGTATTGGGCAGCAGTTGTAACTGGCTTCTCATTGATTTAGTATGGAGGAGAAAACATGGGACAACGCCTGTGTTCTCTGACCTTTTCCCTAGCTTTACATTCCATCTGTGCCTCTTTTATAAACAGATACATTTGAGTGTTTTGTTGGGGTGGAAGCACTGGGGAAACATCTGCTACAGACTATTTCTTTGTCCACGTCTTTCTTGCAATGGGATAGTGTCAACCCTACTTCAGCAGCTGGAGGCCACAGAGCTATTATATGTATATATCGATGTCAAAACAAAGTCAAATGCAGCTGAATTAAAAAAAGCGAATGGATAATTTTGTGACCACCCCTGGTAGGTGTCCTCATGATGAGTGGTTACCAAGACAGCAGCTCATCGCTGCAGTGGGACTTTTCACACCTGGCTGACATTGTATAACTGGCTATGTGAATTTTGGAGGGCCGTTGCTTCTCTGATGCATCTGGCAGCAGCCTCATGCTGGATATGATGGCCCACTGGTCTGATTCAAACTAATGAAAATAGCATTCCAATGCTGCAAACCGATTCAGGAACTTCACTACATTCCCGAATATATATATATTTACCAGGAGTCATTTTCTAGCTTTGGGAAGGGTCAGTACTGGCAAGTCTATTGGCAGAAGGTAGTAATCCTGCACCTAAGAGGCAGCATGGTCTAGTGGGTAGCGCACTGGACTTGTTAAAGAGATCTGGGTTCTGTTTCTGCCTTTGCCACTGTGCGGCTGCATGGCCTTGCCTAGATCACTTTAACTCGCTGTTTACTCCTGTCCTTCATCTGTCTTATACATTTTAGCTTGTTCACTCTTCAGGTCAGGAGTTGTCTTCTTAACTGTTTGTACAGCACCTAGATCAAGGGGGCTCCAGTCTCAGCTGGGGACTGTAGTGGCTATTGTAATATCAAAGACATACAATAGCTGGTCTCGTCCACAGGAACAGGAAGACCGACATGCTGGACCTGACCTTGTCTATGGCTGAAGAGCACAAAGCAGAAACTGGGGTGCATGTATGTACATGCAAAAGTGGTTGAAAGTTCCCTTCTGTGCCCCCATGATTTTTCTGCCACCACCGAACCCCTCACTCGATGCGGCTCTGACTTATGCCACTTACAAATGGCCATAAGAGGGTGAAATTGCAGCCAAGAATGGGTGTCCCAGCCACACACCATTTTCTCCTGCTACTCCGACAGCATGGCAGGCATTGGACTAAGGTCCCCTATGCCGCCAGAGGGTCCTCTTCTTTGGAGTGATCCTCCCTGGTCGAGTTAGGCTAGTTCCAGGGCCAGTTTACACCAGCCATGAAGCATAAAGCAGCCACTCCACAATGGAGAATCTGTTCCACTGGGCGCAAGTTCACCTCTAAGGTCGACAACAACCGTTAACAAAAGGCAGCTGGGTGGTCACTAAACTGAAAGAAACAGGAAAAGCTGAAGAAAACTGACTGGGAGAGAAATGAGCGATGACAGACAAGTAGACAGACAGATTGCATACCTGCAGTGCACAACTATAGGCCCTGCCTCAGGCGGATTGAGGAACTTCACCTGCCGAACAAAACCCAAGAGGCCTGTGGCATAGCAAGGAACCCCGTGATCTGGCCAGCTGGTGAAGTGGAACTGCCGAATCTCTCGGATCTCATGGTAGCCTTTCTGAGGAGACAATGCAACCTCTATTTTTCTCCCTTCATGTCACAATCACCATATTTCACTGCTTTCTTTACCTGTTCAGAAGGCTGAACTACCATTTAAATATAATTACATACAGCCACATTTCATATACCATTTCGCATTTCCAGAGACTTCAAGGTGAAAGATCAAGGGATTACATCTTCCACTATCACTGAAGTGTATAACCTGAGGCTGAGGATTATAAGGGGGTTACCAGCTCCCCATTCATATGGCATTGTCTTAAAAGCAGTTTAAAATTGGCTGCTTAGTAACACTATGAGGTAATTTCAATGTTAGGGGACATTGGCTGAGCCACCCCTGCAGAGAGAGACTATTCGTGGTACAAATTCCCAGCTCGTTTCCACTGTAGTATCCAGTCCCTTCCATTAATATTTTCAGATGAAGGGTCTGTAGTACTTATGACTGACAGCCCTGGAGATTGAAGTCCACAGAGCAGTAAAGGCACAATACTTGTCCTCTAGAAACTGGACCAAACACCATTCCACACACAGGCTGCCAAAGAGCTTCCAGGTAGTTGAACCATTTTGTACTGACATTTTGGGCTGTAACAAAGAGAGTGCAGGTTTCCATGGTTCATTACCAAGCCCTATGATCGGCCAGACTTGCCTTGGGTTATATCTAGCTGAACAGTTCAGTGGTTCAACAAAACATGGAATTGGGGCATTAGAAACTGGGACATATTCCAGCATGGCTATGATGAGGTTAAATGAATGTTGAGAGTTTTAGAAAGCTTTAAAATCACTTATCAAATGCATGAGCTGTGATTTGCGCAGACGTGCAATGGTCTGTTATTTAGGCTTCCAATTTCCAATAGTGCTTAACAAAAGCCTTCCATCAAAATACAGATTTCAGGAAAATATACATAGTTAGATCCTCATTATTAATATATTTTTTAAACAACCTCTGCTTGGGATCCAATTTTACTGGTGCCTTTTTTCACCTGAAATTTGCCACTGTGAATAATTACAGTCACTATTCACGGCATGTAGACATCTACCTACTGGATCCATGTATGTATTCAGACATTTGAGCGCTATGAATTGTATCCACAGTTGTTTGTGCTTCCATCTAGGTGCTGATGTGAACTTGGAAAATGCTTCACAAAAATCTGATTACTAAGGTAGAAACCAAGTCAAAATTTAACACATTGTGGCTATGTCTGTGTGGGATCACACTTCAGATCCCAAATGAGGTGTTATGGCTGAAGTAAAATTGACCGGGGATTTTTCTTACCTTTTGTACAGTAAATGTGCGTATGACATACTCTGCTAGTGGCTCTGTCTCAATTAATGTGACTTTAATATCTCCATAGACCTCTGTGTCATCCGGCCAGTATCTAACACATTTCACCTACAACAAAAAGATTAGACTGTAGGGATGGATGGGGTGATAGACTGTGCAGGATTTGAATTGCCCAAACCGAACCTTTAGTTAAGATTCAGAAAAGTTCACTTAACTGTATAAAAAACATTACTACATTTATAATTATGACTAACATTAGGTAAAGTCTCAAGGCCTTCCAGTTGTGACTGGGACAGAAACCTGGGGCACTGTTTTACTATAAGGAGTCTGTTTTCACAAATATCTCAGTCCAGTTTTGCAGATGTAATTGTTTTGACTAGTTCAGAGCAGCATCCAAATTTCTGAGTACTCATGGGAAAAAGGACACAACCTTCTGCAGTTTGCCCATCAGTACCAACACACTTTAGTAACCTGGTGGCAACTTGAAACAGAAACACCAAACAAGTCTGGCAACAGCTGCTATGACTCACATAGACACCTTTGCTGTGTGTCCCAATCTCACAGCATCTACAATACAACAGACACACTGACAGATCAAATACCACCCTCATGCCAGTGATAACCTCAGTCTAGTCAATCCCTCCTGTGTCAGCTGTCTGCCCTTCAGTGTCACTAAATGAGCTGTTTCTAGAAGGAAGCTTCCCATGTAGTAATTGACACTTCTGAAGAGATTTCTTCAGCATGCAAGGAACCGGTATTCAGAGTAAGTAGGATATTGGAATTGTGGCCCAATTACATTTTTTGAAGGAAGGATTTTTCAAACTTGAAACAAGTAAAATTACCAACAAGGGGGTGGAGAAAGAGGGCTGGAAGTTGAGGACAGAGGAATTTGGGAAGTGGGGAACATAAGAGAGTAGGGTAGAAAAAAAAGGCAGGATAAAATAGATGGGAAATATAGAGTAGAAGACATCGTAATGGGCTAAGAACAGGGGGAAGGGAAGGCCATGCAATTTGAATAGGTATTATTCCCTTTGAATTGCTGGGGAAGAGCAATCCGTGGCCTCAGCTTGGCCCAGCTACTTGGCACCTTCCAAATCTCTTCCCATGAGCCACTAGCCTTTTGGTTATCTTTAAAAGCCAAGGTTTGCCATGATAAATTCTCCTATCCTGAATCTTTATATCCCCGGCCCTTGTTTCTGCCATTCTCTTTGTACATGGCCCATACATGAGCAGAAAAAATTCTGAGCCTTCAAAACCTAGCACAGCTTTTATTTCCCACTGATACAGTGACCCTTAAGCAGCCAATGAGACCGGATTAAAGAAACTTCCCATATTCTTATTCATGTGGTATTTGCAGCTAAAGGATACCTAATATACGTTACACAGAATTCCACTACATTCCTGTAGTAAAGGGCTCAGTTTCTCAGCTCATGTTAACTGGTGTAACTTCACCGAATTCAAGAGTTAAACTGATTTACACCCGCTGAGGAGCTTGCCCAATATATTTCCCTCTAGAGGAAGTAAACACACCATGGAGAAAGGTGCTTATCAGAGATGAGGGGAAGCAGCTAGGAAATAAGAAAATTAGAGTATGGCTTTAAAGAAGAAACCTGAATGGTTTAATCTATTCTCTTGTTCTTCAAAATGCAGTGAGTGAAAAGCATTTGCAAGATGCTTAGAACAGTATACAGTTACTATACCCACTGGGAATACAGCATCCTTACCCTGCCAACTTCCACCAGGTTGGTGACCATGACAACACTTGCAGAATTCTCCTGCCAAATCATTCTCCAGAAATCCTTAACCGTCTCTTGCATTGGTCCTGGGGCATAAGAAGGGGGGAAAGAAAAAAAGGGTACACTTAACATCGTCAACAATCCATTTAATCTGTTTTCCGCCTACAGCCTTGTTCACTTTAAATCCCACCCTTTTTACTGGGTATTTCCTGGCTCTTCAAGGTGACATCCACTAAACAATACTGAATTCTTTAATAAAACAGATGTTTGCTCCTGCAGGGTGGGTGAGATTTTCAGGCTCTAGGACTGCTGCTACTGTGGTGATGGACGCATTGTAAGTACTAGAGAGAGAGATACAGTAGGCAAATAGATAAAAGTGACCAATCCAATACATTATGGATGTGCCCTGGTGACTCTGGGGTAAAGGCTGCGTTGTGATTGGCATTTAAAACAGGACTAAAGTCCCTCCTCCTTTCTCACTTAATATTTACTAATCCTGGCAGAAGAAACATGTAGGAATGAGCCCTTTTTGGAGTTTCCACAAAGAGGGTTTTTTCAGGCTCCTGCAACCAAACAACTAGTAACCACAGGAGGTTTATTAGAGCAGAGATTTTCTGAGCTTGCTTCTCCCTCCTCCATTACACTGCGTATGAAAGCCTGTTTCCTTCCCCAGTTCCATTTCTACCCTCACTGTCTCTATGCCCCCCCTCCATAATCCCTGTATAATGCGCTCTCTACACCATGTGCCCTCAGTCCCCATCTCCTTCCTGTTTTTACAAGTTAAAATTTATCATTGTATAGAGATGATATTGAAAGGGGCCTGGGAGCTGGCCAGTTCAGGGGGTGGCACAGGTGCAGTATGGGCAGGTGGGAGTGAGCGAGCATGACTGGGGGTGCGGGAAGGGATCCAGCAATGGGGTGTGGCTGGTATAGGAGGAAAAGAGAGCGCAATAGGGACCTCAGGTCTGTGTAGAAGGGAAGCTTTGGGAAATAGATATCAATGCTGATAGCTAATAAATGAATCTTCATGTTGCACATATTTTTAAGCATAGGAAACTCCTCCACCAAAATCTTCACTAACTTACAGGTGAGGCTGCTCAGTTGCATTTTCGATCAACTCAGTCAATGCAAATCCAGGAGGTCACCACTTACGGATATATTCATAAACACAACCACCTCCTCCCACATACCTTACCATGCAAGCATCATCACGAAACACATCCTCAGATTCTTCAGTTGCATAACAAATGCCCTTTCAGTTCTGACATATAACCCACCTTCATATACAACAACTTCCTCAACCACATGCCAGTGTCCAACTTACTCTGACCTCATTTTTCATGGCCAAATTATACATTATTGACTTTACTACTACACACGGGTCTATATGTTCTTTATGTTAATCTTGCTGAAGTTGTGAATTTGAGTATGCTTCAAATATCCTCACAAGCAGTGGACTGGAATGTCTCTGACTTTACTTTCTGTGCATGAATACCACTGCAAGCTTAAAGGTGTTAAAACACAGTAGATTTATTCTGTGACTGGCTCTTGGATCAGCTTAGCACATCAGTGTCTTTAGAGAGAATACTGTAACTTGCCTTGAGTTGCAATGTAGTGACGAGGCCGGTGGTATCCCTGGAAAAAAATATGAGAAGGGAAAAGATCCATAAAATCACACGTGAGAGTGAGAAAACTGCATGCATTTTACTTCTTTCAGATAGAATCAACTGTTGTGCTGTGAATGAGACACCAGCGCTAACGGGTAAAGAGAAATCCTACATGAGACACAAGGTCCGTCTGTGGAATTACAAGTGGCAGGAAATGCTTTAGCCCTCTTTAATAATTCAACCACCATGAAATGTTTGGAGTTTTCATGGGAACATACACAATGGATCTGACTGTACCGGAGAGAAAACAAGAATGAGACTTTTTTCCATTTCCTCAAAGAAACAGCAAAGCCTGAAGCTAAACCGTGGGCACTCTGGGAAACCTGCTTCACTACTTAGATTAGAAATTAACAAGCAAAAATCTGTGTCTTCTGGTCTGAAATGCACACATCTGCCTCGACAAAATGGATTCAAACATCAGTGTTTAAGTATATTTTCAGTTTCTTCCACTGAGGGATCTCTTCAAAATACCGTAACATTATTAAGGATTAAGAGATGCATAGAGCGTGTGTACATGTGGGAGGGTGGCTATGTTTAAAAAGATATTTCCTACCGCTTAGAGAAATATCAGTACACTTACACACCTCCCACACTGCAAGCAGGTAGCCCATCAATAAGCCACAGATCTATATTAATGTTCTTGTGAGAGGAGTGATATTGATTTCTGTATCCATAGTACATGCATCCTCTATGCGTGTTTGTGGAACTCTCACACCCTGAAATATCCATGTAGCTAGATGGCTCATAGACAGAACGAGACAGACAATCCTCCCCCAAAACATAGCACAGAGCTGGGATAAACTTTACATTTTGTCAGCCCTATCAGTTTTGCAGTTATAATGTCTCTCTAGGGATGTCTACCCTTGGAGCTGGGGTGTGTGTGTGTGTGGGGGGGGTGATCTCCAGGTCAAGGAGACATACCCATACTAGCTCTCATCAAGCTGGTGCACTAAAAATAGAACATAGCCATGGCAGTGCGGGAGGGGCTAGCTGTCCCTCATACGTACCCGTGAGAGACCCTAAGTGTGTGCTCAAGGCAGCAATCCTTCCCACAGCTCACACTGGCATGGCTTCATTCTATTTTTAGTGCAGTAGCTCAACGAGAGCATATGTTGGCATGTCTCCCCAGGATGTGATTCAATCCCAGCTCCAAGTGCAGACATAGCCTAAGATGTACCAAACCCACAAGCAGACACGCTGATATGGTTCTCTGCTACACGAGGTATGTCCACAGTCCTTACGTCTATGTAGTTGGCATTTATGTAGTCTGAGTGGGGGTCTCCATCCAACAGCTGCAGTCTCACTCTTGAATGATCATCTGAAAAATGGAAAGGAAAAGAATAATGTTTAAGATAAAGAACTGTGCTAAGTGTTTCATGTGTGGTTAAGTGGAGAGAGATATGGCTGTCCTCATGCAGTGGAAAACACAAGAGGGCAGGTGTATCATAACTGGGCTTTTCGCTTGCTTTTTGTAACTGGTTGATTGAACACATGCGGCTGTCTCAAGTCTATCCTGGTGCTATCCATAAATTTGTTCATGACTTCCTTTTGGTACGTAAGGTGTCCCCTTTACATCCGAGGGTTACCTTTTATTTATAGTAGGCATTAATTATTCACTGAGGTTAATATAATCCGTTACAAGATTTCGCACATAACATGAACATTCTTCATTTGCTGGATCTCAGCCCAAGTCCTCTTAGGGATGTGTCTAGATCACAAAAAACATCATTAAGCTTAGAACTAAATGGTAGCCATCCTGGACTGCTCAGAAGAGGGCCCAATGATTGACAGGCCTATGGAAACTGAAGTGAGAGATGAGATTAGGATCGTTAGAGAAGAGAGAAATAAATGAGGTCAAAAGAAAAGTACGTAAAATACTGAATATAAAGATGATAAATCTGTCACTTCCGTTTACCTGCTCTCATTATATGGAGATGAGCTCTGTGAAGCTCAAAACTTGTCCCTTACACCCACAGAAGGTGCTCCAATAAAAGTTATCACCTCACCCACCTTGTCTCTCTCAAAAAACAAATGGGGTATTCAATAAAACTGAAAAATATAAAATGTAAAACTGATACCAAGGAACATTCTGTTTAGAAAGGAATATTCACAACACAGTTAACTGTATAACCCATTGCAACAAGATAGCATGGAGGCCAAGAATTTAGCAGTATTAAAAAAAAAAGAAAAAAAACATCAGGAGTACTGAGAACATCCTCAGTTACTCTAGATGGGGCACTTATGAAAATTTGGGCCGAAACATCTAACTGGTCATTTGAACACCATTATCACGATTCAACACACAACCATTGTAATTTCACATGCAAAGAAGAGGCCTGATCCTATAACAGTGAAGTCAAGTGGTGCTTTGCCACTGACTTTAATGGAACCAGGATCAGGTTATATGTGTGTGCATCGTTCTGGAATCCAGGGTCTGAATGCATAGGATGTGTATTGCAATTAATTTTCTTATGGGAGGGGCACAAATCCAATAGTCTCTTGACTTTATGGGTCAGGTGTTCTAACCCAAATGCAATGGATGAACATGCAAATTTAGGCATACTGTCCTGGCTGCAAAACCCCAGAATTGTGTTCAAAATGGCTATGCAGATTGAGTAGACAGGAGTTAGACTCAGACTCATAGACTACAAGGTGAGAAGGGACCATTATGATCATATACTCAGACTTCCTGCACAATGCAGGCCACAGAACCTCACCCACCTGCTCCTGTAAGAGACCCCTAACCTAACCCTGGGTTACTGAAGTCCTCAGATAACGATTTAAAGACTTCAAGGTACAGAGAATCCACCAGCAAGTGACCCGTGCCCCATGCTACAGAGGAAGGCGTTATATGATTTGGGTTCACAAATATGAGATTTATGGATGTTGTGAGGACGTGTATTTCTGCAGGTGCAACTATTACTCCCAGTTAGAAAGTTAACCATACTTAAGCCAGTACATTAGGAAGTCTACCTAACCACGTGGTTAGACAGACAAAAGAATTTATGCTGCCAGCAATTTACAAATACAGCCAGGGACCTGATTGGACTGTGCATATGGAGGCAATATGCAAAATTTACTGTAGATAATTGTTCATGTACTATTTAAAGCATGGAGCCAAGCTAGTGAGAATCATATGGAACAGAAATTAAAACAATCTTAAATGTAATGGGGGAAAAAAGACAACAGTCCTCTCATGATGTCGCAAGGTGATCAGAACCTTAAGAAAATAAAGTTTGTCCCAACAACGTAATTGAAGGGCAACAACAAATGTTCCTGCCACAGCTATAAAGAATCACAAGTTGAACCTCCAAGGGACAATCCCTAAAAGATGTCTAAGAAGGGGGCAGCAGGAGACGACTATCAACTGTAGACATTTAGATGTGGGGAAGGGCCAAAAAAGGTGGCACTTTTGTAGACATAAAAAATAATATTTTTCTTTAAAGATAAAATTGCTGCTTTATTCGTATTGCAAAATAAGCCGTGAAGAAACAATCATTTCAAATGAAACAAAGACAACTTAAAAACAGAGGTGGTATTTCGGCTGAGGTCCAGTTCTGTTTTTGCGACAACTGAAATATGCTAGGAACTCAGTTTTTCTTGTGTGGGATCAGAGGCATGGTATCTCTTTGCAATTTTTATAGAAATGAAATTTTATTTCTCATGGGAGAAATATTTTGCTCATAGGGTGACTGGTGTGACAGCAACCTCTGTATATACAGTAAGCAAAGGAAATGTTAACAATCTTCTACACTCAGGAGGGAGGGGGGCCTTTAATCTTGTTCATATTTTTAAGGGAACTAGATAGAAATTCATAAAATATCATCTTTTAAATCACATTTTCCAGTGTTTTGCAAAGCTGTTAGGAATGTACCTTGTTGGGGAAGGTATACAGTAGATTAATGCACTAATAACAACACTAGGACTCTCATAAAGCATTTTTCATCTATAGATTTTTAAGTGCTTTACAAAGAAAGGCACATATCCTCTTTTTTTAAAATGAGAAAACTGAGGTACACAGAGGTGAAGTAACATGCCCAAGGTCATACAACAGTTTAGTACTACAGCTAATAGCTAGTTCAGGTGAGTTTAAACCCGAGTCTCCTCATCCTTAGACAAGTCTCCTATCTACTGGACCACACAGTCTCAAAAGCCTCTAATCTCTGGCAAAACAAGTTCAAGTTGTAGTTCAAATCAGAAGTTGAAGAGTGTGGATGAATTCATTTCACATCACAGAATCACCACATATTTTAGCATGAGTGGGAGTCTCTGTTTAAGAGCAGGCTCACGCCTACAAAATCCGGGGCTGAGAGAAACTGCAGAAACATTTTAATGACATTTTCTATCATTTACTTTTGGCCATATTCTCTTTCTTTGTGAATTAACACAACCATACACATTTACAAAAAAAAAAATGGCTGTAAACTGTTTTTGATACCAACTCCAAAGTGACAAGAATTTCACTGAAAATCGTTCCATTCTAGCACACCTAATTCATCATTTTGAATTTGTGCCAGAATTCCCATTTTTTAATAATTTTGCATGTCCGTGTGAGTTTTTCCACATCTCATTTTGACACTAGAGATAACCTATTTAATGGAAGGTGGACAGAGGCATGGGGCAACATTTTCAGTGCGGTGGAGAAGGCAGTCGGGAACAGTTCAATGAGGAAGTCAGGAATATAAACTAAACTTCTCCCTGGGATTTAGAAGGGTTTTTATTCTGTACCCATCCCTGACATAGACTTTTTATTTTAATGAGCAGTCTGTGTTGCTGTCCATGGTACTCACCCTGTTCCATATCTTTTCCCAGGTAAGGAAATTCTGACTGAATTATTTATGCATCATTTGTGCTCTTTGACAGCTGCTCAAATGCCTTTGCAATAGCTGTCTTTTCTGTGCTTTATGTAATTTTATATACTTCAGTGATGTTCCCTCACAATCTTCTCTGTCCCAAAGGATATTTCAAGACATTTTTTTTTCTAAAAAAAATAAAAAATTTCCCTGTAGTATTCTGTATGCCTTCTATTCTGTATTTTCTATTTCTATGGACCAAATGGTGGCTTTCAAGTCATGGGCTGTTTTGGAGGCTGGAGGGTTCTGCATTGCAAGAGGGGTCCTGGGAGAAATTCTGGCTGACTCAGCTGGAAGTACTCCAGTGGTTCCAGGAAGAACAGGATTTCCCTTTGACAGCAGGCATCCCATGCCATGGCGGGTTATGTCCACGGGGACAGTGTCCTGAGCCCAGGGGAAAAGGAGCTGGAAAGACTCATTGTGCTTTCATAGATTTTAAAGTCAGAAGGCACCATCATGATCATCTAGTCTGACCTCCTGCACATCGCAGGCCACAGAACCTCACCCACCCACTCTTGTAACGGACCCATAACCTCTGGCTGAGTTACCTCAGATTGTGATTTAAAGACATCAAGTTACAAAGAATGCACCATTTACACTGGTTTAAACCTGCAAGTGACCCGTGCCTCATGCTGCAGAGGAAAGAGAAAAAAACCAGGGTCTCTGCCAATCTGACCCAGGGGAAAATTCCTTCCCAATCTCAAATATTGTGATCAGTTAGACCATGAGCACATGGGCAAGACCCACCAGCCAGACACCTGGGAAAGAATTTGCTGTAGTAATTCAGAGCCCTCCTCATCTAATGTCTGACCATCAGCTGATGAATATATTTGCTGCTAGCTGGTGCAGATCATCTACATGCCATTGTAGGCAGTCCTGTCATACCATCCTCTGCATAAACTTATCAAGGTCTGTCTTGAAACAAGGTAGGGTTTTTGCCCCTACTGCTTTCCCTCACAGATCCAGGTACAATTTACTTCTACATCTCCCCGCCCTCACTCCACCCAGAAATGGTCTCAGATCTGAGCACCCGTGACTTTGACTGGTTGGGGGAAGATGCAGAGAAAATCTGGACCAAAAGTCCAATAACGGTTCTCAGGTTTTCTTATCTATATAATGGGCCAAACCAAAACCCCAACCCCCAACATTTTTGGACAACTAAAAATCCAGGCCTCAAAATTATTCTAAATTGTTTAACCCTAGACACATTTTTATTTGGTCATATATAGGCAATCAAATCCCCCTTCCTCACTGGTCTCTTGTCTACAGAGAGAACTCTTCATTTATCCCCCAAACTTTGCATGCTTTTTCAGATCTTTACATTAAAGACTAAATCCTAAACCCAGCACTGGGGAAACTTCAAACCTTAAGTAATCCTCACACAGAAGACACCATAGGCATGTGCATGGTGTGTGCCGGGTGTGCTCAGGCACACCGTAATGCAGGGGTGGTAAACCTTTGTGGTCTGGCCCGTGGCTGCTGTGCACGCCCCTGCAACACCTTGAGATTTGGTGTCAGAGCAGGACATGCAGCAGAGAGTAAAATTCCACGAGATCTCGTGTCAGTGTGCGGGAACGTGAGATCTCGTGGTGCTACTCTCTGCCCAAGTCCTATTCTGCTGCCGAATTTGTTTGCCGTGGGATTTCACGGCGGAGAATGAAAGGCTTTTACTCTCTGCCGCGAGTCCCACTCTCCTACTTCGCTGCCAAATCTCACTGTGGCATAGGATTTCATGGCGGAGAGTTAATGGCCTGTAACTCTCCGCCATGAGTCCCACTCGCCTTTAAAAAAAATTTAAAAAAATAAAAAACAAAATTCCCTGGGTGCACACCCTAATGAAATGTGCTGCACATGCCTATGGAAGACACTTACCACCTCCCAGCAGGAAAGCTGAAGGATCTGTGGGGTCATGAAGACATGACCCCAACTCTCCTCAACACCTCCCAGCTTGCCCCGAAACACCTCTGTGTACCGGGTTGCGGGGAGCCCCATGGAGTATAGCTTCACAACACTCACGGGACTCAGACCCACTATGTTGAGTCCCTGTATCTTTTCCTTGTGTGCGGTGGAACGTCACCGCTTCCACTGCAGTTTGCAGCTGCAAGAGTTGGAGAGTTTGATTGAGAGAAAGACCTACTGGTATCTGAATAGATAAGTCACTGCCCTGTTTTGGCACAGTGCTGAGAAAGAGGAGTGAGGTGGGTAAGATAGGCCTCTTACTGGATCATTACCCAAAGAGATGTCAGGACATGATCAGCCGTGATTCACTGAGTGGTGCTGCTGTGAGAGGTTACAAACCCACATTGCAAGAGAGGACACTGAGGAAATTACAGCAAAACCAGAAAGCCCTTCAACGCACTTCCCGTGGGGACGTGTGGTTTCTGTTTCAGGAGTGGTGAACCAGTAATAGAGATATTCAGCAAAGCATGTTAATTAGCATCTGCAGCCTTTTAATAAATAAAATGGTAAAAGTAATCAGGGCAGAGTCTGGCTCTTGCCACCAATTGCATTCAAACCACAACTGTGCAGGGAGTTCAAGGTGCAGTAGTTTTATTCATCATTCCCCAAACTACCTGGTTTATTCAGAATTCTGTAGCATGTACCCAAAGAGGACATAGCTCCTTCTCACATTTGGCCTTCAGGGAGTCAGGACTCCTGGGTTCTATTTCCATCGTTTCTCTGATCCTGATCCGGTTGCCTTCACTTAGGCAGAATTCCCAGGGAAGTCAGTCATCAGCAGAGATCAGAGGAACAGAGAAGCCACACTCAGTGGTGAACATCGCCTTCCTTCCCTCCCAGGGGCCTGATTCTCCCAAATTAGTATATGGCTAATTCCCACTGACATCAAAGGGAACGCCTCATTTTCTGTGGCTGAAGAATAAGGCCCCAGCAGATACTCGTGTCAGAAGTGTTGGAAGCATCATTAACTCTCGCTATGGGCTCTCAGGGTCCCGCTCCGAGGTGTCACAGAGTGCAGCCAGTGACAGCATGCCTCTGGGTGTGGGCTCAAGAAGATATCAAAAGATATCTTTCAGTAACTGAATTCTGCTTTATTTCTGGCACGGCCCCTTGGCTAGTGCATATTCTGCTGCTCCCATGGCCCAGGTAGGACAATTATGTGAACTCCACTGCTGTGTTACACGGGTGGCAATTTTGAATTTTTGTGTTCCTCTCCAGGACTTTTTGGACAGGAAGGACATGCATAAGGCCTGATCCAATGCTCAGCCCCTGAAGTCACTGCAAAGACTCTTAATGACTTCAGTGGATGTTGCATCAGGCCTAAAGGCTCTTCATATTTTTCCTTTCTTCCCTGGGCACTTTCTTTCCCTTGAATGGCATCCATCCCAAGACACCTATGAAATTGTAAGGCAAAGAATTTCATTCCATTTTATCTGTTCCTGTCTCGTCTGTTACTAAACTCTCCTTGCTGTCTCTTAGAAGGTCTATTGTCTCCTCTGCACTCTTGATTCAATATGTTTTTGAGGGGGAAAAACCCATAATCAAGTTATTTATCTTAAACTCTTATGTATCCCTCATCTCCTTCTCTGCCTCCACTTTTCTTATCTATGGCCTTTTCACCCTCACTGCCTCATCTTTCCTATCTGCCTTTGTACCTGAACTTATATTAGAATGTTTTATACCTGGCAGATGCCTCTTTCTTAGCTTTGATTACATTTTGCATTTCCATATTCAAGAACTCTCTCTGGATTCCAACTGTATTTGTATTGATAGCCACAAGGCAAGCATAACACTTTGTCAGACAAAAATTCATTCTAGTTGTTAGTACCTGTTACTAAATATTAACCCTTTAAGTCCTCTTTTTTATTGTATATTAAACTCATTCCCGTATTAACCATTCTTCAAGAATCTTTATATTAACAAAGATTGTGTTTGAATTCTAAGGCCAGAGTGTTGGTTCTTGACCTGTAGGTGTCCTGCATTCAGGAACTTCATGTGATCAAGTATGGGGCAGTTTTTGCCTCCAATTGTGTGGGAATATAGGGAAGAGACCCACCAAACTGATTAACCGTGTCTACAGAAGTAAGTTACAAACAAACGTGGGTGACTGATAAGGGATTCTTGTTATGGCAGATGTTTTCTTTAATGGGTTATGTGATTGATAAGAAATAATTGTTATTACAAATGTGTTCTGTAATGGATGAAACAACGACCCATTGAAAGATGTTTTTAACTCAGTGAGAACTACCGGTTGTCACAGCTGTCACTAATGATGACTAGATTAGATTTCCCTTTAGCTTATTGATCATGTAACCTAAAAATACCATAAAAGAAATTCTATAAGTAATTAGCTAAAATGACAATGTCAAAACAAGACATCCCATGAAATTAATTGTGGGAAAGCAACTTTCCCCTTTAAAAAGGAGTTTCTCTGTCTCACACCCTATAAAAGAAATGGATCTTGAAAGTTAAATTGGGGAGTGTAAACTGCTCAAATCTCGTTAGTTACAGAAGAGAGAGAGACAGAGGCCAGCTCTTCGCCTTATACCCAGGGTTAGCGTGTATTTATTCTTTCTGTATTCTGCATAGTGCTCTCCTAAACTCAGATTGATAATCTTTGATTAAATAATTCCATGTGAGCCTGTTCTTTAACACTCTCAAATGATTAACTTCAAGCACACAACATTGCGAACAGTTTCCCGCTGTGTCATTTCCCATTCATCTTGTTTGATTTCACTACCTGTATTTTCTCCATGTGCTACCCTGGCTGGTGATCTCTCGACTCCAAAATTGGACAGAAACTACAGCATAATTGCCTCAGTCCTCTCTACCTCCATACGCAGTCATGCCCTCTGCTTACTCAAAACGACCTGAAAAAAGTCGCCTTACATGTTTTCCCCATTACACACACTACTCAAATATAGTAGCACTTTCTTCTTCAAAAACGCTGGACGAGTAGTCATTTCAGTACTCCCGTCTCTGTATTACAGATGCAGAAACAGAAGCAAAGAGTTTAAGTGACCTGCCCAATGCCACAGATTAAATCATTTACAAAACTGGAATTAGAATTAAGGAATTCCTGACTTCCTTTCATTATCATAATTAGTCCTCTAAATCAAAAGGTTTCTAAACCTTTCTACATCAGGCCCAACAGGTTGATGCTTGACTTGTTGCTTTTATGTCATTTGTGCCACAGATATGGAAGCTGGAACAGAAATTAATATAAATGTATTCGTGGATCTTAGCTCATAATCAAGCAGGCAAAGGCTCCTATTGTTAAAGTATTAGTTCAATTTCTTTTTACATTTTTTCCTTTCTTACAGTCATTTCATTCTGTTTAGGGATGAGCCTGAGCCACAAACTTAGGATCCAAATCTAGATCCATCTTCCTTACAGGCAGATGGAAACTATCTAGATCCAGGCTTTTGATTTAGACTGATTATTTAATTCTGTTGCTGTATCAGAATCAGATTATGCAGGTTGAACCACATCCAGCTGGAAGAGAGAGAAACGAAAACAAAATACCCAAACAAACAAAAACAAAATTAGTCAAACTTTTTGAAACTCTAAAAATAAAAAGATTTGGTTTCCATAATGAGCAAATGTCTGGGCAGGGAAGAGCTTCTTTTATCCAGCCCCAGTTTGCCCATTCTGAATAATTACTTTTATTATATATATCACATTGTGCTAGTCATCCTAGAAACACAGAGTAAAAGACTGTACATTTTCCAGAGTGGGAACTATGTCTGAATTGACAAAACAGAGAGAAAATGTGAGAAAAGAAGAATTATTAGCCCCATTTTATGAATGGGGAACTAGGCAGATAGACAGACAGACAGTGACTTCTCCCAGGTCACACGAAGGTCTGTTCCAGAACGAAGAACTAACTCTAAATCTCCTGAGTCTCCATGAAGTGGCTTAACCATAAGATCAATCTTTATATTTACAAAAAAAGGTGTTTTTTTTTCCTGGGCAAAATAGAATGCATAAATGCCTGGGGCCTACTTTTGCCCCTCTTTACACTAGCATGACTGAACTGACTTCAATGGGACTGTCAAAAAGTCTCCATTTGTGTACTCTAATCAGTTTCTTAGATCAATCATCTAATATAGGGCTTCTCAAATGGTTTCCATGCTGCTAAATACATAACAATAGAAAGAGAATCTGAGACACCTCCCTTCTCATTCACAATCCCGTAACATCCCTATAGCAACTATATCAATTGTTTACTTGGGAAGGTAAGATTGGGAAGTGTTTTTATCTGTCAATGTGATTTAGAAAGACGAAGCAGGAATAGAGTTTATTCCATGTGGCAAACCAGCTCTCTGGAGATCACAACTGAGTGCTCTACAGACTACAGTCTACCAACCTCTATTCTAAGGGCAAAATTCTGCTCTCTGATCTGCCATCTCAACTCTGATATTCCTGGTCTCCCCTTGAACTCCCATTTGTCGTACTGAAGTCTCTGTGTATGTAGAGACAGAACAAGCTATTGGCATCAGAATCCAGTGTGAAAATCTGACAGCAGGATTTTGTCCTCAAATACAAGGTCTGAAACACACAGCAGGGGTGGGGTGGGGGAATCATAATAAGAGGTTTAGCCTAATTGAACCTTTCAAAGGCTGGGCATTTTGAGCCATTTTTCTTTATTTAGGCTCGCAAACATCCCCCCTCCTCCAGATGCTTACACACACACACAGGAAGCCCAGTTTAATTTGAATTTTCACCTACAGGAGATTATGTTCCCATATCTATTCTTATTGCGGTTTTCATCTTCCTTGGCTGTGTCCCAAGACGCTGTCTGCCCCTCGGGTAGAGCCTGAAAAATAAACAGTGGTATAGTGTTTATAAAAAGAGTGGCCAATGCCTTCAGGTGGTTTAACATGACAAAGCTGGGCAAAAATAAAGGCAATGCATAATTCAGTACTCAACCAGCCAAACAGCTGTTCTTGAGGAGGAAAAGGGACATCTAATAATGCAAAAGGCACAGTTCTGCAGAGACCATTAGCACCCTTTGGCTTATGTTGGCTAAGTATCGTTTTCCTCGTGAAAGTATGGACCTAAAAGGAATGGGGAAGTTCGTTTGCTTCTGACTGCATATTTATAGGATGAACAACATTCCCCCTGCAGGGCAGGGTCTGTGATGATTTCACACATATGCCCCTGGGAAAGACCAGATGGCTGAAACACAGAACTCAGTCTTGTATGATATTTAAATTGAAAGTATATAAGGTGGTTTCTCGTATTTCAGGATTAATAACAGTGTGATGCCTGTGTTCAGCAACTACACCATACAAACCTTCTGCTGGTTTTCTTAAAGGAATTCCTGCAAGGCTTTATCACACTGCCTACATAAGGCAGTGTACTACATAAGGATCAAGCATGAGATGCTGCATAAAATGTTTACACACACAACTAAAGGAGGTGGCCACTGTTATAAATCTGGATTTGTTTCTTGGAGGGGGAGGTCCCACATCCCACTGCTAGAAGTTAGAACCAGCCTATGACTTGGTCACATGACTCCCTTTGGTTATGATCAAATGAATATTTGTATGGACATAGCCAGGAAAAAGGCACATCTCATGGGACATGACCAGAGAGGCAGATTTTCCCTCTTTGCAGCATGACCTGGAAATATCAGTAAACTGGGATGACCTCTTGAGACATAGCCAGGGGAAACTGCAGCATGGCCAGTTCAGAGCCACAGCAGCAGAGCTCTCTTTTGGGACACAGATGGCACTAATCCTCTCTTTGACCATCACTTGCGTAGCTTCTGACAGCTGAGACAAAAAACCACAACTCAAAACCAGGAGTTCTCAGCTGTGCTCGTCCTGACCTTGCTCAGTGTCGGGAATGTAAATGGCAGCGCATGCATATGTTCCACTGAGATTTTCTGTCACTTTGCTGTTCCCAAGGACTACTTGTAAGCAGATGCTGTATTCCCAGGGAGTCACAGCGATGTTACAAATTGTATTATTTCGGATTCTTAGGAAATAATGGTTCTTTTAATGTAATCCTTGGGGACTCCACTTTGCCTTCACTAGCAGCCAGTAGCCTGTAATAGCTCTCATTTGAAAATGAACTCGCATGCCTCTTCACAAGCCATGCAGGTCTACTATTGTGTCTGAGTTGGGATGGAAGAGACACACAACAACTAGTATCTGCACACCTGACATTATGATAAAACTTGATATGAATGACTCCCTGGCAGATCTTGAATTTCCTCTCATAGGGTTCCAGGACAGATAATGTCAGGCACCTCTATGAGTGCAGTTGCCAAAAACAGGGAAGGCAAGTCCTAATTCAAAAGGCCAGGAAGAAGAGGTGATAACAGAAATTGGTGAGGGCTTTAATCACGCCTCTATTTCTTTTTACAGAGAGCTGCTACCTAATAGCAGCTAATCTCCTGGGCAAAAAAATAAGCATAGCAAAGTAGGGAGGCTCATTTTCACTATCAAAGAGAAAGGAAAAAGGTGCCTTATTTTTACATTAGGATCTAGTTACAGTAGATTGACCAGAACATGGCAACAGTCATTAGGCATCTAATCATCAGCTTCCGAGAAGAAAAAATATCCCATCTCATCCCTATTTATACCAGGGTCAGGCTGTCTTGTCCAACTAAAGGAGATGCAGTCAAATCCTGTCAATCATACATCAAAGAACCCTGTCCTGCCATCGATTTGAGCATGAAACTTCCCAGTGAAATTGACAGGGATTTCTGCTGAAAATATTTGGCCTGATATGGCCTCAGAAAGTTCAAGAGGAAGCTAATGATAGCTCTTTCTCATTGAACACTGAGGCATTTTACACTCCTGTGTTTGAATGGAAGGGGTATATTTCCAGCTTGTCTGGGGCATAGACTCCCTGTTTGTGGGTACAATTTGTGCACATGCTTTTCCATAGAGAAGATGAACAAAGTGGAATAACTGCACCACTAACTACTGGATCTGTGTTCTGCAAAGAGGTAGGTAGAGGTGTGGCCATTAACATTTGCATCTACAGCTGAAGTGGAAGTGCAAAAATATTGGGCACGAAATAAACTGCATCCACAAAAGGGAGACTACATCTGAAATTCTGCCTTGGAAGTTCTCTTTATATTGCGAGCATTTCTGCACTACTGAGATGGGCCCAGAATTTCAGTTTCCAGTGCAATACCAGAAACTTTAAACAGTTTTCATTAGGCTAATTTGAAAATGAAAATAATTTTGTTATTATTTAAAGCAGGGTGGATAAAAGTCATGATTTTAAAAAAATCAAGACAATTTTTCAAATTTAAATCGGATGTTTTATTTATGTGATGCTAGTTCTTTACATTTTTTTTAAATGCTTTACAGTGAATATTCTTCACTTGTTTCTTTAGTTAAGAGCTTTCCAGTCATTGATAGAATTTCAGTGTTCACAAGATCTGGGCCTTAATTTTCAATATGAAGCTCTTTTCCTACACTAGTTTTGTAAAATTTAAAGAAGATCCCTACAAGTAAGGACACAAACAGAATTTATAATTTATGATATACTTTTTATATATCCCTTAGACATACAGGGGATTTGTAAGTGTGCTGGAGCTAAGGAATGGGTTGAAATCCAAAGTTCACACTCAATAGGCAGTGAGATGTCTCAGGTATTAGCACAAAGTCCAAAATCAATAAAATACCCGAGTAGGGCAGCATGGCTATGCGGTAGGGTCTTTATTTCTGGGGACCAGTACCAAGGCCATCCTCAACCACAAGTGAAAATGAATTTGGGCATTTGTCC
The DNA here is from genome assembly GCA_007922155.1 of Mesoclemmys tuberculata. Taxonomy (NCBI): domain Eukaryota; kingdom Metazoa; phylum Chordata; order Testudines; family Chelidae; genus Mesoclemmys; species Mesoclemmys tuberculata. Next base: position 7,612,228 of record ML675625.1, read on the forward strand.
ACCTTACCATCCACATGGTCAGTCTTTGCTCAAAGGAAACATAAACCTGGACCAACCCAGGGTGCCGCAAGTCAGAACTAAAATTTACTGACGGGTGAATGAGTGATGTTTAAATGAGACATGCCCACATTATACCTCATTCTGTCCAACGTTATCAATCTCCATTGTTAGTGCCATATGTATATAGATTTATTATACAACAACAGCACTCGTGAAGGGCCAAGTCAAACTTTGAGGTATATCAGGTGTACAAAAAAATGCACCTGCTTCTTGTTTGCTGAACAATCCTTGCATTCAGAAGTATAAACAGAGTGCGCATTGAACACCAAATACACACACAAATCCTGCTTTGTACACTCCAATGCAGAGTTATGCACACATAACAGGCATGTACATTTTAGTGTGAGCACTTGGCTTAAAACTTTACCATTACTATAAACTTATGGGGGAGGGAGGCACATTTTAAACAAATATGTGATTCAGTTCTCCAGCAGTTGCATGGGGTGAAAATGTGCAGAGATAAGATGCCAGGGATGAGGGATGATCCTGGCTCAAATAGCTGTTTCATAAGAGTAAAATTATTTGATATCACATCACTAAGTAGATTGTAATTTATGAGCAAAAGCAAAGCTGGCAAAGCAAAGTTGAAAATCAGTTCTTTAAAGGAAAAATGTATTTGTATGTGACATAGACACTAAACTATACAAGAAATAAAAACACACTATATTGTGGAGGAGGCATAAAACAGGTCTAGATCATTTGTGATTAAAGATTCTGTAGCGCTTTTTGCAAAATAAAGTTGTTAGCCTTCTGTTCAGCCAAATTCCAGCTTGAGAATAGATTTGGTCAATTTGGAATTACCCTTAGTGCTTTGAACAGGATGTGGTTACCCGCCCTGACTTTGTCTTGCTGGTGATGGTGGCTGTGGCTGCACTTTGGCAGCGGGTGAAGCATTCCCCGCACGCTATCCACTGAAAGCCAGAGTCTTCCCTCTAATTTAATCAAGCAAATCTAGATGACTTCAGAGCAGTGGTGGCCCTTAAATCAAGGGCAGAAGTTTGCACAGGATTAGTGGGCCTGTAAAGGGCTGACTGGAATCTCTTGGAATGAAAGCAGTTATGTAAATCTATAGTATATTGTTATCAGACGTACACGTGACTGGCACTTTCTGGAGATAGGCCTATCTTGTGGACCTGGAGTGGCACTGATGTTTTGTATGCTAGTGTGTTATTTTGAGAATTACCAATCCCGGCGTCAAGAGCCACATATACTTTAGCAACAGTTTATTTTCTCTTTCAACATCAAGACCTAAATATTCAGGGCATCTGCAGGAGAGTTATGTGCAGTTTTGATTGCTGTTCAGGGGGGCAAGGGGTTACTTGAGTAAATCCCCTTTGGACCTATAAGGGAATGGACCCTGTAGTTTCAGTGTTAAACAAAGCCCATCAACTGATTGTCAAAAAAGCATGCCAGATAGTGGAAATGCTAGTTATTGGGCACTGTCTATTTGCTGCTGTCCTACAGTAGCCATAAACATTCACCTCAGTGAATCTATAATGTCACCAGATCAAAACACAGCTACCCGGCTTGGCCAGAAAGGTAATTCCCAAACTCTATTTAGAACAGTGTAAGCCAGCACAAACGACAGATGCCCAATGGACTCTTACTCACAGTATTTAAAAATAAAATGTTTTCAGTAAGTTATTTTTATAGGAGCTGTAACATATGACCTTATACCCTTTCCCCACCACAAACTTATTACACTCATTACTATGACAGCTTGCCAAAACTGAAATTCACCGAGTAATGTCGCTGGTTCCTTCTCTTTCTCACCCTCCTCCCCCATTTCATGCAGATGCTGCATAGTTCTCTTTCAACCCCCTCCCCTCCTTGTTCTCTTGTTCTTTTTCTTTCTTCCATCTTTTTCTCTGATGTTACATTCCTAATTCTCACCACCTCTTGGTCCCCCCCCCCTTTTAATAACAAACTTCTTGTTTCTCACTTTATACACAGTAGGAACAATGGATCACCCCTGACATATCCTGAACCAGAGGTTCTAACACAATGGAAAACCCAATAATGGTTAAGGCACCACAGGGGTCTCTCTTGGTTTGAGTTTACTGTTCCATATGCAGCTCCTTAAGTTGTGCTTTAATTTGATCAATTGCTAAGCAATTGGGGCTGCAACAGAGTAGAAAGAAAAAGAAACAGCTTACTTTGCTTACCCAGGTTTGGCTTTCATTGCTTTAGTTATGCCACACCAATGACAACGGGCATAGGGAGCACTGATTCTTTCACTGAGTTTCACATGTTCAATCCCCCAGCTCTTTTGGGAAAGGGGTAGCCTGGGACTCTAAATTATAATTCATACTTGCAAAGGGATGGACCAGCAAGCATTCTCCATCTCTTCTTCTCACACTATAATCCTGTTTCATGGACCTAGAAAGCAGGTAGCCCCCAACAAATCACTGTTACTCCAGGAGAAGTGGGCTTTCGAACCATTACAGAAGATAAAGGAATATGGTTATAACCCTAGACACAGAACCTATAAAGGGGAAAATTATTACAGTTAATTGAATTAATAATAAAAAGCCTCTTAAAATGATCATTCTCTACTCCGGTTGCTGCAACTTCCCTATTTATTTATGTGAATGTTCCTCTCACCTCATACTCCTCTTTAAATCCATAGCCCTGTCCTCGTTTCATCTGGGTGATATGCTGTAGCAAGTCGGCCACGCGGATGGCTGGCTGGAACTGCCCCCTGGGGTAGGACATTTCCACTGGCTCGCAGCTTCGGTACGGATGGGTCTGGATGGTCAAAGTTGGCTGGGTCATTTCCCCGTGGCTGTTCTCTGTTTTAAAGACAGGGAGGCAAAACAAGCTTTCACCTATCCGTCATTTCCGGTTTCGTTCCTGTGCTGTTTGTCTCCCCTTCCCATAGGTTATTTCAGGGGAAATAAAGAACAGAAATCAGTGGAAAACCACGGATGCCCAAAGCCACCCACAAAGACTAAGGCACAGTCAAATATTTGTAGTGTAATCAGTCAGTGAGGCAACCAGAAGGAGACAGAAAAACAGGCACAGTGGTGACAGAAGTAAATGACATGTCTCATGAAATAATGCATGTTAATGTCCTGAAACGTGCATGGCAACTCCACTGCAATTCTATACCTTTGTTCACAAAGCACGACTGCTTTGCACCTAGGAAAGAACAAGGTTTTCAAAAGTGACTAGTGATTTTTGGGTGCTCAGCCTTAGATACCTTAAAGAGGCCTGATTTTCAGAGTGCGCATGCTCAGCATCTCAAGTTCGGAACCCAGAAATTCAGGCACCCAAAACTGTTAGTCACCTAGAAAATAAAGTTTAGGCCTCAGACGTATATATTTCAGTTTAAGAAATGTAATGTTATCTGAAAGAACAGCAAAATTGTACAGAAATATGACTATCTTGCACTTATGTTTCAGAAATGTAAATTTATCAGAGAAATGTAATTTCCAAAAGAAATTAATTTAGAAAATATCTCCAGCACTAGATGAATGAAGACTCCAGCGTCAATGATCCAGGCAGAACCCTAACCGTATGATCCAATACTGCTAATAGACAATAGAACAGAAAGCATTTCTATCAACAGATGATCAGCAACCAGGATTTTTCTTTTTAACCACAGAAGCTCTGCTTTAGATGCAACATCTAGATTCTAGTTCTTGTTTCTTTCCAAATGAGCTGACTGAATTCAAGCATTTGGCCAAGTGAGCCTTTGTCTTGGCACTACGTTAGGGATCTCCTAGGGCTCTTAGTCATTTGCATTAGTTATAACTGGTTCTTACCGCTCCCACTACATCACATATCCAATATATAGCTTTGTGTGTGTAGAGTGATACAAAGTGACTGGAGATTGTATACAAATGGATCACTTGCTCACCATTGAAAAGGGATAGAAACTAGCAGCTGTTCCTTGTTAGCAACACTACAACAGCCTTTTAGAAAGGGCAAAAAGAACAAACTAATCCAGCTGAAACATCGGAGTAATTTTAGTCAGACGACTTATAACTAGTCAAGCTGAATTTTAGCTAAAGCATCAGGGTAAACACTCCTCCTCTTGCAGAAAACACTATGGAGTTTTGACCACAAGCAGTCAGGACTGCTATTTCTCTCATTGCAAAGGTAGATAAAAGTGCATGGGGCAGGCCTTAGAACCCTTTTCCACATGGAAAAACAACTCTTAAGCAGCCAGAGTAGTATTTTTGGGGCAGAGAGGCAAGATGTCAAGACAAACACTAGAAAAAGTTTGCTCCGAAGTTCTGAGTGTATCAGAGCAGGGTGAAGGAAAACAGGCCTATGATAAACTTTGATGACATAAGTAAAAACTTGTGATCCAATTATCAGAGATGTTGAGCACCCTCCACTCCTTTGAGACCTACTGGAGTTACAGGTGATTGGTCTCTCTGGAAAGCAGGTCACTGATGTGAAGATATTTTTCAAAATCCAGCCTTCAATACAACAACATTCATATGACACACAAAAATAAATATGAATTTGGCTTAAGTAAACCCATGAGCACATAGAACATCAATACATGTGGAATTTAAGGAGAAGTAATACCTAACCATTTGTATAATAATATTTCTAATACTGTACTAATTACAATATGAGAACTCTGACAGAGGGAATTTTCAAGGCTTATTAATTCTCCTAGTTGAATTCATTTCCCCAATGCATCTTTCCTCACCTATTCCCCATTAACCTCCCATAATGGAGAGGAGACTATTTTTATGATGGACCATTTCTGACAGACGTACTATGCTTACATTTCCATTAATAGGTTTAATATAAATCCAATTTCACAACTAGCTTCTCTGAGGAACCTACAAGTAATGCTACATTTTTATCAGACCCAATTTGAAAACATTACAATGTCCCTATTTGAGAGAGGGCCTTAAAACTAATGTGCACTTCTAGTGCTAGTACAAGGGCATACTGAGACCACAGGACACTTCTAAACTGTAATTCAAATCAGGCTGCCCCTTCAGAGGTACTTAATTATTGCCCTTTTCACTACACCTTTAATATCTGGGCTGGTTAACCCTCCTTTCCTACAGCTATCCTTGCAGAGCTGTAAGCCAAATAATTTTACCCAGTTCTCTTTTAAGTCTCTTCCTCCACATTGGGCCACCAATGTGCTGAAATCTTAAACTCGAGTTTCCTGTGATGTGAACAACTCTATTACAAGGTGTTTATCCAACTGAAATGCATTTCCTAAGGGCTCATCTAGATGGAGAGTTATTGAGTGACAAGATAAGGTGTAAATCTGCAGCATTCACTAACTAGCCCTATGGACCCTACTATTGAGCACTGAAAGTTCTCTAGCGCACTCTCATATACTCCTAGGTCAAAGCTCTGCCTACACAAGCTCTAAGTCTAGTGGCCAGGCAATGACGAGCCTTCCCTGCTCACTTAGAATAAGCTGCCGGAACTAACTGGGGAGAAGGCAACCTAATTTGGATTTCTGTGCCTGCAGTACTTTGAGTGGACTCCCCATCCACCACTGGGAGGAGAAACTGACCTGATTATTTGTGTGAACGCAGCATGACCCATAGCTACATCCACAGACATTTTATTTTGTACCAAGGGAGGAAAAAAAAAGAAAAAAAAAACTTGAATCTTCTTCACGTACACAAATTGCTATGTGTGAGGTGAGACAAACGTTCATATGTTCTGCTAATAACGCCTTATGCAAGAACCATATTGTTCCCTCTCTGTCTAATCACCCTTTGAGTCTGAGCCTAAGCATGGTTAATGAAGCACTCAAGCAAAGCACTACACCATATCTCAAGATGTGCTGTTTACAGCAATTTTATGAACAATTCAATATGCACTGGAAAGGAGAAGTAGCAAGCAAACTCTCATCTCTAACTAGGGCAATCAACCAAAAGGATCTTTGAAGCACATTATAGACAGGCTATCCTTTTCCTGCAGTTTGAAGAAATAAAACAGACCGCACTCCTCATGGCACTGTAATTACAAGAAAAAAGCAACAAAAATAATAGTCCCTCTGAAAATTCACATTTCTGATTGTCACTGTTACACTTAATGTGGGCCACAGCAATTTGTCACCATGCCCTCCACCTCACATCTTGCAGACGTTGGGGGCAGATCCTGTAAGACAGACTGCTCTCAACTCCCACAGAAGTTAATGGGAATTTAAGGTGTTCAGCACCACACACGCTCGTGATCCATTACGAGTCAGTCACTAGCACCTTATGTAACTTTCCACAAGAACAATGGATCGATAAAAAGGAGAATTTGGGGGAATATGTTTGGATGAATTCACTCTCACTCTCATTTGGGGAGTAACAGAGTATAATTTACCTACATGAGCTGGAGTATCAGCTTTGTGTGGTTAAAACCAAAGTTATTGCAGCAGGATATTATTGGCATGAAAAGCGCTCTACCAAAGAAACACAAGAGAGAAACATCTTTCGGTGTCTGATGGGTAGACCTGAAGGCAGGACATTATTGCCTGATTGCTACTAAAATACTCTTGTTGCTATATAACTAACGAAATAAAATACATAAATAATCGTCATCTGTGTGACAGCTGATAAATTCTTTGGCAGATGTCATACACATTATGGGAAGGACCTGAAAAATTAGCTCCGCAATCTTACAAGCTGCTCAGCATGAGCAAATCCCTGAACAAGTGTTCCAGTAGGGCTACAAGCAGAAGCTCTGTCCACCCAGAACAGTTTATAGCACAGAAACTTCAGATACCTCTTTTTTTTTTAATATTATCTTGGTTCACAAACTGAGTTTTGTTACTGTGAGATAACAGATATAGGAAGAACATACACACTGATGGTGTCTGCAGACCAGAAAACCAGACTAAGCTTCAAATGACTGCAGTCCTACTGCACTGATGTGTGTCCTGAATACCAGAAAAGTTTGTTTAGAAACTTTTCCTTTAATATCCACCAGCTCTCTCTGCTTCTGAAATGATAGGCTACGTAAATGTAATCATCTCTGTTTATATTTTTTTCTCTTAGTGTTGGCAAGTGTGTAACGCGATAAGACTTCCTTTGCACAAAATAAATTATATTTTGAGTGGTGTTTGTGATGGATTTAATTACGCACATATCCAATCTCTCTCTACTAGAGTTAGGGCTGTCAATTACTTGACATCACTTAAGGACGGCTGCGGCATGGCTAATATCTCTCTCCATTACGCTATTGATATGGTGGCATTTAGTAAAATTAGCTTGCTTTTTTATGCCCATAAGATTTATTGCATGTCAAATACCCAACTTGAAGGTGATGTGCTATATGCAATAAACATGCTGCTATGACAAACAGGAATAAAAGTTCTCATTTGACTGATATTGATTTAGCCAAACTGGGCACATTAATAAAGGAAGAGCCAACTGGAAGCATGGTTTGATTTCTAGCCATGCTAGAAGCAGCCTGGAGGGTGCATCTTTCATTCAACTTTCTTTTGTGGGAAAGACAATGAAGCAGCAGCTCTTGTGCTAGCCATGCTGGCTCATGATGGACAAAAACCTTGGCAGGAGAAAATCAATTCCCCTTGGTTTTAAAACACCACTGCCGCATTCCGGCCAACATTTAATACTGCATAAGCTAATCTTGTCAGAAGTTTTTGTGCATTTTGTTTTTCAGCTTTACTTACAAATGGGATATGTGCTTAAATAAGGAGGGAGAATGCACTGCTAAAATGGGCTGGCACTTGGGCCTCTTCAATTCTAGCTCCATAGATTAACTGCACGGCCCTGACCAAGTCTGTCTCTCTCTGCCTCATGTGTAAAACGCGGCTCGGCATACCTAGCTCATGGGGTGTTAAACACTTCAATTAATTAGTTCAACGAGTTGGTAAATTGCACTGAGAACCTCACAATACTTTACACACCTGCATCTCCCCTCCTCCAGCTGTCTCTTATTTCCAAGAGCAACTTTGCCCCCGCCTTAGAATGCCTCATCAGCCACTGAGATCTGAAGCAGGAAGTCTTCCTCATTGACTGCATGTGTGCATGTAGTGTCAGTCTCACAGGGATGTCATCAGAGAGGCTCATCAAGCAACAGCCTTCTGTCCCCTAATGCAGGTTATTTCACAGCTGCTTATTCCACTGCAAGTGAAATTTAGTAAATTGGGCTTCTGCAGAGGCAGCACCCACTGTTGCCTACAGGCTGGCATGGCCTGGGAGGCCACAAATACTCTGCGATGGAGAGTCACCATTTTTTAACCTCTAACTGCTAAAAAATATAAAAAATAACCCATCCTTGAGATTAAGAAGTCAATGATGATGCAACTCATCGATGAAACAGTATCATAACCTTCACCTTCAGCTGTTCAGAGATACCATGTAGATAAACCCCATGCAGATTCACTGCATGTGTGCAATTGCACAGCAACATCCACAGAATGGATAAATCTAGGGCAAATTTCTCCATAGGTGTAAATACAGGCCAGACTGAGTATTGTTTCTGCATAAGTGCAGAGAGGAAAGGATGGTACGAGCAGCCTTTCACTGTCTTGTGCCCCTGTGCAGGGACTAAGCAGTTATAATTCCTGTGCTCTCCTGAAGGTTAGGCTTGCTTTGGGCTAGCATCCTCTTGAGTGGATGCAGTGTGGACAAGAGTGCAGAGTATGGGAGCCATGGCCAATGTTCATTCTACACACTAGGAATGGCAACTAGCTAGGTAGAAAGGGAACAATATGATGCATCTTTGAAGAGTCTCTTCCACCTCCATTCGCTTGGGAGCTCTTGGGGATATCAGCCATGCACAATGTCGCTCAGAATAATCCCTGATGCAACACTGTTTTTTACCATGCCTAACCAGGGCTGGTCCAATGTGGACCATAATGAAACACCCAGAACACAGACTTCTCCTGCCTCTTTTGCTTTCAACTAAGTATTAATTTTCCCAGCAAAGACACTTACAAGCACAATGCTTGAATCCAGGGATGTTTCATGCTGCAACAGAAAATGAAGCAGCTAAAGAAATGCATTATAAAAGTATTAATCAAGGGAAGGGTGGGATGAAGGCCAAAAAAAATCATCCCCCGTGTCTTTCTATCAACAAATCATGTCACAACTGAGTTTGGTGAGGCATCTAGTGTTACAAATACTGCACATTTATTAGCAGAAGGCGTAACAGAAGGGAACAAATATGCCAAGTTGCAGTTCACACAGGGTGATAGATAATGGTTTCTGGGGTGGCTGATGCTCTTTCTCCCATATTTTTACATAAACCAGTTTTGCCATTTTAAAAATCAAACTATTTTGCAGATGCAGCTTTGTCCACCATCTGGAGAATGGGATTGGGAAGCCAGGAAAATAGTTACTTGCCCTACAGTAAGTGTACTTCTTTGAGATTGTGTCATCAGTGGGGAATTCACTCAAGGTGTGCATGCACCATTATTTTTTTTTTTTAAAAACAGTGTCCATTGGGGCCACACATGTGCCCCTGTGCCTCCTTGTACTCCCAGACAAGTTCTGCCATGACCTTCCTTCAGTTCTGTTACAACTCAAAGCCAAACAGTGGGATGGAAGGCAGGTTGTGGGATCCTAAATTACTACAATATCTTGAAGAACCAAAGTTACCGTAGGATCAGTAAACATACTTCTTCGAGTATGTGGATCCCACTCCAGGTGACTGGAAAATGGTATCATCCCCAGAAAGCAGGAGTGAGGACATTCAGCTATATCAGTCAAATGGAGATTGAAGTCTTGCTTTTCCAAAGCTGGCATCCATGTCAAGTGTCCAGAGTTTCTTAAACTTCAGTGGATTGCTCCATGTGGCTGCCTTACCGATCTCAGAAATGGATATATTCCTGAAGCAGGCCAAAGATCTCTCCTGATCCCTAGTGGAGTGTGCTTTGATATTTGGAAGGACAGGCTTGCCAGCCAAATTATAGCAGTTGGAAATGAATTGTGTAATCCACTGAGATTCTCTGGGATGAGAGATTGATCCTTTGATGTGCCAAAAATGACCATAAAAAGGTAAGGAGAAAATCTGAAAGGTTTGGTTCTGGTGATGTGAATAACCCAGGGCCCCAGACCACATCCATAGCACAAAGTTTTGTTTTGTCTTGCAACATGTGAGGATTCAGAAAGAAGATTCCTAAAGGGACAAGCTGGTTCAGGTGGAATTCTGAGAGCACTGTAGGGATGACTTTAGGATGCGGTTTCATCACCACTTTATTCCAGTGAAAGGATGTTTATGGTGGCCCAACCATGAGAGCTTGTAGTTCACTGATTCTTCATGCTGACATGATAGCTACAGGAAAAACTGTGTTAATGGCAAGAAAATACAACAAGCATTCCAACAATGCTTCAAATGAAGGCTCCTTAAGCAACAGGACCATTACATTAAGGTCCCACATGAGAGTACCGTCTCTGGCTGAACAGAAGGTACAGAGAAGGCCCTTGAGGAATCTTGACACAGTGACTGAATGTGAAAAAGACTGAATGTGACCACATCGGAGCATGTCATGCTGCTATTGCTGCCAGAGAGACCTTAAGGGAGCTAACGGCTCACTCTGCTGCTTCAGTGGCAGCATGTAGTCCATAATGTTTGGTATTGGGATCTCAGCTGGATTCACACTGTTTTGCACTGTCCAACTGGAATTTTTTTTTCCCACTTCAAGGAGTAAGTCTTCCTGGTGAAGGCATTTCCAGTACTCTAGAAGGATCTGATAGACCTGTAGGGAACAGTGTCTGTTGGTCTTGCTCATCCAATCAACATCCAGGCTCTCAGATGGAACAACTCAGGGTCCTGGAGCAATATTTGACCGTGGCTCTGTGAAAGCATGTCTGGACAGGTGGGAAGGCATATGGACAGCTGGCTGGATACCCGTGGGAGATTGGACAGCCAAAATTGCCTCTGCTATTAAGGGGCTATCATGATGATTATAGCTCTGTCCTGTCTGATCTTGGATACGATCCTGGGGATCAGGGGGATCGGTTGGAAGGCATGCAGTAATCCTCAAGACCAATGAAGCACAAATGTGTGCAGAAGGGAGCTGCGGCTCACACCTTCCCTGGAACATAAGTCCTCGCACTTGGCATTGTCCAGCATGGCACACAGCTCTACGATGGGAGTTCCCCACCAGCAGAATATTGGTTCTAGGATGGATTTTCACAGTGACCACTTGTGGCTGGTTATTCACATTCCTGCTCAGGCAGTCCACTGGGTCATTGCTGACCCCTAGCAAGTGCAGTTATGGAATGGCTCCATGCTGATAGCACCATTCCCAGAAATGGATCACCTCCAGGCAGAAAGGGGATGATTGAGTGCCTCCCTGAGTGTTTATACAGTGCTTTGCTGGTGTGTTGGCCACCAGGATCGGCCCTGTGTCATTTTGAAAGATGGGTAGGAATGCCAGGCCAGCCAGTCTGATGGCTTTCAGTACTGAGACATTCAGATGTAATTTTAGATTGTCCTGAGATCACAAAAATTGCATATGCAAGTGGCTACACCCTGCCCTTGATGGGTCTGTGACCAGTTTCATTGTTGGGGAAGAGAGTGAAAAGAGTTTTATGATGTTCAGTGGGAAGCCATCTGCCTGATGTTATAACAGACGATGCTCAGTGGTATGGGGAAAGGTGGCTTCCCAAGGTCATGCTCTGTTGACAGGCTTCTATACAGCTCTCTACCATCCCATCAAATCTGCTGATGAGTCAGCCCAGGACCGTGAGGTACCAAGGTGCACGAGGGGTTGATGCAGTTCATGAAGTTCACACAGCAATTTAGCTATCCTAACAAGACCACTGTGCTCATTACTCAAAATACAGGTGTGAAAACAGCTGCAGTCAAATTGGGGCCTCTGTTTCGACAGATGCTAAGTGTAGAGCTGAGAACGGACACCAGCCTCCCAGTATATTGCAGAATCATATAATATTAGAGATGGAAGGGATCTCAGGAGGTATCTAGTCCAACCCCCTGCTCAAAGCAGGACTAACCTCAGCTAAATCATCCCAGCCAGGGCTTTGTCAAGCCGCACCTTAAAAACCTCTAAAGATGGAGATTCCACTACCTCCCTAGGAGATTCCACCACCTCCCATTCCAGTGCTTCACTACCCCCCTAAGTGATTTTTTTTCTAATATCCAACCTAGACCTCCCCTACTGCAACTTGAGATCATTGCTACTTGTTCTGTTATCTACTACCATTGAGAACAGCCTATCTCCATCCTCCCTGGAACCACCTTTCAGGTAGTTAAAGGTTGCTATCAAATCCCCCCTCATTCTTCTCTTTTGCAGACTAAACAAGCCTAGTTTCCTCAGCCTCTCCTCGTAAGTCTTGTGCTCCAGCCCCCTAATCATTTTTGTTGCCTTCTGCTGGACACTTTTCAACTTGTCCACATCCTATTTGTAGTGGGTGGCCCAAAACTGGACACAATACTCCAAATGCAGCCTCACCAATACCGAATAGAGGGGAATAATCACTTCCCTCAATCTGCTGGCAATGCTCTTACTAATGCAGCCCAATATGCTATTAGCCTTTTTGGCAACCAAAGCACACTGCTGACTCCTATCCAGCTTCTTATCCACTGTAACCCCCAGGTCCTTTTCTGCAGAAGTAGGCCTTCCTTTGTGTAGGGAGCATGGCTGCAATATGAATGCACATTTAGAGCTCCTTTAGTCAATGTTTTGTCTTTGGGTAATTGGGGGTATGTCTTCACTGACAGCAGAAAATTCGCAGCCATCAGATCAATCTATCCAGATTGATTGAGTGGTTAGTGAAGATCCGCTCAATTGATCGGGAAGTTGGCTTGTTAAAACCACACCTCAAGTGGCCCAGTGCAGTGAAGATGCCGCGCACAACGGAAGTTAAGAAGTTGACGGGAGTTACACAAGCTACTTTGTGTAGCTTGCGTAACCCCATCGATTGTCGCCAAATTTTAAGTTAAGTGTAAACAAGGCCACAATCCTACTGGAAAATGGACACATTCACCCTCTTGAAAAAGAATCCTCTCTTCCCAAAGTCACTATCGTGACAGATCCCATGATGAATTTACATACTGCAACATTCTCTTCAAGCCTCTTTTTGTTCCCTTGGTGTTAGCTTGTAATTCTGTGCAGTTATGTGCTTGCATGTAATTTTTTCCCAGTCTAACTATTCAGCTGCTACCTGCTCAGGGTAATGTTTAGGACAGCTGCAGTAGATTACTGTGTCTGGAAGGGAAAACGTACTGCAAATAATCCAAAATGACAGGTCTGATAAATACCACTGGGTAGATTCTGATTGTCCACACATCTGCTTTCTGATTCATAGCAGGGGAATTGCCTCTTTCAAATTCCACACACATTAAGCACAAGTGTCCTCACGGGAGATCCCAAACAGGTAGGCTATTATCACTCTTATATTCAAGGGTACATCTGTAATAAGTTTTTGAATAGCTCTTTCTTCTTTACTCAGCTTAAAGTTTCTTCTGTCCATTCTGCTGTCTCTTTGTTAATATATCGAGATACCATATTCTTTTTAAAACTCCAAAGAATGAAAGTTTCAGAGTTGGATACCTGAAGCTAAATTACTTCAATTGGTTTTAAGACACCTAAATAAAAGTGGCTTGATTTTCAGAGGTGCTGAGCACTGACGGTTTCTATTAAAGTCAAAAGGAGACATGGCACACTCAACAACTCTGACATTTACAAGATCACTTTTATGGAGGTGCTGAAACAGGAATTTGAAGGGTGATATCTAGCATCCAATTCTGAAAATTTTGGGTTTCAGCATCTCCTTTTGTAAAATAAAGTTACCCTTTTTCATTTTCCCTTGGCTTTAACACAGTCATTTTTTTTAATATAGGCAAAATTCTCCCCTGTGATCTGTACTTTCTATTGCATATTCAGCACTTTTTCTGTACCAAATTCCCATTGACATTAATCTCTGTTTTCTTCAGTTTATGTATAGCACCGAGCACCATGGCATCCAAGTGTTGATTAATGGGAAATTTGTGCATGACACATGTGTAAACAAATGTATTGCAGTAAGAAGTGTGTAGTGTAGAGGGAAGAGGAGAGTTTTTTCTTTATTTTTGCAGTTCTCAATGAACTCAGTATAAAACAGTCTTGGTTCTATAACTACACTAACCTTAGAGTTGTTTAGTTTCCTCAACAACAATGTGGTGGTCAATCCAAAGGCGGCTTGACCACAACAACAGTAGTAATATTGGTGCCTAAGCCACTTGACAGTGTCCCTTAGAGTCATTTTCAGATGCATTAAATATTTTTCCTTTTCTAGAGTACAGTGAGCCATACCTGTCTTCTTACCTAGCAGCGTGGTCGATGGAACAGTGTCTGATGATACTTTGAGATGGAATTCCGTTCACCCACACGACACGGATCAATGGAAATCAACAGAAGATCAACGAGGAAAAAAATTACAAAAATGAAAACAAGGTTAGCTGTACCCAACATTCAGAAGACTCAGTCCATATGTCACATCGGGAAATGTAAAAAAGCAAAGAAAATTTAAAAAATAAAATAAACTCTGGGACTAGTACCTGAGTAGTAGGAATTCAACAAAGATTTGCTCTGAAGGGTTTTGCTTTGGACAGAAAATGAACAAGGAGAGGATGATGCTAGGTAGGAAAGACACAAGGGAAAGACTTTAGAAACATATCTAGAGAGAGAGAGAGAACAGGGAGAAAGTTCCTTAAAGAACATGGCAATATTGAATATATAGGGTTTATCAAAATTAAATAAATTTTTCATCTGAGCATGCATAGTAACTTTATTTCACTATCACAATACTACAGCCCCAAACATTAAAGTACTACTATTGTAACATAAAACTTTTGGGAACACTGTTAAGACTACTACTAATTTTTTTTAAAAAAATAGGAGTTGTATTTGTTGTTGCACGACAAATACATTGGTGTTTTTGTCTCAAAGAGATAGATTCCTAAAAGCAGCTCCCAAAAATACAAGCCACACAAAGTTGAGTGGAGTACCAAGAGTAAAATAAGCCTGCTCCCCAAATAGGATAGATAGATTCACTTATAAACCAAGAAATGAAGACACAATCTGAAGGCGATCTTTCTGTGGAAGAATGGAGGGGGGATAGCTTTTTATTGAGACCTTTTGGATAGAGATGGACTCTCTTCCAGGAGTACAAAAGGGCAGGAAAGGAGGGGGCTGCTGATCTAGCTCAGGATCAGCTCCCTAAAGTGGTACCTCGGCTTGGTGGCAAAAAAGGCAGCTACCATAAGTGTGCATCTTACAATGTGTGCGTTTTTGGGTCTAATAAGCGCAGCAAATGTGCACACTGTATCACACAGGCCTGCTGCTGATCTAGTAGCACGGAAATGGTGTTAGCTGCAGCTGGAGGATGAGCTCTTTCGAGAGGACAAGTGGCTCTTACCTTCTCCCACTCAAGAGATGAGTTTCTCCAGGCAAGGATTTCCAGATCATTTCCTTGCTAATCAAAACAGATCCAGGAAAGGGGCAATGATCAGCATTCATGTGGGGCCTGATAAATGGGTCAGTTTACATGTGACTATTTCTAGCAATCAATCATTTCTAAGGGTAATTCTTTGTAATCCTTTGTCATTTGTTCCTGTAGTGACAAATATTGACCTCATTTTCACTGTGATGGGAAACAAACTAATGCAAAATCTGAGTACATCAAAAAGATGCCAATAGATGAAATAGAAAGAACTATTCCATAATACAATAAAAGTAGATAAAATTCAATATACATCAAAGTAAACTTCAGATGGAATTTCTACATCTCTAGAGTAAACATTACTGACGAATGTATAAACACTTATCCAAATTATTCCAGGGGGTGAATAGAAGTATTCACTAGCTTAGAAAATTTCAAGTGGAATTTCATGAAGTCTGCAGAATTGCCTACTGAACAGATTACATCACTCAGCGAAAGCACTTGCAGCTCTCTCTGTATAACACTCTTCTGTTGCCATATTGTTCATCCACATCTGCAGCTTATATTATATCAGCTGACATAATGGGGAGATAAGTAAACTATCTCACAGATTGGTCTCCTGGAGCTCTTCACCAGCTGCTTTTAGGATTTGATGCATGTCTCCTTTTTGGGGCCTCTACCCTGGCTGTCTGGCTATTGTATTTTGCCACCACCACTCATCCTCATGCGTTGTGTTAACTTGGAAGTATCCACTTCTACAGATGAGAAACTGAAGGGTAGAAAGCGTATGTAACTTGCTTAAGATCACACAGCAAGTCAGTAGCAAAGTGGGGAGTGGAATGCAAGTTTTCTAAGATCTACTGCCCTAAGTGAAATCACCAGATCACACCGCCTTTCTATTAGTTCAGTATAACCTACCTAGATACCCATGGATAAAAGCCTTACAAATATTGTAATTAAATTTAATAAATATCTTTACTCACTTATGTTCAGTGAAACAGACTGGAATGGCAAGAAGGGGAGGTGAATTATTTATCTTAAAAAAATCATTTTTTGGGGGTGGGGAGGGAGGAAACAAACAACAAAAAGCCAGATTTTCAAACATCTTTTCAATGGGAGATCTGCAAAGAACATGTGGACGTTGGCACAAATCAGTCAAGCAGTGGCTTGCATAACCGGAGGATTGTGTGCACAATTAATCAACCAGAAGGGTTTTACAAGCACAACTGATACCTACACACTGCATGAAGCTCACCCAGATGAACTGCACTACAGAGCAGAGGGCTAGCACGAAGCATATGCACTACTTAAGTCCTCTTTACGTCCTCTAGGGTGGTGCATGGACTTTGTATGGGGTCACTACACAGGGGTCAATTTCACACCCACTTTAGAGATTTTTGAAAATCTTGTCCCAAAAAAATAAGCTGGATTTTGCAGAGAATGCTTAGGAACAATTAACAGGCTGCTGATATTGTGGCCTAATCAAACGTAGCAGCACCCCTTCACTCCGCGTATTCTTCTCTGTCTCCTTCATGGTTCTGATGGTACACAGCTTTATTTATTTTAAATAATTTCCATTACCGTGCAAATCACTGTGTTACGTGCAGCAGGATGCACCCAACTGGAAGTTAGAAGTTGCACATGGGCATAAAGAAGAATTAGATCTTAATGTAACAGTCGACTGAGTGACAGGAAGTCTCAAGCCCCTTGGGTCTGCTTCCTTATAAGTGCACAAAGGAAAACAGAAGGGAGGTGTGAGCAGAGAATAAGCCTGCCTGAGTAGACACGGGATGAAGGATGATCCTTAACACGCTCTGAGGCACTTACCTATATGCTCCTCTTATGACCTCACTCCTGCTACTAGACAGGATAATTTTGGGACCACACCAGAGCCCATTAATGTAAGATCAGGTTCCCCTGTGCTCTCCCACGCTGCTCACCGCTTCTCATTTTGTGCTTCTACATGCCACTTACATGCTCCTTATGGCTGATGTGCAGGTTTCAAGCCTTGTATATTTAAGGAAATGCCACTTTGCTCCCTCAGTTAGATGCGTGAATACAAATCTTAAAAAATCATTAGCCTTTACACGAATACCTGCATTTTCTAGTCATCTAATCTTTGGGTGTCAGGGTGTCAAATGGTTGCCCTGGTGAGGCAGCATTCTCTTCTGGACCAGCCCTGTCAGGCCTTGCATTATCTATGGTCCTGTGTGTGACATTCCTTCATTGTGGTGTAAGAAAAGTGGTGCCTTTGTGAAGGATGTATCATAAGTGTATCATTGTTCAGATGATGTACTGCCTCCCCCGTCACACTGACTGGATTGCCAGACTACATGAGATACACTCGCAGCAATAACCCAGTGGGCACTTTGTTGGATACTTCAGAGATGCAGGAGGATAATTTTAACTCCCACCATGCCTACTTTTTCTTGTCACTTCTTTTCAGCAACACTCCTGCACTGAGCTGATACCTGCGTACAGTTGTGCTGTGTCTCACCGAGGGAAATGGCACTTGCCAGGTGATCTTTCATACGAGGGAACAGTCTCAAATGCGGTCTCTTAATCACTCACTTTCCCTGGGTTTAGCATAAATCTTTCCTGTTTACATTTAGGCAATACATAGAAGATTGTTTCAGCCCGTATTACTTGAATATAAAACTGGAACAGCTAGAATAATATTCTGGTCAATCCGGCCTGTTGTATTTAATTTTCAACAAAGGTTTATTCATGCTCCCTCAAAATGTTGACTGAACAAGTTAATTCCTTAAGTCCTTACCTAGTTAAACCTCCCGTTAATTTCAACGTGAATTATGCTGCATAAGGACTGTATGGGAAATAACAGCAACAACAAAAGGAGTAAGGAATCTAAGAGTTGGCCTTATAATAATAGCCCATCTTCTGCTCCTCTTTCAGCAGATCCTGAACTGCCTTTCCCTGTCCAGAAACACAGCTCTTACTGAACCACAAATATTCTTGATAACAGGGGTACATAAAACATCCCTGCCCAAGAGCAAAATTCAGCTCTGTGCAGATGGTCAACACCAGGCCCACACAATACTAACTAGTTCATGGGGCTTGGGCGGGCCTTTTGCAGAGTTTCACCCCCAAGAATATATATACACATAAGGAAATGCACTCTCTCGCCCCTGATACTTTAAAGGGAGAGTCCATTTTCGTAAGTGCCCTATGGGAATTTTAACACCACTTGTATCTAGAGCACTGAGGATTGGTGTTGGGAAACGTGCCTTTCTACAGAACGATGGCAGATGAGCCCAAGAAATGAAGCTACACCAAATGCATCTTTGGCTGAGGAGCCTGGCTATATTTGGCTTCATCAGGTGGCACCACCATGAATACAAACTTGCATTCAAAACACAAGTCACTGCTTTTCTGCCATGTGAAATGCCAGGGTTGCTGAGGGAAATCCACCAGGGCATGTTATGACGATCCACTGAGATTTTTAGCAACGTCTAAAGAGTGTGGCCACACAGAAGCTCAGTTGGCTAAGGCACAGCGCCGTACCAGTTTAGTCTCTGCCATGTCCCGTGCATTATGATCCTGCTGTTGCGTAGGGATGGATTAAATCTAATAAGCCTATTTAATACTCTGTGATCATGAAAAAAATATGAAGGGTCAAATTTATAGTGACAAAAGCAAAGGCAAAGTTCAGGCTGACACTTGGGGCTAAATGTAGAAGGAGGAAAGAGCAGAAGCACTTACCCAGCTTCCTCTGCTGTTCTCCAAAGCTACAAAACCCCACGTTTACAGGCACAGATGGGACAACTGCAAACCTAACTACCCATTGCCATGCTCAGGTCCTGGAACTGGGTGAAGCAACGTTTTCCCTCACAGGGGCAGTAGGTGAAGGAAGGTATTGGTGGGTGAATCAGGGCTGTGGAGCACCATTTAAAGTGGGAGGGCCACATGGGGAAGGTTGGGTCCTGCCCCCAGGCGTGTGACATGGCGGAGTGTCAGGTCCTGCCCCTAGGGAGGGTTGGGCGCTGACCCCACGGCTTGGGAAGCCCCACCCCTGTGGAAGGCTCAGGCGTTGCCCCCCAAGGGGTTGGAGAGCAAGCCACCCTGCACTCACCCTGCAGCAGCTCCTATCCTGTGGGGTTGGTCTGTCTCCTCATTCTGGTCTGTCAATTGATGACACATTGTGCAGATGAGTCCCTCCCCTTGCCCTGCCCCATCCCCTCCTGGTGCTGCCAGATCAAATGCCTCCACCTGGGCTGTGGCAGGCCAAAAAATGGTTGGGCCATGGACCAGGTGGCCCCCTGGCTTCACAGTCTATGAGGTGAAGCTTTTGTGTCCTCCTTGGCAAAGCAAGTCCTCTGTCTTCCATTTTGAACATAAACTGTTGGGCAAGTCTTATCCAGACAAACTGGGTGGCTACCCACTATAAAGCATTTGTAGTCGCTCCTTTTTTGCGTTAGGCAAAAAAGGAAAAAAGAAAATCATTAAGGGGGCATGACAGACTGCAGCTCTCAAACCTCAGAGAAATAATGGTTATCAGAAGGGTGGCAATGTAATCCTATTTGTTCTGCTTCAAAATTGGCATGATTTAGTTCAGGCCTCTACATGTGTCTTTACGTGTTAGCTTTTATTAAGGCAATTTTTGAAAGGAGGATATTTTCTCAACCATGTTATCTGATCCAGAACCATAATTTACCTATGTTAGCATGGGTACTCAACTACACAGGACACAATTTACCTCTGTATCAACCAGCCAGGATGCTTCAGCAACCTGAATTTGGCAAAGAAGAAGGCTGAGAGATTATGAATTCTTCCTGATAATTATTTCGGATGGTCTTGAAAAAATCCAACCTGGAACTGTGCCAAAGAAGAGGTATTGGCTAAATCTGCAATGATGTCAGACTAGTCGAGGACTGAGTGATTGGAAGTGATAAAAATCTTCAGGAACACTCTTTGCAACATTAGTCACAGCACATTCTCTATAGGCACTTCCACAGATGAATGATTCCGCAGTTTTAATTGTTTTTTCAAAATATCTCAAAGTCATGAGATCATATTACAGACTTAACTCTTACTATATTTCATTTGCTGGCCAGAAAGAGGTTTAAGATTCACAACTGAGCATTAAAAACTGGTAAATTTCCAATATTTTTACACTATCCATGAGTAACATGGCTATCACCATATTCTCCTTTCCTTGCCTGATGTACAAAGATGCTCAGCACCATCAGGACCCATTGACTTCAATGGAAGATAGAGGCAATCACCACCTTTGAAAAATCAGGTCCTATCTTCAAGTGAATACTGTACTGGAGAAAGCACTGCTCTGCCAGCTTTGGAGACCGAAGTTCTCTACTTGCCCACCCTACAGCAGTATTTGCATACAGTCCAGGCAAGTGTGACCTGAGCTGGAGATGCCACAGCCGTGTGTGTAAAAGAGGAATTCTCCAGCCTGTTTAGTCAGACTGCAAAAGGGAGTGGCCAGAATAGATGCGCTGCCTTTTTTTTTTTTGGTAATACAGACACTTGTTCAGTAAGAACTCGAGAGAGACAACCCACTAAAGCATGTCACTAAGGTTACTGAAGAATTATCAGACGGCTGCTTAGTTTTCAAACTGAGCCTTATTCAAACTAATAGGACAAAGGTCAAAGGCTTTAAATGACATTCCTAACACACGTTCTTCAATACATTTTTTGAAGTCAAGAGTTTTCAAATGTGGTATGGTTTCATCTGCAGTTATTGCTTTCTGAAAAGCATTTACTTTTATGCTTTGCATCTATGTAGAACTCGCCATCTAAATGGCTCAGCCTCGTTTACAAGCATCAGCTGACTAAAGTTTACTGCACCCTTATGCAGAATGGAATGAAGAAACAGAGCAAAACCCAGATCTCCTTAGGCCCAACTCTGTCCCTTCACTTTAAGATCCACTTTTCTCCCATAACAATTTAGTGCAGGAAAAACTCTTCCACTCTCAGAGCTCTGCTCGGGATTTGATATCAACCTCCCAATCAGAGTAAGAATTATTCTAGACCAAACAGCCATTCTTCACCTTATTCAGCATGTGATATAATTATTTAAATATCCCTTGTAAATTCTTCCAAGTAGATTTAGGGCTAGAGGAAGTTCTCGCCACCTATCTGACAGTTAGCTTGGGGCAGTCACAGAGAAATCTCAGACTGGAGTGTAATACCTCTTTCTAGCAGCCATCCTGCCTTTAACTATCATTTTCTAATACTTACATCTTGTGCCCAGGGGAATAGATCCTTTTAAGTATCTATAGCTCTCAAAAAGGGAGGTTTCCATCGCAAGCAAGTTAAACTTACTGAATCCATTAACATCTTGACAGCTGGAAGAAAAAGCTTCTTCATTGTGAACAGCACTGAGTTTGGTGGTGTTCTTGTCTGAAGTAGCAACGGGACCCATCTCCCTCTGGCTGCTGCCTTGAGTCTCCTTCTGCTTCTTTGCTAGTTTCCTTTAAGGTGTTTTCAAGAGGGGAGAAATCATGGTCAGTTTCTTGCATTAACAACAAAGCAAAAAAGAGAGAAAAAAATATCCTTTTTACCTTTCCTTCTCGAACTGACATACAGGGCTCATTCCAAAGGGTAAGGAAGTGACTGATTCAGCTTTTAAATAGTTGAAGGGAGTGTGATGAATGCAGAGACCTAAGTCTTTGAAACTGCATACAGCACATCCCCCTAGTAAACATTAGCAAAGGAGAGACTGATCTTACTCATACCAACAAAGGGAGTGCCATGTAGTTAAAAGGGTAGTCTAATAAGGCCTCTGGAACTGGTGTCAGTCACTCAAGGAAGAACAGAAGGCATCGAAACAGGGCAATGATTTGTGCAGTTCAATATGGAGAAAGGGGGTTGCCAGAATCCATGTTAGGTGGGCACCTAAATCCAGTCTGGAATTTCCCTGTGATTATCCCCACTGAAAAGCAGGACCTAACGTGAAGTCCACACTAGCATCAGATAGGCAGAGGAGGAGTTTCTCTGTGCACCCAGGTAAAAGAGTGAGGAAATGAAACTGTACTGGACTTATGTACCCACCTGAAATGGGCTCAGCACAAGTAAGACATTAAAGAATGTGACCTGCAAGAGGTAGAAGCGCTTTCAAAGATCAATGTCTCCAGCTACGTCTATGCGCCTGTATCTTTTCTGGAGGTGATAAAGCCATGGGCATAAAGAGACCTAGTGCCAGCTCTGAACACCCAGTGACAAACTCATGAGCGCAAGGCCCCACTCATGCTCCCACAGCCAGCAATAAGACCACGAAGAAGAGGAAAGAGGAGGAGGAATGCGACCAACTAAGCTTCCACTGACACTTGGCTGTTCTATGCTTCATTCATGGCAGAGAGGAAAACTGTTTTAAAAACGAATACATGGCATTCTACAACCGACAGCTTTAAAAAATGCACTACAAATCCCTCGCACCAGCAAAGAACTCTGCTTACATGGTCTCCATAGATAAGAAAATAAAACAAAACAAAAGAGAGAAAGAAAGATTACCATAAGTAGGGGCTTTAGTCTTCCTTTTTCCCTACAGAAGAAATCCTAACAACTAAATTATTATGTGAAAAGGTTTTTCTTCACTAAACTGTTTTCCTTATGGTAAAAAGGTGCCTGACTTATTTCTCTCCCCTACCCCCTCTTTTTAACTAGATAAACATTCAGTTGTAGCTTAGAACCATATCTTCTGCTACATATTTCAATTAGCCTTGTTTATTTCACAGGGGATAAAGTTTGAGCGGCATTTAGTGAGCTGAAGGATCACAGTGCTCAAGACTGTCTCATGAGCCTAAGCTGTGTAGTCTAGTTAATAAACTCATGTTCAGGGAGAGCATGGGAGCAACACTAAAACCTACATCTGTCAGAAGCTATTACCATCATGATATCTGTGCAGTCCAGTCCAGGGTAGTTGAATATATGTGAAAATGGTCAAGGCAGACATTTGAATAAATTTTGGATTATTAAATCCATGCCAGTTCCTTGGATTTGTTAAAAATTATTTACCTGGTGTACAACCAAAACAACAAGCCATTGGGAATGTTGATTGTAGTGAAAAACTTCAAATTTAACCCCCTGTAACTCTTTCAGTACAATAAAATAATCAGGATGTGGGGTTTTTATTTAGTGATTCAACCCCTCTCACCACAGTTGAGCTCCAGTTTCAGACAAAAAGCATCTCTCCCTTTCAGACAAATTAAATATATATTTTTTATTCTTTAAATGTGTACATCACATAATCATTTGTTTCAATTTTGCTCAATCATAGAATAATGCAATTTAGCATGTTCTTATGGAAAGCTGTGTCTGCTTTCATATAGTGGTTGGACCACGTCAAAGATTTTGCTACTCCTGTACTACAAGCTAACATACCTGCTCCTTTAGCTCGGGAGTAGAGGATCAGCCTTTTGCATTTAGAGGTCCTGGGTTTAAACTTTGTAGATGACCCAACCAGGCATATCATTACAGTTGCAAAGCACTTACCATAATTAAGCCTCACAGCACCCGTGTGATGTATATCGCTTCATTTTACAGAGGTGAGAAACTGAGGCACAGAGGTTTCATGACTTGCCCAACATCACTCAACAAGCCAGTGGCAGAACCAGACCAGAGCACAGGAAGCCTGTCTTCCCTGCTCTAACATAAACTCTTTAAATAAAATCTCTTACGTACAGTAAGCTCTCTACAGTAACTTGAAAAATGATAATACAGTACTCTATTATGATGAAGCTCATGCATTGGTGAGTAATGAAGTTAAAAGTTTTGCCTGTTTTGATATATAGCAATGCTAATGCACAACTGGATTTTTTAACTGTGGTATGTGGGCATATGCACCCTCTGTTTTCATTTACTGCGGTACCCTGTACTCTACTATACCCTATCAGTAGCAACATTAACCTTATGGTTTATTAACCCTGGTATGGAGTTATGTTAATCCTTTAGATTTGCTAATAATAGTGCATGGTTCTGTGGGTTGTTTGGCAACAGGAACTATGATTTCTCAGTGGGAAACACTA
This sequence comes from Mesoclemmys tuberculata, assembly GCA_007922155.1. Taxonomy (NCBI): domain Eukaryota; kingdom Metazoa; phylum Chordata; order Testudines; family Chelidae; genus Mesoclemmys; species Mesoclemmys tuberculata. Next base: position 7,636,634 of record ML675625.1, read on the forward strand.
ATCCCAAATCCATAAGTCTTTAATAACAAGCACTCTGGACTGCTGGAGCGAACCATTACCGATTCCCATTACTGATGCTTAGAAATGCTGCGTCAACAAGAGCAAGAATTCCTTATTAATTCCAGATTAAATTATTCCTGCCAATAATTGCCTAGAAGTCCCACTGCTGCATGTCTTTTGAGACATGTCAATAAGCTACAAAGAGTTGGAACTGGCAAACTCCTTTTCCTTTTCAGTGAACGAACACTAGTGTTTCTGAATGGTCTGTGCAGAACGGAAATCTGGGTCCCAAATGAAAGCTCATGGAAGCCCTGTGTAAAGCAGGAGACACAGAGGGCTCTAAAATACTGGCTTGTGCATGTAAAAGAAAATGGTGTTTTAAACTGAGTATCTCAAACTAGCTCAAGTCACAGAAGCAGAACAAGAAATGCCAACCTCGCCTCAGGGGAAGCCCAGATGTGGACTAGCTAAAGATGTGGCAAATTAGGATACAGGTGCACTGGGTGAGCTGTGTGGGGGAAGTTACACAGAACCTGACAGCTCCACGTATGACTTTTACAAGTGTTAACAGACACCCCCCCCCATGAAGAGCACAAAAATACACAGAGCATATGCAGAGAAGGGAAGGAGGGACAGATGTTCTCACTGGAGGATTCTGAATCTAAGTTTTCCAATTGTTTCTCATTGCCACTTCCCCTTCTTCCTCAGTTGTGTATCTGGACACAACAGCAGCTCAGGAATAGGCCTATTCAGTCCTCACTATCTTTATTATTAGAACCATAGACCCATGTAGGGTTAGAAGGGACCACAAAGATCATCTAGTCTAATCCCCTGCCAAGATGCAGGACGTGTTCTATCTAAATCACCAAAGACAGGTGGCTATCCAGCCTCCTTTTGAAAACCTCCAGTGAAAGAGCTTCCATGACTTCTGTAGGCAGTTTGTTCCATTGGCCTACTGTTCTTACAATTAGGATGTTTTTCCTCAGATTTAATCTAAATCTGCTATGCTGTACTTTGAACCCACTGCCTCTTGTCCTGACCTCTGAGGCTGGAGAGAACAATTTTTCTCCATCTTTTTTATGGCAGCCTTTCAAGTATCTGAAGACTGTTTTCATGTTCCCCCCTTAATTTCCTCTTTTCCAAACTAAAAATACCCAGTTCCTTCAGCCTTTGCTCACATGGCTTTCATTCCATCCCTTCAATCATCTTTATTGCTCGCCCATGGATCATTTCCAGTTTTTCTACGTCCTTCCTATACAGCAGTGACCAAAATGGGACACAGCACTTCAGCTGAGGCCTAATCAACACCGAGTAGAAAGGTACCATCACCTCCTGTGATTCGCGCACCATGCCTCTGGTAATGCAACCCAAAATTGTATTTGCGTTTCCTGCAACAGCATCGCACTGCTGCCTCATGTTGAGGGTTGTGATCCACCACAACTCCCAGACCCTTCTCAGCAGTGCTGGCGCCAAGCCAGTTATCCCCCCATAATGTATTTGTGCATTTGGTTTTCCTTCCCTAAGCATAGCACCTTACATTTGTCTTTGTAGAATCGCATTTTGTCGTCTATAGCCCTGTTCCCCAATTTATCAAGATCCTTTTGAATTTTAGCTTTATCTTTCAAAGTCAATTAATAAAATAATCACAAAATAATAAATTTATTCTAGCACAAGCTAAAGCGTGAGCTATGTAACTTAACCAACAGCTGGGTAGTGCTTTATCTGCCAGCATCTTGAGATAGCTTTGCAATTGTAAAAGTGTTTCTCCAAAAATGCTCTGATTCTAAATACAGAGCTCTTGAAATGATCTCCTTGAATCACTGACAAGTCCTATCAGTGACAAAATGCCTTTTCTCCTCACTGACCATCTTCCCTTACACACAACCTCTGGAACATCCAGATGAAATGCTATCAGTGCATTAGTGTCAATCACAAGTGGAACCTAGGCTGTCGAGAATGTGTAACCAGCATTGAACTACAGAGTCTGTCACGAGGCATTGAGAACAAGCTTTTTGTCTCATGCATTATGCAGTTGGAAAGGGGAAAAAAAAATAACTGGACAGATACTTGGAGAAAAAGAGCGATACAATCAGCAAGTGATGAAGTGATTGAAATGTCAAAGTGTCAATAAGGAGGAATTAATAGCTGCTTTACGTTTAAGTGCAAGGGAAATGTGCCAAGAAGAAAACAAGAATCCACTAAGGCAGTTTATCAGGCTGCTCTTTCAGGTTCAGGAAAGAGGATTTTTTTAAAAAAATATGAGACAAAGTATGTGCGAAGGCACTGTACATGGTGGGGAGGTGAGAAAAGGTGGAATTACCAGACAGAATGAAATCTGCACTGAACAAAATGAAACATGAATGGACAGTAGGGATGATCCAACTGGTTCCAGTAAACCAAGAGGTTCCCTCCTAGTAAAAACAACTAGAGTCCTGTAGCACCTTAAAGACTAACACATTTCTGTGGGCATAAGCTTTCGTGGGCTGCAACCAACTTCGTCATCTGAAAGCTTTATGCTTTATGTTGTATGCAGAGGCCCAGTCTCCACTTACCTTTGTGATTCGGCAGCAGTCGACGGGAGATACGCAAGTGACGTAAATCACTTGCGTATCTCCCGTCGACATTGCAGCGTCTCCTCTGCGCGGCGTCCACACTGCGCTGCGTCGAAGGGAACAAACAGCACTCCCTTTGACGCAGCGCTACGCCACTTACCGGGTGGTTTTCCTGCGTCGTGTCCCGGATAGACTGAGCGCGTCTATACAGACTGCTCAGTCGATCCAGAGCAATCGATCTGACGGCAGCGCATTTACTGCTGTCAGTGTAGACCCAGCCTAACATGACTACCCTGATGGAACTCTTCCCTGTTAGTCTTGATCCAGACTCAAACTGAGGTTTGAAAAATGAAGTGGGTTAGTTTGGTTTTCCCATTATTTTCCTGGGAAGAAGTGTAAATGCTGAAGACCTCACTAAATTTTTTGTCACGGAATTTCCAACTGAAAAGCCAGACCATGGAAACATGTAGGACTGGTACACACTGCTTATTAGCATGAGTAACCCCAGTGAAGTCAAGTACCATGCCCAATGATAAGTGTTTGTGGGATCAGATGCCAATTTTGCAGAGCTTTGTGAGGGGGCATGAACTCACCCTATTAAGGAGAAAGCTAACGAGCTCTTCTGGACGCAGCTAGTACTAAACACATTCAACTGCAGGGCTTGCTCTGCCTGGAGAGAAGCAGCTTAAAATAAGGGAAAGCCTGCTACAGGAAAGAGCAGCAAGGAGGGAAAGCCTGCTGTGCTTCTGAGATAGTGGGATTAGTGAAGAGAGTCAATCATCAACCCTGTTGCCCCAGAGACTGTCAGAATCAGGCAGAGAATGGATTCTACAAAAAGGGAGGCAGGGCTCTAAAGACAGACTCTAACCCTAACTAAAAGGCTTACAGACAAATGGGGCCCCAAATGGGCGACCAAGAGCATGCTCAAGAGTATGAGTGCCTTCTCTTTCCTTTCTTCCCTTTGATCTTCCCTGTAGTTGCAGAAAGAACTTTTTTGTTTGTTTGGAGAGACTCTTGTATATCCTGAGCAGGGGAAGAACTCTGAGAGTGCCAGAGAAAGGAAACAACCCAAACTGTGATCTGATGGGGACTCAAGGCCCTTTTTCTACCCAGTCCCCAAACTCAAGTTTTTGCTGCAGTTTTACATGCATGTGCCCCTTAAAGCCGGAGTCTTGATATGTGTACAATACTTGCACATGTAGACAGATATCTAGTTTACATGATTTGCACTCAACATCTAGCTACTCAGTCTGTGCACACAAATCCAAGTTTTAGGATACTCAACCCCCTGCTCACCTGAAAGGACACATCTTCTAAGAAACAAATTGCTTCCCAAACACTTAAGTGCAAAAAAGTGGATATTGGAAATTTAGAAGTCCCAATATCTAATAGATAACACATCAAAAGGTCACATAACATGAACCTTCAATATTTGTGTGCACTATAAGCAGGGCATACATCATTTACTGCCATATATTTACAAATGCAGTTATGAAATTACAAATAATGACATTAAATAATATGGTTATGCTTCGGGGCCCAAATCATGTCGAAGGAGCTATTGTATAAAATGTTGTACAAAAACAGATTAGAGATAATACTTGCCCTAAAGCATATAGACAAGTTCTTCTTGTATATGCAGTTTTCTTCTTGTTACGTGTTTTTGGGGGACCTACATTGCTCAAAATTCGATTAGTCCTTACTGAGGCAAAACTCCGACTTGCTCAGAAACTCTCCAGAATAGGGATGGTCATGATCATGCATTTATCCAGTGCCCATACAGTGCCATGCCTACCACAGTGGGTCTCACCCCAATGTGGGCTTTAGGTGCTACCACAATATAAATGTCAAATAATACTAATGGGAATTTGCCTGAGTAAAGACTGAATAAAAACTGAGGGCCCAATTCTGCCACCCTCACTCACACAGAAAAATGTTACTCAACTAGTCAAAATGAATAAGAATGGCAGAATGTAGCATTAAGTCTGAAGGACCTCCAGGTTTAGCTCTTTTAAAAAAAATATTCACAATTCATTTGCAAATGCTGCATCAGATTTTTGGCCATATTTCCTAGTGACTTCATTAGTCACTGGGCTCCCTGATAATATTTACACACAGAAGAGCAGTCACTTTATAAAACAGTCAAGTGCATAAGCAACATTGGAAAGAAAAAAATGCTGGTCTAAACTGATTCATCAAATACGCTCCTCTTGAAAACTTAATCTTACAAAACAACATCCCACAAACATGTAACAAATAAAACAGGTCACCTGTTGCGTGGGAAATCGTTTTATTTATCCTCATTAGGATGGCAATAATAACCCTCCTGTAATTTCCTACAACTAACGGGAAATCAGTTTACTCTGAAGACTGATCCTGCAGTTTGGCCTGTTGGAGTAGATCCCTGCATCCATAGGGATGTGTGTGCATGCACATGTATGTTATAGACAAGTACATACACACATGCAATTGTAGTTTTAATTCTTTTCACATTTCCCATCTAAGTTGGAAATAAATTCCACTGATGTTTTCAAAATTGTTGGTAGAAATGTACCCTAATGCCTTCAATGGAATCACTCTTAATATATCTATATAAATCTCCTAGCTCAATTATTTCAACTATTGCCTTACATATCAAATTACAATGGGAGTTTAAAATATTCAGCACACAACAGAAGGTGCTGAGCACTTTTTTTGGATGAGGAGTAAATGAAAGCTACTTATCTGCTGTTGAGTTTCTCTTTCCTGCAGAAAACAACCAAGTACACTAACTGGGTAATAGTATCACATGCAGCCATCACAAGAAATACTTCTCATCAAATCTGACATCACTGCCAATCAAATTATACCCTATAGCCATTATCTGTGTAACACACTACACACAGGCCTTGGAAAGAGGAGAAAACAAAATCAACACCTTTATTCTTTTCATTAGCTCGGGTATAAATAAAGCCTTTAGGAAGGTTCGTGCAATGTAAAATACTGTATAATGAATAAATGATTAAAGCAGGTGTCTGGCATTAAATGCAAAACCTACATTAATGCAACATTAAGATTTTTTTAGCTACAACTGTAGAAAGTAAAGAAATACAAAAATGTAAGGTTTCTATTGCAATGTTATCTAAGCCACATTGCACTCCTCAGGTTTTTAATGGTATATATTCAAAAACAAACAGCACAATTGTACACTATATATTTAAGAAGACCAGAAAAAACAAAACAAAACCAAAAAAAACCCCACAGCAGCAGGACAGAGCTATCAATGCTTTAAAAACCTTGAGACACATTTTTCTAATTTATACAGATATAAATTAATATATTAATATATACAGAGTAATACTGCATGTATCATTGGGTAGGAATGATATGCTTAGTGCTTCAGCCATCAAGACGACAGGAGCTCACACCTATTGATCTCTCCCTTCCCCTAACAAAGCCGGGAGAACACATAAATAACCCTTTCCATTTGTAGAGCACAATATGTCCAATGATCTTAAAACGTCTGCAATAACTACTAACTGTTTGACAGAAGGGTAAATTGAAATACAGGGAAATTGAGCGAATCTTCCAAGATCACCCAGAGCAACAGATTGTGGAATAGACCCAGGTCTTCCGCTCTGAGACTGTTTAACGACTAGTCCATGTGGCCTTCCCTTTACAACAATCCTACTCCACTTGTCTAGTCTTTCAATGAGGTGTTGCCATAGAAAAATCCCAATTTACCACAAGGTGCCCAGTGGAGCAGAGTCAGCACTTAACAAATAAGGAGTAATAATATCCAGATATGTAAAGAAAACACTTAAAATGTCTTTCCCACCTGCTCACTAGGATCCTAGTCCCAGGACATACAAATATCCTGCTGCAAAGGAATGAGTACCTCCAGCTATCATTGACTACAATGGAAATTGAGGGTATCTTGCAGAATCAGGTTCTTTAGCGGTTGACTGCAATAAGACCTGCTAGACCCCAAAGCCAGAAGTTGGCCTTTAAAAGCTATCACAATACTTATGGCCCAATTCTGCAAAAGTTCGCAGTGAGTCTCAGTTATTCACAAGGAGAATCTCATTGACTCCTGGGAGACCCTGGTGAGTAAGTACTACCCAGCATGAGGAGGGCTATGGATTTGGGCCCTCAGTGAAAAGAAACTTCAGGTAAGTAGCTGAGGAAGGGTTAAAAATTATTTGAAAGAAAAATAGAAGAATTACTCCAAGCAGCACAGTGTTGCATCTGAGAAACGGAAGCTACAAAAAAGTAATGTATGTTACAGAAGCACAGTCCATGCAGTTGTATTTAAGGATCTGTCAGCAGATCTATTTGAAAACCTGTTTTTCAGGAGTGATAACTCATCCAATTCAAATTTGCTTCAGGGTTAAAACTTGGCACACAACGCTTTGACTAGGAGCCAGTTTCATTTAAAGAAAATTTAAATTATTGCTATTATTTGTTTTCTCTAAACTTGAAAATAAACTAGTCTCTTTGTAAACTGTCCAAGAGGCAAAATAATCAGCCAAAAGAAGTGCTTTCCTTTCAGCAGTCCTTGTTCATCTTGAGACTGTACCTATTCCTCCAGAGACTTGCTTTCATGCTTTTGGGTAATTTGCCAAAAAGAAATATTAAAATGTACCATAACAATTATTTTCACTTCAAAAAGGTGCTCTGGATTCCCATGAGAAATTTGCACATTTGTGGGACCAAGATATTCCACAGCATTTTACTGGAAGAAAGAAGATCCCCATGGCTTAACCCTGGTTTACTGGAGTCTGGAAGTACCCTCAGTACAACAGCTTCTGTATCCAGGGGAGTGAATTTAGGGATTATCCAGTAGTGGGGCTACCCACCGAATTCACTAAACAAGACAATTATCTGGTGGTGGAACCCATACAACTCCAATTAGAGCTGTGTAGAATACTAGCAATGAAACTCAAAAGCAGGTGAAACTGGGTCAGTTAGAGATCCAAATCTGAAATTCAGACTAAATTTGTCAAAAGATGTGTTGTGATTTGTCTGAAGCTAATTCAATATTGAGTAAACCCTGGCTGATTTATGATTCTACTCTGTACCCATGCAAAACTCACCATTTCACGTGGCGTAATTTGAAACCTGAAACTAGGTGAAACTTAATTGTATATTCCTGGAGGCACAGCAAGACTTGCCTTTTTCCTTCTTCTATAAAGTCTCCTCCAAGCCCTTTGCATTATTCAAATAATAATGACAACGAAGAACAAGAAGACCTTGTTTTAGCCAAGTTTCACTTGGAACCAAAAGTAAAACTCAGGAGGTTTGAAGCCCCCAAAAGGGAGCCTATACACAACTTATTCTATGCTGACTTGATAGTATATGATGCTTAAAGCCATCCCTTCTGTTCACAGATTTCAGAGATTGGATGAGGGAAGCCTACCTTCTCACCCCACCTCCTGCGTGCCACACTGTCAACCAAACATTAATATGTGAGGCTTACTCCTCAGATGTCATCAAGCTCTGTTTGGCGGAGCTGAAAGTTTGGGAGAAGGGCAGGGACGAAGCCACCTATGCAACTGTCTGATGCCTGGTTCTGCCCCTGCTGAAGGTTAGGGCAACCTCGAGATTGCTCTAAATTGTGCCAGATATCATGGCACAATTTGGCCCAAGGGGCTGTTCCATTAGCTGTGCTTGAAACTCCCCATTTCTGAACACATGCCTAACATATCCTCTGTAGAGAATCTAGTAAAGGATGACAAAGGGATTGTGTTGTCATCACCACACTATTCCTATAGTGAAGTAATCCTCAATTGGCTGTTTAAACCAACATTACAGACCAGCCGTGAAAATGGTCATAGCAGGACCCAGAAATGCTCAGTATATGAAATGGGCAAATTTCTGCCATATGTAGTCTGGAATAAGAGGGCACAACTCTAATAGAAGGCCATGGGCCAAATTCACAGGCAATGGTGTCTGTTGATCACAAATTAGGTATAAATAGGCAAAAGCAGCACAATAGTGCAACTTATGCTTTTCTGGCACTCCAAGTGTTAAATGAATAACTTACCTGGTGAGGCGGAAGATCTGTACCTAGCACTAAAATTAGCTGGAAGCTGTAAAATAAAGCAGCTCCCATCCCACTTTAATATATGCCCATATAATTCTCAATGCTTTGGACCAATTTCTATTCTCAGTTACACCTATATAAATCTGAATTAGCTCTAAAAAGTCTATGTAGTTACTCTGAATGTACACCTTATTATCTGAGAGCAAAAGATAGCCTCTGTGGGTCAAATTCAGCTCATGTATTAAAAAAACTAACTTTCACTGAAGTCAAAGAACACAAACACTTTTTTTAAATTACACTCCTTTGGCATACCCAATGATTGCCACGTAGACATGCTCCTGATGTATGGCAGGTGAGCATAAACCATTTCCACTAGCATTAACAACTGACTTAATTGTATATTGTAATCACTGGGGCTGGGCAACAGGTTTGGATTAAAAATCAGAACCACTTACACAATAAATGATGGAAATTGAAACCCAGCATGTTACAGGTCAGGCTTAAAATTGTAATATTTGCTGGGGTAAAGTCTGACCCATATACCCGAATACAGAAATGTACACAACGCCCAGGGTAAGCCCCCTTGGAAATTGATGATATTTTAACATAGTTTGACACCAAGAGAAAGCAATTCTAATCAATGTTTTTTAGATGAGAATTTCCAGGAAGGATGATATAAAGGGCTGAACTATCAAAAAGGAGGCAATGTCAGTCTTCCTCACTTGCACATCTGCATTTGGAGAGCTGCAAACGTAAACTGACATTTCTGTGCACACTTACTTGTTTTGGAGAGACGTGTGGGTACAATGGGTGAAACAGTGAAAAAAATGGTATGAAAGTGAAGAACTAAAAATATAGGCTGTCTGAAAGACAAAGATCAGTGAAATGATATAAAAACAAACTGTAAAGGGAAAAACCATGTACAAACCCCTTCCCCATTACCACTACAATGAACATGCTCAAGAAAAGTCATCTCCAGCTAGGTACTTACAAGTAATAGGAGTAGGAATATGCATTTCTTCTAAACAGTGATGGGCAGTCAGATGAAGAAAATGTCCAAAAGGGGGGAAGAAGGAAAAAAAAACCATAATTAGATTTATATGAAATCTTCTTTATTTGAAATGTAAGACAGTATTTCAGTGCCATCACTTGCTTCTTTTTCTAAACTTTTCCTGAGAAACAGCATGACCCACTGGATAGCATGCTGGATTTGGAGATTTGGGGTCTGTTCCCAGTTCTGCTGCTGACTTGTCGTGTTCCCTTAGACAAGTCAGTTCACCTTTCTGTGCCTCAATTTTCCCATCTGAAAAATGTGGATAAAGATACTTACCTATCTCTGTAAAGATCTTTGGATGAAAAGCATTATATAAAAGGTAAATATTATTATATCATTATAGGAAACAGAATGGGATGAATGAATAATATTGTGCATCTGTTGAATATCTACACATCTGAATAAACAGAGCACTGAATAACCAAGTCTCATGAAACGCCCAACTGTTTATTGATTCAGGTAGCACAAAAGGGCACGTGGTTACTCATTAATGTTCTACATCACTAATTAATCATGGATGCTTGTTTAGCATTTCTTATTACAAATTATTTGCAACAGACTTTAGCCCATTTTGATACATTGTATCACAAGGAAATATGTTATGGCAAACATGTATAGCATAGCACACTGGATTTTTCCCCATGTAGAACACTGGAGAAGGAAAGAGCTTTTTATCATAGGCTACTCCACAAGATATGGCACAACGTGCCACAACACAAGGTATTACATCTTGACGAACATGGCAAGTTGATCATCACAGGTGACATGCTCAGTCATGACAGAAAAGGAATGATGTAATAACATGAACTTCAACTTACTATACAACGTTACCTTTGTTGTTTTGGACACCGCCAATACTAAGACAGACTTTCCAAATACAGGCACGTGACAGAAGAATACAATTGTACATTTAATCTGCCCATACAATTACCATGACTGCACATGGAAACCTAGTAGTTGGGCATATACATGGCTAATTAATCACATTTGCATGCCCAATTATCCATTTTGTGTACGCAGTCATAGTAGCTGGCGTTCAGACTGGGTATACCATCACATATGCATTTGGTATTCCTTTTCTTGTTGCAAATATGACCTGCTTCATTTTCTGACTCATGTACAATTTGCTGTCTACAAAGAGATTTCCTCACGGGAAGTACAGCTAATTACAGATGTGCAAAATGATTCAATTGAAACTACACATTTTTCCTCAAAACGGATGCTGTTATGAACTTCAAATGCAGGCCATAATCCCAAAGGTTCCCAAACTTTTTGAGTGACTCTGGAATGCTGAGCTAAGCACATCTGGCCTCATTTATGGTTTCATAATGAAATCACATGAAATTCAGGGTTTCACATAATTTTGACAATAAATCAAATGAAATGTAGCCATTTTCATTGAGTTTCATTACGAGATTCTGAGTTAATTTGAACCTAAATCAAAGGGAAACCTGAGAATTATCAGATACATAAACATGATTTGTTGGGGAAAGTCAACAACCTTTTGTAAAAGAAAGTAATGCCTCAACAGGCTATTAGAATGCTTTGGGGGTGTCAACAAACATGTGAATAAGGGTGAGGCAGCTGATATAGCGTACTTGGATTTTCAGAAATCAGCCTTTGAGAAGGCCCTTTAGAAAGGACTCTTGCAGAAACCAAACAGTCATTGGATAACAGGGAAGGTACTCTCATGGATCAGTAACCGGTTAAAAGATAGGAAACAAAGGGTAGGACTAAATGATCACAATGGAGAGAAGTAAATAGTGGGACTCCAGTACTAGAACCTGTGCTGTTCAACATATTCATTAATGATCTGGAAAAGAGAGTGAACAATGAAGTAGCAAAGTTTGCAGATGATAAAAAATTATTCAAGATAGTTAAGTCCAAAGCTCACTATGAAGAGTTACAGAGGATCTCACAAAAATGGTTGACTGGACAACAAAACGGCAGATGAAATTCAACACTGAAAAGTGCAAAGTAATGCACCCTGGAAAACATAATCCAAACTACACATATCTAATATCTAAATTAGTTATTTCCACTCAGGAAGAAGTTCTTGGAGTCACTGTGGGTGGTTCTCCGAAAACTTCAGTCCAGTGTGACGCAGCACACCAGAATACTAGGAGTTATTAGGAAAGGGATAAAAAAAATGGGACTGAAAATACCAGAATGCCAAAAATCCCTGGTGTGCCCACACTTCGACTACTGGTCCAGTTCTGGTTGCCCTATCCTAAAAGGATGTAGTGAACTGGAAAAAGTTCAGAGAAGGGCAATAAAGATGATGTAGGGCAGGGGTGTCAAACTCAATTCGTATGGCGGGCCACATTTAAATTAAATTCAGTTCAGGGGGGCCACGCATACCACACACTACTCTACTCTAATTTTCATAGTGCACTCTCCGCCGAGAAATGTCCCCGCACGGTGAAATTCGGCGGCAGAGTACCAGAGTAGGAATCATAACAAGGACTCACAGGGGCTCGCACGCTCCACTCTCCGCTGTGAAATCTCCCCACGGGGTAAAATTCGGCGGCAGAGTAGGAGAGTAGGAATGAGAACAGGCACTCACAGGGGCTCGCAGACTCCACTCTCCGCCGTGAAATCTCCCTGCAGGGTGACATTCGGCAGCAGAGTGCGAGACTCCAACGGCAATTTCCTTTTTCAGACGAGATCTCCCATGCTTTTCCTGAGCTCGGCTCAGAAAACACTGCCGGCGCAGGTAACACAAGCCAGCGGGCCAGATTCGTCCTGCGGGCCGGATAACACAAGCCGGCGGGACGGATTCGGCCCGCGGGCCTTGTGTTTGACACCTGTGATCTAGGGTATGGAATGGCTAAAAAAAGAAAAAAAGATTATGGCTGTTCATCTTAGAAGAGAGATGACTGAGTGGGAGATGATAAAGATCTCTAAAAACATGTATGGTGTGGAAAAAGTGAAGAGAGAAAGTTTATTTACCCTTTCCCACAATACAAAACCCAGGGGGGGAGGAGGGGTTACCTGATGAAATTAATAGGCAGCAGGTTTAATATAAACAAGAGGAAGTACTTTTTCACACAATACACAAACCACCTGTGGAACTCATTGCCACAGGATGCTGTGATGGCCAAAAGTATAACTGCTTTCAAAAAAGAACTAGATAAGTTCATAGAGGACAGGTCCATCAATGGCTATTGGCCAAGATGGTCAGGAATGCAATCCCTGGTTGGGGCAAACTCAAACCTCTGACTGCCACAAGCCAAGAGGGGATGACATGGATGGATGGATCTTTGCCCTGTTCTGTACATTCCCCTTGATGCTCTAGTATGGGTCCTGTCAGAGACAAGATACTAGGCAAGATGGACTATTGGTCTGACCCAGTATGGCAGTTCTTATGTTTCTGTGAGTAGGGATGTGGAAGGTAAGAACATATGAGGATGAAAGACAAAAGAAATACACCAGCTTCTGAAGTTGTCTGATTACATGAGAATCTCACCTTTCATTCAAAAAAGTTTCTGGCCCTCAAGGTTGCAGAGAAAACTTTGGAAACGTGAATCCTAATGGCACACAAACCAGAAGGCAGATTTTAAAAAGGGCCCATTAGTTTTAAGCTAGCGTAATGATTTTTGAGGGCCTGGATTAATAATTTTTGCATGCTTGGGGCTGGCATCGCTACACACAGCTCTAGGACCCCCAACCACTCTTTTCCTTTTCATACAATGATAATGAATCTCTAAAAGTGCAAGTCTTGGAAAAGTGGAGAATATCTTAAAGCTCTGAAGACTACAAAAAAATAAAATTAAATTAAAAGCTGGAATCCAAGGAATGCCTATCATTTGTATTCATGTGCAGGAGACCCTCCATGTGTCATTTGCTTAGTCTCTTCTTCTCCGCTATTGAGGATGTAACCAGAATAATTTTGTGTAAAGTCCAATCTAATGCAGCCAAGGATTTCCTTTCAAACATCCAACATAGCTGACCTGTTAACTGCCTAAATCCAATCCTTGAAACACAGTGACTAACTTGAACTGGGTTTTGGGGCTTTTTGAAATGCTAAATCCCTGTTTCTACTGCAGAACATCTAGCTCCAGAAGTGGAAGTGGAAGGAGTCAGGTCAGACTCCTAGTCAGGCTATTTGACTGGCCTAACTGTTTGATAGGAAAAGTCAGCTGGCTGAAACGGAGCATATCCCATTGCCCGTGTTTCTTTGGGATGACGTATATAGAGATGGGTAGATATGGCTATAAGTGATATTAGAGGGAAAGGTGATACATATTAATAGAAGGGAATGGGGCCTCCTGAGTGCTGGAGAAAGCTTCCCAAAGCACCCCCAAAACGTTGTGGTGGGGATGGCCATGTAAGTCCCAATACCGAACGAACAAGTCTCAAATACGTATTTACACAATTTTTTAAAATATATATATAAATAAAATTAGGAAATTATACCGGACTCCACTTCCAGTCTCACCCCTCCTTGCCCCTGCTCCCAGTCTGAGTCTCCTCACCCAGCCAGTCCCAGCCTTCAAAAACATGTCATCTCATCTCTTTCTCTCCTTCACACCCTGGCCTCCAGCTGCACCTCTGTGCAGCCTGCCCACGTCCCATAGTCCCACTGGCTCCCAATCCAGTCTCCTCATCCAATCTCAGTCCCCCCAGCTCCTTCACCCAATCTCTCTACTCTGCCCATCTCAGTTTTCCCCATATCCTGGCTCCTTGTCAATGTATCTCCCCTCTGTTGGCTCCCAGGCCCTGCCCCAGCTCCTTTTCCCAGTCTCCTTGGCCAGCCACTCCCAATCTCCCCAGTCCAATTCCCAGTCCCAGCCTCCCTCCCTCTCCCCAGATTCTTGTTTCAATCTACTCCTCGCCCCATCTCCTATCCCATCTGCATTCAAATCAGGGAGATTCCTCCTCGATGCTGCCTGGGCGGAGTGTGGGAGTGGGGAGAGCGTAAGAAAGACAGTAGCCTTGCTTTCAGTTCTGGTGGCCTGAACTCAGACCCGCCAAGGCCTGTAGCAGCTCAGAGCAGCAACTGCAGGGACACTTCTGCTCAGCCAGGCTGCACGCTCAGTGTGGATGGAAAAGCTCAGTTGGAGTTTCTAAAATGCAAAGCCCTCGCAAATCTCTACCGAACATGGGTAAACTGATTTTTCAAGGGATTATAACTTGGCAACATTTGTGTGGATTTTCATGAGGACATCAAGCATCGGGGAGCTAGACACTTTCAAAGAAAGTGTCGCCAGAATTTAACACTGGTGAAACAACCTATTTTTCCCTATCGTCCTTGGAAATGGCTGTACTGTTTTGGCTTAAATTTCCCCCCAAAATTCAGCCCGAGGCAGACAGCTGGCATGGAAAATTTCAGCCGTATGGTTCAAATTTAGCAAAGTTATAAGTAACTGAAAACAGGGTCGTATAATAGGACAATTCAGGCAAAATTAATAATAGGCAGTGCTACCAGCCTTGCCTATAATATACACAGAAAGTCCTTAAACACTGGTATAAAAGGGCAGGTGGGTGTTTAACCACAGGATGTACAAGTACCCACTGAACAGCCCCTTCCCATGACCCAAGTCTTTGCCACACTGTAAGAGGCAGTTGGGTTTCATTTAATTAGTTTAAGGTTCTAACCTTAAATTAAAATAAAGAGCTGGTTTTCTTGCAAGGAACTAATTCAAAACCTTACATAGCTCCAAAAACTCCATTTTGCCACAAGAGCTTTTCGAGGAACTTATTTACAGTAGACAGTGACAGCCTGTCTGATCCTATTTATTCAGTCTCACACTTCCAGGGGTCACTAGAGGCGCTGTCCTCTCTAACCTATAACACTGAAAAGCATCACATTCTTGACTCTCTAGGGAAATGTAAGACACAATTATGGAGGAGTTAAAACGATTAAGATAAAATAAGAACTGACCAGGCTTCAAACTCTTATGAGAGCCAAACAATCAGAAAGCATTTGCACAATAGAAAGTTACACAAATGTATTTTTGGCTTCAAGAAGCATTTACTGCCCAGCCATATTATTTTATTCCACTTTTTATGTTAGGCAATATTCAACTAATATCACAAATGAACATACACTATCTTCTATGGAATATTGGTGAAGCATCAGAAGTTGGCATTCTGTATTTTGATGTTCGGACCCTACATCCTAGATGTTTGTTAACATTGGAAAAATGCTTGGGGTTAAAACCAGTATGTTTTTAAACATCATTAATACTCGTCTAGATGAACACTAAGATGTATTCTGGTTTCAAAGAGGATGAGATAAAAGCACAATAACTGTTTATGTGCGTCAGCAGAATCCACATGGACAGTGTACATGTGGCAGGCAACTGTGGGATATATTCGTACCCCAGCTTGCTGCAAACTAAATGGTTGTGTAGACAAGCCCTTAATATCGAGTGTCCTAGTTAAGAACTTGTTAGCTGGTCATAGGGGACTACAGGATTAAACAAAACACATGTAAACCCACCATTCCTTCTTCCCCTATAGAAAAAAAACCCAACACACTCTAGTGGGACTGGGTACGGTTATTCAATTTCAAATACGAGTATTTAACGGGAATAATGCAGACAAATTTGGTAGCTTCACTTGTATGCTGAACTGAAAGGGTTTGAACATGTTCCCCAAATTGAAGGCCAGGGTCTTCGTCCCGATCAATGCAGATAAGGTTCAGCGAAGCATCCTAATTTGGAAGTGTTTATAAGAACCAGGAGTAACTTTTGACAATTCAGCCTTTCCTAACCTCACTCGTGTGTCCCCATTTTGGCAGCGTGAGGTTCTCATTCTCTCTCCATCCTTCACTATTTACACTGGTTAACAAAATGCTTCATTCAGAAAAAAACAAATTGATTGTTTTTATTACTGATTAGCTCTAATGCCCTGGCCACGAGCAGATGTCACTGTGGTATCTTCCAGCTCCAGCTGAAGGCAGTGCCTCAAGTTTGTATAATTAAATAACTTATTTTCTGCATCATTGCCTAGACAGACAAGACTATCTTGTAAAAGTGCCTCTGCAGGCTGAGAGACGATTCTTTTAAGTAGGTTTGAATTCAAAGAGGTTAAGCTGCTTGTGTTTTTGTTTGAACAATGAGAGAACAAATCTGTTATGAAATTATTTACTCAGCCAGTTGTGTGTGTATGTTTTTTTTTTTAAAGCCACACATCACAAGATGTTCAAATCAATCTATGGCCCCGGGTGGTGTTTCCCATAAGATCTGGTCCCAATCTGCCTTCATTTACAAGTGAAATTTGTTTGGTAGGCTCAATACCATCTCTAATGGACACTTGTCCATATGAACTCCCTCCCAAGTTGACATGATTGGCTGTGTCCATTCTGAAGAAGTCCAGACCCGATATAATAAGTGTCTTTGAAGAAAGATCAAAGTACACTAGCAGAGAGAGAAGCTTCACTTCTGTATACTCTTCTTGCCTCTAAAGGGGCAAAGAGTCACACATAAACATATAAACTTTTATATACATACTATATAAACAATCCCGTAGCTCTATAAAGTAGCCCCTGAATTTTCTACTGGTCACTAAGGAATGATTATTTATATGGTGCAGTACCTGTGCATGAGCACTTTTCAAAACAAAGACAATGATAATATCTGCTTTGAGTTTGCTGACAATACCAAGCTGAGAGGGGTAGCAAGCACTTTGGAAGACAGTATTAAAATTCAAAATGATCTTGACACACTGCAGAAATGGTTTGAAATCTAACGTAGACGCAAGAAATTACTTACCTCTGCTTCTTCGAAGATATTACGTAGGATTCTTACTCACTGGTCACCTGGCCTTTTGCTGCCTCTCCAGCATCCAGTGCAAGAGCAAGGATTACCCAGTGATGCGGAATCAAATTTTCAGATGGTGTAACTCAGCATAACTCGACTGAGATGAGTGAAGTTGCTGGAATCAAGCTGATTTACGTCAGCTGAGAATCTGGCACAGCATTTTTTAAGAAATAAAATTACTTACCTATAATTCCACTTTTTAAAACCCCCTGTGATATTTTCAAACTCTTGTGTTGGGAGCTGGAGAAGCAGAGATGCTCCAGATCAGCAGTGAGTAAGAATCCGGCACTGATATTTTAAAGTCAAATAGACCAAGGAGAGAGCCAATGCAAAAAAGCTTAATGGAACAAAAGGATCTTACAGAGGGCTTTGACAGAAAAGAGAGCGGTGGTTGGCAAACAAATAGAACAGGGAATACCATAAGAAAAGGCACAAAGCTGGGCCCAGGAAAAAGGATTAATGATGGAGATTCTCATCTGTGGAACCTATTTATGAGCATGCATATAGGCTTGATTAAATAAATCTTAAAATACCTAAGAAACAGACTAAAGAGATCTTTGACAAGTCAGAGGATGGGAGGGATACCCCACAGGACTGGAGCAGGTCAAACACAGTAGCTATCTATAAAAAGGGGAATAAAGACAATCCAGGGAATTATTGACCAGTCATCTTAACTTCAGTAGCTGGAAAGATAATGGAGCAAATAACCAAACAGTCCATTTGTAAGCACCTAGAAGATACTAAGTTGGTAAGTAATAGTCAGCATGGATTCGTCAAGAACAAATCATGTCACACCAACCAAATATCCTTCTTTGACAAGACAAGTCTTGTGGATGGGGGCAACAATAGATGTGACATATCTTGATGTTAGTAAGGCTTTTGATGCTGTCTTGTAAGTACACTAGGGAAAGACAGCTTAGACAAACCTACGATAAGGTGGGTGTACAATTGATTGGAAAACCATACTCAGAGAGTAGTTATCAATGATTCATAGTCAAGATGGAAGGGCATACTTAGTGGGGTCCTGCAAGGATCTGTTCTGGGTCCAGTTCTATTCAATATCTTCATAAATTATTTGGATAACGGCAATAGGAAGTACACTTATAAAGTTTGCTGACAATACCAAGCTGAGAGGGGTAGCAAGCACTTTGGAGGACAGTATTAAAATTCAAAATGATCTTAACACACTGCAGAAATGGTCTGAAATAAATTGGCTGAAATTGAATAAGGACAAATGAAAGTACTACATTTAGGAAGTAATGAACAACTGCACATATTCAAAATGGGAAACTACTGCCTAGGAAGGATCTGTGGGTTATAGTGAATCATAAATGAAATATGAGCTAACAAAGCTAAAAAAGCATCCAGCATTCTGGGATGTATGAACATGATCACAGTAAACAAAACATGATCATTAATTCTTCCTCTCTACTTAGTGCTGATAAGACCTCAACTGGAGTACTATGTCCAGTGCTGGGCAATGCACTTTGGGAAGAAGGTGGACAAACTGGAGAACGTTCAAAGGAGAGCAACGAAAATGATTAAAGATCTAGAAACCGTGACCTACAAGAAAAGATTGGGAAAATTGGGGGTTTTTTATTCTGGAAAAGACTAAAAAGGGACATGATAACAGTCTTCTGGTACTTAAAGGGTTGTTATAAAAAGGAGGGTGATAAATTGTTCTCCTTAACCACTGAGGACAGAACAAGAAGCAATGGGCTTAAATTGCAGCCAGAGAGAATTAGGTTAGACATTAGGAAAAACTTCCTAACTGTAAAGGTAGTTAAGCATTGGAACAAACTACCAAGGGAGGTTATGGAATCCCCATCATTGGATGTTTTTATGAGCAGGTCAGACAAACATCTGTCAAGGATTCTAGATAATACTTAGTCCTGCCTCAGTGCAGAGGACTGGACTACACGACCTACCGAGGTCGCCTCCAGACCTACATTTCTGTGATTCTGTGCAGGAGTTCACTTCTAGTTAGCAAATCCTGAAAACTAGCACATGGTCTACAGTAAAACTTTGGGACTCAGGCTTCTTCCCTGATTGGAATTTATTACAAACACCCCACATACTAAAAAAGATCTCTATGTATTTTAAAAATGTCTCCATGTACTGTCACTGAAGCATTTACGTACTACTATATAGGCACTGGCAAAACATGTCTGCTTATGCAAACTTTACTAATTTGTGCTTTTAAACCAAATTAGCAAAATGCACTTACAGAAAATGTGTAAGTATCTCCCAAGTATTTACAGTATATTTATTATATTACTTCATCCTTTAGTCTCTGACTGGACAAAGAAAAACTGGATCCCCTGATATGGGAATTCTGATCACCATCAGAAAGATGCTGTTTGTTTTCTTCATAGCAGCATATATATATAGAACAAGACACCAGAGGCCAACAGAATAATGAAAGAGGCTATCAACCCTCAAAGGAACTTGGTCTGGGTTGCACAAGAGGAGTCAGACATTGTGACTCTCTGCATCACAAGGCCTAAATTTTAGGCACTTGGTAAAATCACAAAGTCTGAGTTAGAGACCTAAGCTCCTGTATAATGAACGGGGAGAAACAGGCACCATAGATTTCAAGTTACAAAAGCCAGCATGCTAGGCGGGGAGCGGCTTAAGCTTGCCTGTGGAAGATGCCATCTAGAGGGCTCAGCCTCACCCCCTCACAGAGATAGACACCCAAGTATGGGCTGCAGGTAGGTGCCTAATTCTGCTAGTGATTCACATCCAGGAATTATGTGCCTTAGGCTGTTTTAGCACAAAGGGGTGGGGGAAAGGGAAGGACTCCGAGTGAAAAGGAGCAGAGGTACGCACAGACATGAGAACGACTCTGTAACCTTTTGGTTAGAGCACTCACCCAAGAGGTGGAGACCCATGATCCAGTCCCTCTGCTTCAATGACTAATTATTTATCCCAAGTGCAACAGCTTCAATAGAAGAGATTGAGGGAGCCTCATATGAGAATAGGCCATAGCCCAGTGGTTAGGGCACTCACCAGAGCGGTGGGAGATCTCTCTTCAAATCCTTTCCCCCTCCAACCCTATCGTCCATAGGCAAATGCTTTTACAAAACAATCACTCTACATCTGACCTATCAGTCCTTCTCCTCAAAGGGAACCTGCACAACACTTTCAAAAGATGAGCGTGGGAGTTTAAATTAATCAATCTGCTAGACAGTAAAAATCATGGACTAAAGAGAGACACCGGATTTATGGCTTATTACAACAATCTGTAGCCCACCAACACTCTCTTTTTGTCCTATGGCTACAGAGGTGTTAACAGGCCTCTCTACCTTAAATGGTCCCTTCCAATATGTGCTAATGACTTACACTAAACTATCCATTCCACCTTGCATTTTGCTGTGACTTTTGGAGTACCTTTCCCAGATCCGAAGAAGAACTCTGTGTGGTTCACAGACGTGTCTCTTTCACCAACAGAAGTCAGTCCTACAAAAGATATTACCTCACCCACCGTGTTGCTCTAGTGGGTTTTAAGACACTCAGTGGTGATGTATTTAACTGACGATTTGCACGCTCAAGTGTTATTTCATTTGCATGTGTAAATGTGTGCATTGGATGAACATGCGTGTTTGTGGGCATATCTGGTGCACCATTCTTTGAAATTTTAGCAGAGTGCACTTTGAGCACTGGTAAATCAGCCGAAGGAAAGTTTGAATAGTGTCTAGGAATAAGTCCTTTACCCTGCAATCCCTCAGTCACATGAGTAGTTCTTACTAACTAATGTCTTTCTAACTAATGTCCACCAAAGTCAACCGGGCTGCTCACATGTGTAAATAATACCTGTCTGACGAAGGCAGTGTAGGATCAGACAGTGCAGGTTTTGCCTAGAATCACAATCACGTTGCAAAGAAGAGCTAGTGTCAGAAAAATAACTTGCAAAAAAAAAATCCCAATACATGCAAAATGCCTTGTTTGTATGCAACATATCTGTTTGTATGTTTTCTGAATCATAGCTGTACATTACACGGTAGGAGCTCTTAAAATGATAACAGAAAAGCCAGCTGCAAGCTATGCTCTGTTTCAAAGTTTGAGAACCAACAGTTCACAAGGAAAGCACACAGTCACACAAAGATGAATTGCGTGAAAACTGTGTTTCTACCCAGAACAGCAACAATCCACAGTTTCAACCAAAGATGAACTAAACCAAACACTCAGAAATCACTTCTCTCCACTATGAGATTTTAATGCCCTGCCCAGCTGAACACATGTTCCAAAGGAAAATGCTGTCTCTAAGCATGCACAACCACACCGTGCTTGGAGGGGTAATCATCACCCTAGAACAGACCACTTTAGCATCCTCAACCGCGCACGAAAAAAATAAAATAAAGCAATTTTCTGCTGAAATCTCTGCCACATTTCACAGCCAGTCATTTAGAAATCACATGGGAATGCCACATGCATCTGCAAAACCACATCTCCTCTGTCTCCAAATGCGCATAGAAGGATAATTGTAAAATAATGACAAGTTTAAGAAATGTGCAAAACAGAGTAAAATTTCAAACTGCAAAACAGGTCAAATTCCATTTTAAGCACACTACTTTGCACACATATAGCATCATTCATCTGAGGATCTGAAAATGCTTTCCAAAATAATCTCTCATCACCTCTTTGAGGTATTGTTGCCCTTTTTTCAGACCGGTAAAGTGACTCACCCAAGGTTATAAAGTGATTTGCAGGATCTGGTCTAGAACCCAGCACTTCTGTTTTTTAGATCCATGCTACAGACACGTCAAAACCAGACAATTCAACCAGATTTACTATTGCAGTTTGATTCCTATGGACATCTAACTCCCCTGGACAAAATCTCAAAGAAAGAAAGTTTCTTGTCTGCTCGCCTCCTAACCTCTCCACTTGCCCCAGGGATCCTGCCCATTCTGTCTACTCTCTTACTCTTTTCCTTAACTTCTCACTCTCTCTAGCTCTTTCCCCTCACAATACAAACATGCTTTAGTCTCTCCTATCTTAAACCCACCTGCCATTAACCCCCCCTTGCCTCTTCAACTTCTGCCCCAACTCTCTTTCGTCTCTAAGATCACTGAACATGCTGTCAATAATCACTTTTTGAAGTTCCTCACTTTCAGTTCCTAGACCTATCCAATCCGGCATCCACCCCGGCACTACACTGAAACCACACTCATCAGTTTCAAATGACCTCTTCTTAGCCAAAACTTAGAATCAATACTCCATCCCCATAATCCTTTACCTGTCAGCTGCCTTCAAAACACTTGACCATGCTCCTCTTCTTGAAATTCTGTCTTCCACTGACTTCCAGGATTCAGTCTTCTCCCCTGCCTCTATTATAGCTCCAGTGTGTCCTTTGGAGGAATCTCATCCTCCTGTTAGCTTTTGTGGGGTTCCACAGGATTCTGTCCTTGGTCGTCTTCTCTTCTTTCCTCCACACCTTATCTCTGGATAATGCCATCCACAAATGCAAATTCAACTACCCTCTCCATGCTGACAACTCACAGATATCCTCCTCCAGACCTGTCTCCTTCAGTTTAAATTTAAATCTCAGCCTGTCTGACATCTCCTTCTGGCTATTGGGGCATCAGCTTAAGCTCATCATGGTAAACCAAAGCTCCTAACCTCCCTGTTACCTCTCCCCACTACCTCCTTTCTCGATCAGTCTGGACAGCATGATTCTACCTGTCATCTCCAACGTGGCCCTCTCTCTAGTCCATACACCTAGACTACGTCTAAATTGCACTGATTTTTTCTGCATAACATCTCTAAAAAGTCTTTCCTGTCCATCCACACAGCTATAACTCCTTGTCCATGCCTTCATCATCTTGCATTTCGATTACTGTAACATCCTTCTCTCTGGCCTTGCTCAATGCAACCTTGTCCCACTGGTATCCATGGTATCCATTCAGCAAGCTGCTACAAATATTTTCCTAGCTTGTCACATTGGCCATGTCACCCCCCTCTTTACATCCTTCCACTGGATCCCCATTTTCTATCGTATCAAAGATAAGCTACTTGTATTCACTTTCAAGGCCTTTCCCACCCTACCTATCATCTCACTCACTTTGGAGATCTTGACTCCTGCCTCATGATGCCAGCCTCTACTGCCCACTTGTTAAATTTTCAAACAAGCCCCTTCTGTGTTTTCTCTCAAGCTGCCCTTCATTTGGGAGGATCTCCCAGTAAACATCCGCAAACATGACACACTAACCTCCTTGAACGCCCTACTCAAAACTCTTTTCCCATGATGCCTTCAAAACACTTGACAGTGGTTAAGTTGCTGGTGGGTTGAGACCACTGCCTGTGATGCTGGACAGTATTGTCTCATTATTTCCTTGTACTCCTCCAAATGTCTGTCTCCATCTGTTGTCCCTTGTCTTAGATTATAAGCTCTTTGGGGCATGGACCATCTTTTTTTTCTGTGTTTGTATAGTGCCCAGCACAACGGGGTCCTGGTCCAAGATTAAAGCTCCCAGATGCTATGGTATTACAAATAAATAACAACCACCACTACCACCCATATCCTTTCCCTCACATGAACACGAGTGTTTTATCTCTGAGACAACAGCTTCAGTGAAATACAATCCGTCCCAGCCAGTAGCTCGAAAATGGAAGCAAAGCAGAGACTTACCTCCTTTTGATGGTGAGCATCGCTCCTAAGAGGATAATAACAAACATCAGAAGGCCAGCTATAACGCCAGCCATTTTCACTGTGTTGTCGGCTTGCTTTTCTGGCTCCACTGCATTGGAATTCTGGGTAGAGGCTCCTTAAAAGGTGGAGGGAGGAAGGAAATAAAAATTAGAACTTGTAGAAAAATCTCACAGGGATCAGATTTTCAGAGTTAAAACCTAATGACATTCATATACACAAATTGCAGCAGACAAATTGTCCACCTAGTCTGATCTACTACCTTCAGCAATGTCTAGTACTCTAGTGTCTAGTACTAGATGTTTCAGAGGGAGGTGTAAAGCCCTAATATAATACACCTGGTTAATTTACAATATTACACTAGAGGGGAAAATGTCTTCTTCAGATAGTAATCTTATACTCAGAAGCAGGAGAGTTAATAGCATTTATAATTTTAATCCTAGATAGTTTAGCTGCAGGTGCTAATCTTATGCATAGAAATAGAAAACAGCATAAAGTTTACAGTGAAGTGTTCCATAATAGTTTCGTAGCAACTTTTTTTCTTCTGTAGTCAGAAAACTATGCATTTGCCACTACACTGATAATTACACATTCATCCAACACACAAAACAACTCCCGCCTCCCCCTCAAATCATGTACTTTATTCCACGCATGAGTTCTTCTGTCTTTGGCAAAGCAACCATGTTTTCACCTCAACAGAAAATATATACCATGTGCACTTAAAAATCAAATATATTTATAAACTTACTCTTTGAAAAGCATTTCCTCTTTCACTTACTTGCCAAGTTCTGACTTCAAGGCTCTGTTTCCCCTCCAATAGTTGATCACCTTGCAGAATGTGGCTGCCCAATTATTTAGTGGTGCTACTCATGTGAAGCCTATTACATCTATGTCATGTAGACTTCATGAGCTACTGCATCAATTTCCTTCCAGATACAATTTAAAGGTGTTGAGTTTGATCTAGAAAGCCTAAAGAGTTTGGATCTTGTCTCGCTTAGAAACTACAGGACAAATGGTGATATCAATTACACTGTTGCTATTATTTATTCAGATACTGATACAATATCTGACTTCATTGATGGTTGCTTGAATTTACAGTAGGGTAATCAAGATCAAAATCTGACTCACGCACCATCTTTTCTGGTGAAGTCAGCCATGGATGCACGTGTCTCCTTGATTTCAGCATTTCACCCTATCCCTTTTCTGAGTTAGGATTTGCTTTCCTCCTCTCCAGGTCAATGGGTTCGGAAGTTTGTAAAATAGTTCAGAGGGGTTGTTTCACAGAAACATCATCAAACATAGTTGAAAGACTTTGTACAACTCTATTTAATGGCTAGACTTTCCCTTCTGGGAAGTCCCTTCATTGTGTGGAGATCACAAGAAAGAATGAGTTTAGTAGTTACCATCCTTCTAGTTTCTAGTGGAAATTTCCACCATGTTTGCTCCAAGAAATTATTTCTCTTAAAGAAAACCTGATACTGGAATAATAAGGTGTGTGCTTGGGGAAAAAGGAGGGGAGCAGCATTTTATTATTTATAAATACAGTAGCATTGAAAGGCCATAGCTGAGATCAAGACCCCATTGTGCAGGGCACTGTACAAACATTAGTAAGACAGTCATCTGCCCTGAATTTATTTTCCAAATAGACAAGAGAAAGGATGAGGAGGAAACAGAAGCACGAAATGAAGTGACTTGCCCAAGCTATTATAGGTCAGTGGCAGAGTCAAAAATAGAAATCAGGTCCCCTGACTCCTAGTCTAGTGCATTATCCCCACAAGATGACACTGCCTCTCATTGGTGTGTAATATGCAGCGAAGAAAATGCAGCTCATTAACAGGAGCAGATACAACCCATGTCACACTACACAGATGCAAGAATCACAGAGGGGGAATGGGTTCTTTTCCAAAGCCATTAACCTGAAAAACCTACAAAAGATAGGTTTGTGGATCATCAGTCAGTGCTGTTGTTAGTAATATACGCACAGGTGCTGAATGATCTATTCTTGATTGTGATTGCAATTCATAAAGAGCTAAATCCCATCAGACTCCACTTCTGTAACGTGCAACTACTGGAAAACTGGACTTGAATTGTGACAATATGTTATTTTTCTAAGGCTTTCTGGAGCATTCAACCTTTCTAATTCACTTCTCCTCTGCTTCACATCATGAACAAAGCTGCCACTGTAGCAACTCGTAAGTTAACAATCCATTCTTTTGGAAAAGGAACTTTAAAATTCAAAATGAGTCTTACTGTATCTGATCTGCATTGTTTATTTCACTAAATTAAATCTTTCAGAAGAGTTCTCATGGCCTCTGCGTTGAAGAGGATTCTGTACACAAGGAACAGTAATTGGACTGCTTGGGCTCATAGAACAGGAAGTTGCACTGGAAAAGATTTAATGGACCTCTTTTTAATACAATGCAGATGGCTCCAATCTGAAATGTTGGCTGAAAATCCTGATTTTCATCTATGCTAATGAACCAGGGCAGTGTGATCTTAGATGGCATCCTGAGTTGTTTAGAACCTGAAGTGAGGCCTACCCAAATCCTTCTAAAACTTAGTACTGTATTAGTTCAACATGCTGTTCATACACCATCACACCCATGCAAGATAGGTGGCTAATTATTCTGATCCTCACTTTACAGATCAGGAAATAGGGCCCAGAGGCATTCAGTGACTTGCCCAGGACCACACAGCTATTTGACCACAGGACCTAAGTCCCAGATTTCCTGAGTCCAATATCTATTCCATCACACCACGCAGCTTCTCAAGGAATTGCTAGCAAAAACCTGAGCAGTTTGCAGAAAGGAAGGAGTTGTGAGCTGGGCACAAGAATGGCACATGGGTCACCAGCTTGCTAGAGGCTTAACGACCTGAAGCGAAAGTGATGTCAGAAGCCAGGGCCTGCAGCAGAACCAGTCTCTGGGCAACCTAACGAGCAACAGCGGGGCTGAAGCCGGCTGGCTGATTGGCTACACTGCCTGATTCGTCAGAAGCATCGGCAGACTGGCTCTTCAACTCAACAGATGCTCAAAGCATTTGCCCATGGCTGTGACCACTCCTGTGCCTGCTTGTTCCCGGCCTTGCTCCAGTCCTGCTTCTGCTTTTGACCTTCAGCTCCAATTTTTGACCTCTGACTTCAGCTCTGATCCTTGGCCCTGGCATCTGGCCTCTGAGTCCAATTCTTATCTTGGGCTCCGACGCCACCTCTGACCCATCTAGTTTTGAAGCTTCCTGGTTACCGATTGCTGTTCTAACCACACTACACTTGACTCCTGCTCTGACCTCTAGACCTGATTCCTGCTCTGACCACTAGGAACGACTGCCTATGTCTGGTCACATGACAAGACAACACCAAGTCAAATATTCATGTGGCAAATTTAAGGACAGCAATAAAAACAGAGACTGAGAAGCCAGAAGGTAAAAAGTGAGGTGATGGTTCACATGAAAAACACTCTTAAATGAGAGGGAATTGAGGGGATAGAGCTAAAAAAGAGTGTCAATATAATTTAAAATCCAAGTTTGTTCTGTATCAGGCCTGTCACAGAAAACACGATCCACATGTAAATGCTCCATATTTAAAAAAAGCAGTTACAAAGTTGAATTTAAATGTGAAATCAGAGGGAAAGAAATAAGCCATAGACAACAGAAAAGAGGAAGTTACTTCATGGATGTAACTGGAAGTTCTTAGAGATGTGTGGTCCATATGTGTATCCCACGGTGGGTTATGCACGTGAACATGAATCCAGAGCTGGAGAGTTTGAAAGCCTTGTCCATTGGTTCATACATGCTCCCTGGCTCATCTCATGCCTCTGTGTGAGGGATTAGGTGTTGAGGCAGACTGACTTTCTCTCCAGTAACTTCTCTGTCATGAATCAGATAAAATCCAAAGCAAAGGGGAAGGAGGCCGAGTAGGGGAATTAATAGAGACCACCCATCTCAAAGAACCCCCAGTTACAGGTAAGTAACCTCCTCTTCTTCACATGATGGTCTCCACTGTATTCCACTCTGGGTGATTGACAAGTGGTGCCTAAGTAGGAGAAGGGTGCGAGGATGTAGATGATAGGACTGAGCACACTACCGCCATCCCAAAGGAGGCATCAGTAAAAGAGTCCTGCACTAGGGCATAATGTCTTGCCAATGTGTGAACAGAGCCCCACGTGGCTGGTTTACAGATGTCCAAGCGGGGTATCTCCCGAACTGATGCCATAGTTGTTGCTTGCACTCTGCTGGAATGAGCTCTCCCCTCTCACCAGGGGTAAGGTTTGAAAGCTGATAGAGTAGAAAGCAGCCAGAGATCCACTGGGAGAGTCTCTGAGTACCCTCTGACTTTCTGCTATAGTGACAAATAGCCTCAGGGATTTCTGATTGGTTTTGTTCTCTGTAGGTAGAAAGCCATGGCCCACTGAATATCAAGGGAGTGGAATCTTCATTCCTCTGCAAAAGTGTGTGGTTTTTGAGAACAAAACAGGTAAGTGAATGGATCGGTTACGGTGAAATTCTGAAACTACTCTAAGGGTGAATTTGGGGTGTAGGCATAAAGAATCCTTATCTTTATGGAATACATTGTATGGAGGATCTGCCATCATCACGCCAAGTTCTCCAACCCTTCTAGCTGAGGTGATGGCTACAAGAAAACCAGCCTTCATAGAAAGGAGGGAAATGGAACAAGTAGCTAAAGGCTCGAAGGTCTGATTTCATAGTATTCACCAGAGTCTGATTTCATAGCACTCCTTGCTGAATCAGGCCAATGTGCAGTGGGGTTCCCCAGTCTACATCCAATTGGGGCATCAAGGCCTTCTCCATGAAGCATATGTGGAGACAAAGTTTCTGCCGTTTTTGGGTAGGGGAAAAGTCAGTAGATATTGCACTTTGCCTCCCCAAATCGATACAGGCTTTCCCAGGAAGGATCATGGGCAGGAAGCACAGAATTTGAAGACTGGAGTAGTAGGCATAGTTTGGTACCCACATGGGGTGCAGGATGGGGAGATCCCCCCAGAAAACTAATCCAATGATAACCAGTAAGAACTATTCAACCTGTTAAACTATTTACAAACTAAATGATTCTTATTTTGTAGAACAAAGTCAAAGTTTTGTTTGGCATGAGAAGAAACTGGAGAGGCAGTCGGTTTGCCCTGTGCTTTATCTCCTTGGTCAGAGTCACGAGCTTAGTGAGGGCACATGTGCGGACCAACAGACACTGCTTTCAAATTCTCTGGGTCAAGCGTATGGTAAGCACGTGTAACCTACAGTGGAATACAATAGGGACCATCGCTTGAAGCAGAAAATACGTTTTCAGCTGAGATCTGATATAAGAGATGCAATCAGTGAGGCAAAGAGATAAAGGAAAGTTGTCCCTGTATCAGAAGCTATTCCCTCAACAATAGCCACACAGCATGAAAGGACAAAGAAGTGGCTGCTGCTACAGAAAAACGGAAGAGTGAGCAAATGAAATGGACCATGAGGAAGGCTGGTCCAAGTGCATGGACTGTTTTATAAACAAGCAGGACTGGAGAAACTGATCAGGCTAGATGTGGGAAACAGTTTTAGACTACACTGTCATGGCTTATGAAATGGAGGAGGCATTCAAGAAGGGACAAGACAGGTCTGGGCAGAAAAGGCACAGGTTTGGACTGAGAGTCTGGAAGAGTTCATAGCAGGTATGCTGCATGACGTGTCACACCTACAGGACACAAATCTTTCTCTGCTCAGAAAGTCTCCATTCCTACCAGAGCATCAGAGAATTTCCTTCAAAAGAAACTTGACTTAAAAAAAGAAAAATATTATGGAAAAATGTTGTTTAACTGACCTCCTTTTCTGACCTATTGTAGATAGTATGGAGTTAGCATGAGTTAGTCTGTTAAGCAGAGCTATATCTTTATTTGCTGTTAGTAATGGATAAACTGTACATTGAGCATGACATTTCCAAAAGCATTTAAAGCCCATTTTCAAAAGAGACATAAGCATCCAAGTCACTTGAAAATTTTACTCTTAACCTAATAACTTAGGTGCTGTTTGTTATGCTAATTGACAGCAAATGACTAGGGCATCTGTGGATGTGGAAAAGGCCTTCAAAAATTATGCCATAGATTACTATCCTGATGTTTAAAGCTCTAATGGAGGAGCAGCTGTTTAGCACCTCTGAAAATCCAGTCATGCAACTTACTCAGAAGGTAAAAGTAAGATCATGGATAAAATAGTTTCTTTGGCTACCTAGAAACAGACTAACTGCCATCAAACATATTACACTATGGACCTATTTGTTTAACAGTATATAAAACACACACACAAGCATTGTTTTAGTAGGCTTAACTTTACTGTTTGTGTTAGAGATGACTGGTTTGCAAATATAAAAATATAATCCTCAACAATGTACCAGAGTATGAGGACTACAGCAAGGCAGGGGTCATTTCTGGAACTGTAACTCTTCATTAAAAACAAACAAACAAACAAACAAACAAACAAACAAACAAACAAACAAACAAACCCCTAAACCCCAAAACACTTCTCCTTGAGGTAAAGATGAGATGTCCCTTCTAGTATCTTCTGTCCACAGTTATTGAAGAATTTAAACACCAGAGGCCTAACTCCTTATAAATAAGGACTCAATGGTACAATTTCATCTAAATAAAAGGTTTAAAGGGGACAGAGAGAGTAACCAGTTGCCAGGAGCCAACTGCTTTTAGCCAAATGACAAATGCAGAGAAAGCAGCAGCAGACTATAGGTGTGTTGGTATCTTGGGAGGGGGGGAAAAAAGAGATGGGTAGCTGTAAAAAGAATGATCAGGCATGCATATAGAATCAGTGGGTGGATGAGATAAACACACAGCAAGGAGTGAAGATTAGTGTTACTAAACTGAACAAGAATAATGAAAAAAGCAATAAGAGAATAATTGATTCTTAAGATTCCAGGCAAATCCATCACAGAGGCTTTCTTTTACTCATTGTGTTCTCCCCCTCTCCCCTCCCATCAAAATAGAAACATTTAATTTCTGCTAGCAGCAGATCTGCAGGTCCCAGAATAGAAAAAGTTATTGTGTTCGCTTGGACAGAAGAATCACAAGTAACGGTGATATTATTAAAGAGTCATTGTGGGGATGAATGCAAGCAATGCTGTAGTTAAAATGGTGACAGCATTTTCCCATTATAATTCCTTGCTTATGTGGAGGGATTAATAGGTTAGTTGCAAATTATAAAGGGGTCACACAGCCATAAGACCAAATTTACAAAGAGGTCTTAATTTGTGTGCACATGCAAGTAAATACAAGGAGTTGAATTCTCCAGTGTTCAAGCTTGCTTGTGCTTCCACTCCCTCAAGGATTTTTATCTATGCTTTTGATACCAAGGATCCAAAATTGCACAGACTACATCAGGGCTCTTATGTAGAAACTTCTACTAATGCTTTCTATATTCCTTTTTGTACATTATAAGAGTGTTAAGGGTTTTAAGCGATGTGGATGTGAGAATCATTGGTACTTGTAGCATGGATGAGAAAACATTATACATTTACCATAATAAAATAAGCATCATATACTATACAAATAGCAACTGATTAACCTTCACTACAATCCATGAGTTAAGTAAATAATATCATGGTTTTGCAAATGAGAACTGAAGAGCAGCTGCGCTCAAGGTAGTGGTAGAAGCCAGAAGTATATAACCAAGGTAAAAGGTAAAATATGGGTTTTTTATTTTCCCCTTCCCTCTCTGTATTATTGGGTAAAATGGCATACATTTTTCAGGGAGCCTATAGGGACACTTTTCTTTTTAAAAGTGGAACTATCCACCAAAATTCACACGCTCAAGAGCTAATTAGGACTGTCTAATAGCCAGCCTATCTGGGATATCTCATATTTGGTTTTCTGCTCTTTGTTTGCTCACGTGTAAGGCACAGATTTTGATATCCATATACATAATGAATGAAATTCACCCCTGCAGAGAGGGCAGCAGAAACCTATGCACTGTTTAAGTCCAATTAAACCTTCAAAATAGCTCTTTAAGTGGGACTTAGCACAGGCCTTGTTTTGGCCCACTGGCATAGAAGTGAATTTCAGTCACTCAGCAAAGATTTATTTTTCCAGCATTCCCATAAGTTAGTGCTCCCATGAGCAAGGCATCAGAATCCAGTACATATCTGTTCATTCACAAAATTCAATAATTGACCACAGCCCTCCCAGTCATTACCGTAAATTGAGGAGATTCTGCAGTGTGTCTTCACAGCACACAACCTAGCACCTACCTACATGGAATTTTCTGAAAAAAATATATTTTGCATGTTTAAGTACAAAGCTACTAGCGTATGGGGCCAGGAATGCACACTATTGAGTCTCACATGTTCAGATGTGATTGCTACTCAGTACGTGCATGCATAAAAATGTCCATGCATATTTTCAGTCTGTAAAAGCTGATATTTTTGCATGCAGCAAAACGCTGTATTGCATTATTGTGGACTTTTGTTAGCATACTCATTGCGTTCATGACTGGACATTTAAGTCTACCTTTCAATCACAGCATTTGGGGTATGCTTTAACAGATTTATCATCATAACCTTAGGCTCAATGGAGCTTTTGACCCAACCACCATTTTCTTTTTTCCTTTTTCAGGGTCTGATGCCCTACATGCAGGAGCTGTGGTTTCAGAGCTGAAGGATTGACGTCTTAATGATAATTAGTCCCTTTTAAGCACCTACCTTTACTCTCACTGCAATTACTGTCAAAACACCCATTGACTGGCTTAGCAGAGGAAACTACAAAATATCCAGCAAAGGCAGGTACAACAATGAAAAAAGGCTAACTTTCAATCTGACCAATCAAAGATGTTACAGGTGAGGGTAGAGACACAGTGAACCAATAAGAATTCTTCTTCATCATAACCCACTGAAAGGGTAGCATCAGAAGGCAGGATGCACACTATTCTACAGCATGGGCAGCATGAGTCTATGGTACGAACTGCTTTAGGGAGTCTATCTCCGCACACTGTATGGGCTGTATTACGTTGGCAGAATAGTGTTATTCTACGATAGTGTGAGAGATATCCAGGCCTTTGAAGTCACACTGTCAGGCACTACCCGACTGAAGGCTTTTAATTCACCTGTGTTGTGACTTTACATAATGGCCTACTCCACATCTGGTTCTCTTGTAACAATCTGAACCGTTCTCCTGCCATTACAGGGGGGTTTCAGACAGTGTCCCTGAAGGAAACTGAGAACCTTAATGCATTAATAATAATCTGTCTGTTTCAGAATGTGGGCTCATAGAGAAACCTATTTAAAGAAACAAAGGCATAATGCATTAATAATAGCCTTGGGTTTGTCATGTCCATGGAAACTCTATTTCAAGATATTGACAATGATAATATATTCATGATAACCTTTTTAAGCAATCCAGAGTAGAGGAGCAATGGTAATTCATGCACATCCACGGAAGAATCTTCATTTTTGGGAAAAGGCCAAGGAATATTGATGACCCCATGTATTGATGGTGGAATATGTAAATTATGAGTACATGACATCACTAGCACCTCTAGACACAGATTTATCGGCTTAGACCTACTCATCTTCCCTAAAGCTGCTCTTTATCTGCAGCTGCTCTGCTTTGGCTCACGTTACATCTCTCAGGCCACAACCGAGAGACTGCGGAGCGGCATTAGACGCGCCTCCCTCTTCTAGACCTTTTCTTCCTCTCCTACCTTTGAAGGGCAGGGAATCTGATTTTCTCCAGGTAGCTGTCATCCACCTCCATATGCTTCCCTGGTTCCGCTTGCACCTTCCTCTCTGGCTTTGATGCCTGAGTGTCACACCTTTTCCCTTACCCATCCTGCTAACTTTCCTTTTAGGAGATTTTAGCTTCCTCGGTGACACTCTGCGGCCTCTTAGCTTCCTTCTCAGTTCTTTGGTGCAGTGACTCCCATACTCGGGTCCTAGTGGTGACTTTTAGCCACTAGTGCAAGGAATGCCTGCCACAGAGCCACAGCACCATCCCAGCAAGGGATTGTGACATAGAGTTTGAAGCTAGGGTCCTCCACACAAAACTCTACCAATTCATCTCAGCCCTGATCTTCAGCACAGCTCCTGCTGTTCCACCTTGGGGCCTCTGTTGATTAGAGACCAACACTCACACCAAGCTGTGTGGGACAGACAGATGTCCTCTAGGAACTAGGCTGAGGTCACTAATTCATTTCATTTCTGGCCTGATACACACTTGAATTGAGTTCTCCAGCAAATAAAGGCTAGTGCATTATCTCAGTGAGTCACAAACCCTCCACAATACCCATTTTAAATCCATTTAGTTGTATCAAGCCATCAAATTTGAAGAAAATAAAGGATGCTCACCAGCCAGATGGGCATCTGAATATCAGGATTCTTGATTTGTTTTCAGAAAGTGAGATAAGTGTTGATGTTATTAACATTTAATTAGGGGCTAAGGGAACCTATACTTAAAATAACTTTTGGAAGGCAGAGACATGTTAAGGAAAAACATTTTCATGTATCTAACCTAAGCAATGCAATGCAATGAAGCTCTTTGAAATAAATAGCACAGAATGGAATAAACCTGTCAAAAGAATAACATTCAATTGCATCAAAAGACAAAATGCAATAACAAATAGACGATGTGGGATTAGATTTGTTTAAAGAATACATTATCTGTCTACCAAACCAGAATATATTTAAGAAAACAATGGAACTCTCTTAAATGAAGTTGAAGGAACAAGACCTATTTGAGGAACTGTTTTTTCATGAAACAAGATTATGTGGGTAGTAGGATTTTTTTTCCCTTTCTTTCTATTGTCATTTTTACTGGCATTCTTTTCATAACAAATATTTCCTTTCACAAGATTTCATTGGTCACTTTTAAGACCTGGGTTCCTTTCTGAGCTCTCATGATCGAGATGCACTCAGCTCTCCCAGGCAGCTACTTCTGTTCAGTGACAAAATTCCTTTTGGTTGATGATGCACTAGAGAAAGGACGGAAGAGTCTCACTCTGGACTTGATGCTTCTGAGCTTGGTGGCACTCAGCAATCCATAATAAGCCTGGTACCTTGTCTGTCCAATCCTCATCAGAGCTGCCATCTTGCATAGTCAATATTAATTTGGGAGGGGGATTGAAGCCCATTTAGAAATGACCTTACAGCTCTGAAACTGGAAACATGTCCCTTCCAGGATTTCATTCAACACGAGATGGAAAAAGAATCCCTTCTCACTGTCTTTCACAAAAAAAACTGTGTCACACCCCAATATAATACACCCCATGCCTTTTAAGTTAAGCTGAAGAAAACTGGATTATTTTTCTACATTTAAACTTTCTGGATAAAGTTAATGTTTCTGGGTGCAAAAAAATTTGATAGCGCCAGTCTCAGAATGGGCATGAGGGTACAAGGTTAGTACACACAGCTCTGAAAATGCGATTGGAATCAGGGTTTGACAGGTGCCAAATCCTGAGCTGCTCCTGTGGCGATTTCTGTGATATGAACGAGCTTAAGACCATCAGATCAAGGGTTAAATTCTGCAAAGTTCTATGCTGTGACACGCCCACTGATTTCAATGGGAGTTTGGCACACAGTTTGTAGGATCTGGCCTTTGTTCTTTTCCTGCCAGCTACCCAGTACAGGAACCCAGGTCTCCAAAGAAAAATGCGAGTGCATTAACCCAGTACCAGGAGGTGCTCTGCACTCCAAGTAGCAGAGTGAGAACATCTCCACGTACACTCAGGGTGACGTTCACCTGCTGGAACGGGTCAACATGAAGGCGATGCACTACGTAAGTCCTACTTGAGTGCTATTTTGAGGACAAGTGTTGCTTTGGCCTTCTGCTGGCCGTTTATACAATGGTGAATTTCATCTTCAGTGTAAAAAAGTGGCATGTAGGAGAAAACTCTCCTTTAAATGCTAGAGTAACTTCAAAATTGGTTTCTCATGCAGGCAAAATATGAAACAACAGATCAAGAAGCTGCTCAACTCCTTGAAGTTTTCAATGACCTTCCTTTTCCTGAACTGATAATCACCTGTGCTCAAGAGGCTGGGTGGGTTTCGTGTGGTCACCTGTTGCCTACCTAGTACTGCTAAGAACAAGGAAAACAGTTCCGAGGCAGCATGCACAAGAAAAAAAAAGGGAAATAAAAATAAAAATGTACCACTTGATAAAAATTACATTTTTTTTTTAATTTGCAAGAACTCACATTTAAAAGAAAAAAAGAAATGAATATCAAGAGATAAGGAACCACTAATGAGCCCTCTGCCTTGGTTTCAATTAGGTGTTAAAATGTATTTATTGCATTCTGAGAGTAAAAGAGGTAATCACTCCCTCTCGGGAAAAGGTTGCAATTTTCTCAAAGAAAATGTCAATATAAATATGTGTTGGAGGCAGGGGAGGGAGAGATTAGTTAATTCCAAAAGAATGGATCAAATTAAAATAAAATAAAATAAATGTCATCAAGGAAACTAGGCGGCAAAGAGAACAAACAAACTATTTGAATTAAAACTGTGGCAGAGAGCTAGTAAATTGGGGTTTAATTTCAAGATTATTTTTAAAGTGCGTATTATGCTAATAATAATCATCCAATGTTCTCTCTCTTTATTTATTTATTTACTTTTTTGCACAGCAATTAAAAAGAGGAGTAGCCTGTCGGTGGAGACACATTTATGGATGGAAGAGGTAAGGGATTTGAGGCCAACACCACTGAAAACCAGTACGTACATATATAAGGGTAATGGTATTAATTAGGGAGCCAAAAACATATTAGTGAATTATGAAATGGCTACAGGAGACAGGACAAATGCAGCAAGCTTTCTGATGGATCATCAATATCATGGAAAAGGCTGACAGTAATGCTCACTAGGAGTCTAACCACTCCCTACCCCTTTATTTATTTTGATGGGCCAAATCTTGCCCCTGACAGTCCTGTAAGTAGGAGATGGGATGGTGGCAGATGCATGCTAGGAATTCTGCCTTCCAGAGTGGAATGCCACCAGTTGTATCTTGGAGAATGTGCTGCTGACAGCACAACTGGTGAAACTAATTTCAACCCAGTGAGTTAGCACAATGCCTGTGCACCACTTAAATCCCACTTAAGCCACTCAGCACATTATGGGTGCACATGCCTTGTGCTGGATCTCTGGATGGGGTCATTTTTACTCAGAAAGGAGCACTGTGTACACTCAGGAAGAGAATGTTGCAGAACCCAGAGATGACTAGGGGCTGGATCTAACCCCGAATCGCCTCCCATTCACAAGTTGGCTTCATTCTCTGGAAGTTAGTGCTCTAGATAACTCCTTTTTTTTCCAGGTAAGGAATCTCTGAATGGAGCTTAGTTGAAATAAAAAAGAAGGGCCAATCTGAACATCTTTACATTAAACAAGAGATTTCAATGATGCCATAACATGATTAGGGAAAACTAGCACGCTGTGAAGCATCTTGACTTCCCCTATTTATTTACTTTTTAACTAAAGCAGTTTAATAAAGGTTGTCTAATTTTTTGAGAGACCTGAATGTAAAGGCAAATGCCCTCCCTCCTGCTGGAACACTGACCACGGAATGGTTTGCTGAACTTCTCAAGTAATTAAAGTTACTCAGCTTTCGGTCTGGTGCCTCACAGCTATAATGTGCTATAATCTCCCTGTAACACACTACCTGTCAAGTCTTATTGCTTAATTATTCTCACATTTGAGTTTACTGCCCCCATTAATGACAGTTTAAGAGAATATCTGCTATATTTAAGTACAGTTAATGGCCTTGGTTCTACCCTTACTTTCACCAGGGTAAATCAGGAATAACTCAACTAAAGATGATGGAATTACTCTGGGGTAAATCGTATATAAGAAAGATCAGGCCTGTACACTGGAAAGGAAGTCTATAAAAGGACCCTAAGAAGTCCCACTTTTATTCTCTCTCATCAGCTCCCAAATGAAATGTGGTCATTCTATGGCACAAGTCAAAAGTGGACTTTCTAATTGCCAGCGCTGCCAGGCCAGCACTTCTTCTAAAGACACTGTAGTCACATCTTAGCAAACAGCTCTGCTAATGACACTCAAGATAAGAGGGGATACATTGGGTAAGATGGGGCCATTCTAAGAGAATAATTTTTTGACCATAGGCACAATGTAATTATACTTATGCAAATATACTTGGCCATTACTATAGTAGCAGACATGTTCAATGTTTCCCAACATGGGGCGTCAATCCCTTCTTACACCTGGCTGTACAGTGACACGGCCCTATTGACTTGTAAAGAGTTACTACCAGGACGAGAGACAGCCTTATGACACTGGGTACCTTAAAGCAAGAGAGATTCAAAAGCGCGGAGAGGGAATATTGTGCTGTATGCTCAACTCCCCCCATTGAGTAATCCCCTTTTCCTCCTGCCATCTCCAGAGGTGCCACTTGTAGACATGAACAAATGGCAATACTCAGGAGCACGCACAAGAGGAGGGGAAGCAGTGGCACAGCCCCCCTCCCCCCGCCGCCCCCAATAATTGTCAGGGCACAGAACTCCTCCGGCCCCAAGGGGCAGGACCTAGCTCCTCCTGGGGGTGAGGAGGGGGAAAATAGCAAGCTCCTTCCAAGGCTGGGGGGAGGGTAGGGAGGGGAAGAGCAAGTTCCGCCCAGGGCCAGGGTGGAGAAAGGCACAGAATGTGCCCCTCCAAAAGGGATCAAATTTAAATTCCTGTACATGCCCCTGGGAATACTAATCCACTGATGCTGTGACATAATCCTTGAATATCCTAATCAACATTGTCTCTTTGGATATGCCAAAGTAGTATCGCATAAAGTTACCCATAAGTATATTCACCCCAGTGCCCTAGTTCATGGTCAGACATTCCGACAGGTACAACTGCATTTCATGGAGGAAAAAAAAGAAAGAACTGTATGTGGAAAGTACATGTAACAAAAACAAACAAACAAACAAAAAAACCCAGAAAAAACCCAACCCCCAAGCTATGAAGATACAAGACACTTGCCTGTAAATCAAAAGCAATGCCCACCGAGAGCAAGCGAGCGTGCACACACACAAGACAGAGTGCGAGCGGTTGCCCTATAGATTACTTTAATAAATTCCTGCTCTTTTCCATTCATGCCAACCAAGAGCAATGCTGACGACAGTGATTACCATGAGACAATGACTCTAAGAGCCTTGGGTGGTTCTACCCCTCTTTATTATACCCATCACTAACGTAGATAATCCAAGAGTTCGCATCTGAAAAGGTACCAACATTCAAGGAAGATGGAATACCAGAAAGCTGGTGGCTCTTGTGCTAGCTAATAAAACAAGATCCATTTGGACAATTATCTCAAAGTTCAAATGCTTATTTAAACCTACTGCAAACTATCCAAACCTAACTAGACCACCCTAACCAAGAGATCTTACAAGAACAGGATTTCTTGCTTCCTTGCAAGGTACAGGGTACTCCCCTCTTTTGGCAGGATCATAAACACAGTAACGCAGCACATCCACACCCAGCCCCGGAATTAGGAAATACAGAGGTGAAAGAATATAATTACAGCTTTTGAAAAAAGAAGTTATCCAAACTTTTTTGAACCTCAGAAGACAACCCAGACACATTTCAGGCAAAAATTTGTGTAGCTGCTTGTTCTACCCAAACTCCTATCATCTGTCTCTACCTCCCTCTCTCAGCCAGACCTCCTTCTACCACCAGAAAGCCAAGAGAATGTATCTGAAATGGACGTGTAACTCAAGATTCAGATAAAATGATGGGGGAAGAGGGGATTTTGAGACACAGAATGTTTGTAACCCAGAGATAGGAATTAAGATGATGACTTGATGAGGAACTTCTAAAGAGGAAAGCAACAAAAAGGGGGAGGGGACATTACACAGCAGCAGAGCCACAAGTGAAGGAGGGGGGAAATGGCTCATCCTCTTTGGGTTTACAATGGTGACACAAGCTGTTTACCACATGCGAAGATGCCAGGTTTACACTGGTGCAACTTTAACAATTTCATCACTAGTAATTGCACAAGAGGGGGTAGCTTTATCCAATCTCCACGTAACCCCAATGAAAGGCACATGGCTGTCAATGTGGTGAGTGGCCTATTCCCATGTGCGAGTATCCTCTTCTGCTAATGGGCAGCTGTCAGCTGGTGCTTCATGGTTCCTTGATGCCTCTCAGCTCCCACGTGAGTGCAAGAGCAGAAGTAACAAGGGACAAAAAATTAGAAGGAATCAGCTGGGACTTCTGTCAATTCTTCAAGGAAAGGCAGCAAGAAGAAAAGGGCAATGCAATGGAAAAGAGGGTCAAATGCTGTTGACAGTTTCATCGTTTTAAATCCGGAGTAACTCCCCTGGCATAAATGGAGTTACTTCAGATTACAACAATGTAACTGAGAGCAAAATCTGGCCTAGAGTTATGAAACTGCAAGAACACTTGTGGGAGAGCCCAAAGCTAGTAAGAGTATAGAGTTCATGTCAAGGGTTTGTGTGTGCTGAAGAAATCTTTTTCCAGTAACTCCTCTACTTTTGTTACAAATACGTTGCTTTACTGACACCTTTGTTGGCAAAGCAACCCCCACCAAAGGACTTTGTGAGTACATCTAAAACAGCAGGGAGGAGTAATTCCCAGCTTGGGTAGACATACACGTGCTAGCTCTGATAGAGCTAGCACACTAAAAATAGATGTGTGGTCACAGCACCACAGGAGCATTTGGGGCTAACCACCTAAGTACATACTGAGGACCTTTGTACTCAGGCAACTAACCCAAGCTGCTGCCTGTGCCGCCTCAGCAACATGGCCATTATAGGATGCTAACTTGATCAGACATAAAGGAAGGTGGTTTTGGAAACTGGGTTTTTGCCTGGACAATGCACACCTGCTTGAAATGAGGCCCACTGCTTAAGTGGAGACTGTAATTAAGTTGTGTCACCATTGTAACGTTCAACATATTGGCATCACGCTTGCAA
This sequence comes from Mesoclemmys tuberculata, assembly GCA_007922155.1. NCBI lineage: Eukaryota > Metazoa > Chordata > Testudines > Chelidae > Mesoclemmys > Mesoclemmys tuberculata. Next base: position 7,677,591 of record ML675625.1, read on the forward strand.
CCAGGAGGAAGAGTCTCACCTACCTTTGGTCGCCAGTCGGACACAGTTGATTTTGGTCTCCTGAAAACAACAAAATAGAGGAGATCGTCAGGGTGGTTTTTGTTCATTTAGAACAAACACATTTTAAAAATAAAATCAAGTTGCTTTTTCCTTACGATTCATCTCTGAAAATGTTGCCCCTTCTTCCTTTTCTATTAAACACTTTGTACTAACCAGCTTGTGGACAGTTGCTCCACTAAATAATTGCTAGGAAGATACAGGGACAATGCATTAGCAGTTTTTCTTCTGCTGCACATGAGGGAACACAGAGGGTTGATTGACAAATGGGCTTTTCACATTAACAACCTGATTCGATAACAGGCAGAGAAGCCTAAAGTCAGACACAAAAGCGCATGCAATTATACACCTAATTTTCGTGCACCATTGCTGCAAATTAACCCCTCCTGCTGCACTTGAATGTGGTTGCTGGTCCAAAGCCAGATAAAATAGGGAGGGCTGAGTGCAAGCCTAACCATATATCCTTGTAAGCCCCTCTTCCCTCCCCCGCCCACATACACACACACAACCCCCTACCCCCCTCATTTTCATTATAGAAACAGAACCAGGCTACCATTCTGGTAAAAATGGCTGCTCAGCAGAGAATATTGCCAACCCCTCATGCTGCATGAACATTCCTAGTGAAAAACAGTCTCTGGAAACCAAGAGCCCCAAAAAGTTTGATGCTAGCAGCAAGAAAATATTTCAAAGTCAATACGGGAACGTGATAACCATGCTTCAAACATCAAAGATCTTGCAGGTCATGAGGGAGATGGACAACTATGGACTTCTATGGATTCTATGGACTTCATGGATTCCTGGGCGTCAGTGAGAGCAAACTGATAGGTAAGGATAAGCGCTTCAAGCAAGAGAAGAAATGTCTCCTCTAGTCAAGTCATAGTGACAATATAGCCTCAAAGGGAGTGGTGCTCACAATGACAGACTGCAGGAAAATCACCGATGAACTGGAAACCTATCTGCCAACCACTATATGCGCCACATTCCCAACCAGCATCCTACCAGCGTCAACCACACATTGATACGTGCTGACACAGGAACACAGTGATGAGGCTAAAAAGTTCCATAACCACCAACAAAACGCGACTGATAGAATACCAAATCAGGACTGACTCTTGGTGACAGGTGACTTTAACACGAACGTAGGATGTGATAACCACAGAAGGGAAAGAGCAACGGGGAAGCTCTGGTTGGGGATCATTAACCAAAATGGCAGGAGTCTCACTGACTTGTGTTTGGTGTCCGATCTTGCTCTTGCAAGCACCCTGCTCCCTCAAAGACATGCATAAAGAAACATGGATTTCACCAGATGGCAAATTAAACAAAAAACCAGCAGACTGATCAAATCTGCATCAGCTCCAGACACAAGTCATCTGTCCAAGACGCAAAGCCTTCAGCAGCAGATGTCAGCAGCGGCCAGAATCTTCGCATTGCCAAAATGAAATTAAAACAGAGACAGATCAACTTGAAACAGAAAGCAGCCAAGAAAATCCACTGTACAGCACTGAAAACAAAAGAGTACTGAGAGAAATTCCACCTTGAACAAAGGAACTGAGCTGAGGCACTGCCAGAGGTGGAAGAAGGTGAGATATCGACTGGACCTGAAGAAAAATGGGCAGTGCTCAGAGACAATGCGATTCAAGCTGCAGCTCTCACAGTTGGATATCAACATAAACAGAGGAAGAACTGGATAGGCCAAGAGATGTGGTGTCTTACTGGGGAGAGACAAGCAGTGAAAGGAAAACTCTTGAATGCTCAGACCAATGAAATATTGGAAAATGCAAAGGAAGAGTATAGGAAAGCAGACAAAAGCAGGGAAAAGCAGGGAAAAACAGAGATATGTTGGACCCAGCAGCTGAAGCTGTTGTTATTATAGGAAATCACAGAGCTGTTTAGCAAGGGACTACATTTCCCCATGTGGAAAACATAGGCACTGAAACTAGGGATGCTGGGGGTGCAGCTACACCCCCTGGCTTGACGTGGTTTCCATCATATACAGGGTTCACAGTCAGGTGCAGTGGCTCTCAGCACCCCCACTATAAACATTTTTCCAGCACCTTGGATGGAAACTTCAAAACAGGAAATGGGCCAATAAGAAGTAAAGATGGAAAAATGCTAACAACTGAGGTAGAACAGAAGAACAGATGGGCAGAGTATTTCAAAGTAGTCCTCAATTGACTGAGTCCTACCTCAGCACCAGATTTTGATGAAACACGTGAACCTGATTAACTTGATATCAAATCATTCGAACAGAGATGTCGGAAGTGCAGGCTGCTGTCAAGAAGCTGAAAAAAAAAGAATGGCAAGAGATGATCAAATCACAGAAGAAATGCTACAAGTATTTGACACTACCATCCTAATGAAACTGGCAGAGCAATTCAATGAAGCCTGGGTAAAAGGGAATCATCATCGTAAGCAGTGGAAATATGGAATAATTGTCAGAATACCCCAAAAGGGTGATCTTACTGACTGTAACTACTGGAGATGTGTCATTGTTCTCTGTTGTAGTGAAAGTCTTCTGTAGTGTAATACTACACAGGATAAGAGAGGCAGTGGATGCAAAGCTTAGGGAAGAACAGGTTGGATTCAGGCCCAAAAAATCCTGCGTAGATTAGATTTTCACATCTAGGACCATCATAGAAGTACATACAGAACAGCAAGCTCCCCTTATGATTAATTTTATAGATTTTCAAAAAAGATGTGTTAACCCGCATAAGCGTACTTTGCGGAGTAGTCAATCTTATGGAATTCCAGCTGAAGTCTTCCTCATCATCAAGCCTATGTAGAGCAATGCAAAGTGAGTTGTAAGAGCGATTGACAAGACATCAAAGAGATTCAGTGAGGACACTGGCATGAAACAAGGCTGCATTTTATCTTCACTGTTGAGTGACACTGCCACAGATTGAATAATGAAGAAATCTATTAGCAACACGAAGACTGGCATAGTATGGGTAGATGGCAAATGCCTAGACTTTGCTGTGATATCGTGCTATTGAGCAACGCCCACAAAAAGCTACAAACACCTTGGCAAACACAGCAGGCCAAAAAGGCATTGAAATCATTACACCAAAACAAACATCCCTGAAACCCAGATGTCAAGAATAGCATGATATCAGAAGGCTAAAATATCAAAAAAGTAGAAGAGTTCATTTACTTGGGCAGCACCATATTAGCCAACAGAGAACTCAAGGAGAGGAAAGGCATATACAGCATTCACTAAACTCAACTATGGAAATCAAAGATATACAGTAACAAAGCAAAACTGAGAATGTTCAATTCCAGGGTAAACCTCAGTGCTAACATACAGCTGCAAGAACTGGAGATCTATTTAAATGCTATTTAGAAAACTAGATGCCTTTGAAAATAAGAAGATCCCTATGGAAGATTCTGGGCAGTGGAGAGAGACTATCACCAATAAAAGGATCTGAGAAATCACCAAACAGCAGCTCGTTTCCATCAGAATCAGAAGGAAGGGCTGGACGTATCTGATATGTGTAGTCTGGATGCCAACGCACAAACTCTCACATCAATATGTCAAGTGAAAACCAACTAGAGTGAGGAAATGAGGGCACCCAAGAAAAAACATAAAAACTTTTAGAAGGGAGGGCAGAACAGTGGAACTCAACGCCACAGAGCAGATGGAAGGAGCAGCTAGTGACAGAGGGGGTTGAAAAAACTAGTTTCCACCCTGTGCATCAACACTGGCAGGAGAAGGATATAATAATAATAATTGCTGTAATTCCTGCAAATTGCATATTTACATACACACAGCGCTACAGGGACGCTTAACTGGCTATTTGCACATGCAAATATCTGATGTGTGGGTGGAACAAACAGCATGCTATATGATCAGCTCTGCCAACAGGTTGACGCAAAACCCAAACCATCCCAGGTCACTCATTACGGAGCTGGGATGACACCCTCACTTTTTATCTGATTCCTCTTGGATTCTGATGGTTTGGATTATTTAAAAAAAAAAAAAAAGAAAAGCCTGGATCTGAACTAACCATAGTTTGTGTTTGGTTCTGCTAAAATCCAAAACCAAGTCCCCCTTTTAACCCGTGTCCACTGAATACAGACCACTGCCAGCATTCCATATTCCTCACTCTACACTCATTACTGGCAAATTATATTTGTACAGCACGACTGCCGTACACATCTTCGCATGTTGCTGTGGTTAGCAGAGTGACTGTCAGGTGTAATCTCCTGCAGCATTTTCTTAGCACTTATGTCTTGAAACAATCTTGTACCTGTCTCAAGTGTAATGAATGTTGCATAAATTACTGTATGGAACAATGTGGCATTAATATGGATACCGCGCGCATTCTGGAAGTGGCAGTGTGGCATTGTGTGGCTACAGATCTTGCTCCCTCCCACAGCAACAATACGCATGATTTCAAAGAGTAACTTTGCCCAAATGGCACTTTCTTACCACAAAGCGCGGGACAGACTGTCCTTGGCCTTAGCTTAGGTGTATGGCCATAGGGTGGGAAGGTGATAAAGTGCCTCCATACGTGCTTTGCACAAAGACAAGGGACGACCACAGTTTCTCTGCTCTGGGAACAGCAAGGAACGTGGTGATTCACCTATAGTCATGCAAACTGCCTACACAGTGTGGGTGGAGGCAGATCCATAGCACTTCTCCATGAAACAGTCTGTGGAGGGTGGTGCAGCTTGTGTGGCACGAGTGGGAAGCAACTGTGCTTTCAGAGGGACTACCCCTCCCACAACTCCCACTGGGACTCCACAGTGTCCCCACCCCCACCCCACCCCACCATGCAAGCTTGTGCCTGAGTTTATCCCTGAGAGTCTTATGTGATTGATTCACTGACCCCACCAAAAAGTTGTGCAACTGTCAGCACTGCAGAGCCAATATAGCTGCAGAAGGGAGAGCTGTGTTCATTTATGCCTCATGCATCATCACCGAGAATGGCGAGCTACTGAGGAATCCCAGACTCTCTACTGCCAGTAATGAAATATGGAGTGGAATGAACACAGCTTTATTTTCGGAGAATAGCTGCAGCCTGCAATGATGGCTGCCATAAAAAAAAAATCTTGCTGAGCAAATGGGACCTGAAAAGTCATTGATGGAGGGTAGACATGGAATATCTAAGTAGTATTGTGTCAGTCCAAAATTAGCAAGACACCTTAATCCACAAAGTCCTACATTTGGTCTTGGAAAATGTTTTCTCATGTTTCTGTGGCTCCTTGTTCCCTATCGAGTGCAACGGCAAGCTGGAGAAATTTGTCAATGTAGAGAAAAAGGTGAGAAACTAAAAAGGAAAGCTTGTTAATGATGCCGTAACTGATCTCATCTGAGCACGTGCATATCCCTGACACAGGGTAATTTGAGAAGACAGGATACAGCGTCTTCTCTTTGCATTTACATCTGTAAATTGCTCTATTTAACACCAACAATCATACTTATTAAAAGGCAACACTTTGGTACCGCCAAAGCAAGAGCCATCACTCCGAAATACGTCATCTGAGGAGCGAAGTGCAACAGCAGCCAGAGAGGACATCCCACAGATAGACTGGGCTTTTTGAAGTGAAGGGCCTAAGAGATAGGGCCCTGGGTCTCTATTCCTGATAAGGACCAGTCAAAATGTTTCTATCTAGGTTGCTTTGTGACAGAAAATTGTGTTTTCAAGAAAACTATTTCTTCCTGAAAAGTGTCCATTTTCCATAGAGAACTGAGGGTTTGTCAAAAACTTTCCTCCCCAAAATATTCTTTTTTCCAACAAAAAAGTTAAAATTGTTCTTGTTAAAAAAAAGTTCTGGACAGCTCTAGTCCTTACTCAGCCAAACTTTTTATGTGACTACAGATAGTTGCAGAACTCCGTCCCTCAGTTTACACAGCAGTAAAATGAAAATAGAGGTAAACCCCAACTATCCAGATTACTCAAGAGATACACAAGAACACACAAAATCACAAAAGAGAAACATAAGAAAAAATGTCCATTTTTCAGAAAAATGAAAACCACCTTCTAAAATTTCAGTTCTCTGAATTCTGGATACATTCTTTGAGCTGTTGAGATAATTGGAGTTAAGTTCTACTTCCCAGCCTCATAAAAGTCTTGTGAAACTTAACTAATGCTTGTGAAGATCTTAGATCTCCATATACAAGATCCTATGTATATATTATGTGTAGAGTACAGTTTTATTATTTTAAATGCAAAAAGATTGACTGGAAAGTTAGTCATAAATTTAAGAATTGCCAAAGTTGAGGTTCCAACAGTAGGGTTAATTTCATTGTGTGGCACATCTAGTTTATTTTGGTGTGGAAATTTTATATTGGAAGCAGTAGTGCGAAACTAAGGTACACATATTTGAGCCAGAAAACCAATAAGAAAAAAATACTATAGCACATAAGTGGATAATGGACTAAGTTAACATTGTTAGGAATTCTTTGGCTTTATCATTTTAACAGTGAAGTTTTAACAGTCTCTATTAACATAATTTCAACATTTAATTTCCTTTTTCTTTCTTCCTCTCCCACCTCCTTTAAAGAGGAAGGAAATAAGCCTGTCTTAATACTATTAACTTTTAAATGGTTCCATTTAGATTTTCAAGTTCACACCTCATCTCAATGAAGTGGAGGCAAGTTCTGCCTCCATTTGCTGCTGCTGTTTGGATGGGGACAGGTTTTTTGCACAAAAGGGGAGCAGGGCAGGACTTATATTTAATTTGGCCATTGCATCTGCAATGTAAAGACTAAATCTTAGTCTTTCCCTTTTAAATAACACCTTAGAATTTACAGGCTACAAGATGCAGTAAAAAAATAGGGCAGCACCTTCAAACAGCATCTACTAGTTTTTTTCTCCTACAAAACCACATTTTCTCTCTTTTTAATATGACAAGTTTTAATTCTGGGTCAATAACATATTTTCCATCTCTCTCATGCTGAATACCCTATCGGCAGCCTGGAATAGCAGCCCTTGGGCCTGTCAGTATAGGTAGAGAAAAAACGGGTGTAACTTCATTAGACTACTAAATTCCTAGTAGGTACCAATTGAACATGTACTTGCAGATTCTTACAGTTTAGGCCCCAGGCCTGGACAGATTTACACCTGTGCTTAACTTTGACCTATAATTGAATCCAGCTGAACCACTTGTGTGTAAATATGTGCACAAGTTCAAAATCAGATCATTGTTTTTTTAATTCCCCTCCCAAACACAAGCAAAGCTCTAGTCCTCAAGAAGGACTAGGTACACCCCATATTGTAGCTTTCCAACTTCAACTATTTTTGGTGTAACTTAAAAAAATATGCTTGGGATTTTATTTTATTATTCTTATGTACAATTGGAAATGAGCTGAAAAAAAGACTCAAGATAGTTAAGTTCAAAGACGACTGCGAAGAGTTACAAAGAGATCTCACAAAACTGGGTGACTGGGCAACAAAATGGAAGATGAAATTCAATTTTGATAAATGGAAAGTAATTCACATTGGAAAACATAATCCCAACTCTACATATAAAATGATGGGGTCTAAATTAGCTGTTACCACTCAAGATAGATTTTGGAGTTGTTGTGGACAGTTTTCTGAAAACATCCACTCAATGTGTAGCAGCAGTCAAAAAACCTAACAGAATGTTGGGATCATTAGGAAAGGGATAGATAAAAAGATAGAAAATTGCCTCTTTATAAATCCATGGTACTCCCACATCTTGAATATTATGTGCAGATCTGGTCACCACATCTCAAAACAGATATATTGGAATTGGAAAAGGTACAGAAAAGGGCAACTAAAATGATTATAGGTATGGAAAAGCTTTCTCATGAGGAGAGATTAACTAGACTCTGACTTTTCATCTTGGAAAAGAGATGACTAAGGGGGGATATGATAGGGGTCTATAAAATCATGACTGTTGTACAGAAAGTAAATAAGAAAGTGTTATTTATTCTCTCTTATAATACAAAAACTAGGGATCACCCAATAAAATTAATAGTCAGTAGATTTAAAACAAACAAAAGGAAGTATTTCTTCACACAATGCACGGTCAACCTATAGAACTTCTTGCCATAGGATGTTGTGAAGGCCAAGACTATAACAGAGTTCAGAAAAGAACTAGATAAGTTCATGGAGGATAGGGTCCATCAGTGGTAATTAACCAGGACAGGCAGGGATTGCTGTTTGCCAGAGGCTAAGAATGGTTGATGGGATGGATCACTTTATGATTACCTGTTCTCTTCCTACCCTCACAAGCAGCTGGCATTGGCCACTGTCAGAAGACAGGATACTGGGCTAGATGGACCATTGGTCTGACCCAGTATGGCCATTCTTATCTTCTTATGAAAAGTGTATTTTCTCCCGCTCTTCTGTAACTCAAACACAGCTTAAGGGATTTTGCTCATCCTAAATAAATTAAAAAGAAAAGCCTTCAGGCAGAAAGCCACCAAGAAAAGATTCAGCAGCAAATATTTTAGTAAGTTACCCATGTGTGAAAACAAGGGGCTACCAAGCTTGCAAAACAGTCTCCCTAACTACTCAGGTCTGACCAGAGCTCACCCTAATATTCTAAGGCTAGGCTGACACAACAGTTGCAAGCAGAAAATGTTACTAGACACAAATGTGTACTGAAAATCCCACGGGCATATGTTGGCATAGGGTCATGTCATTTCTGACACAACTATTCCAAGTTGTGAAAAGCCCGTCATATGGTAATATTGCCATATTTATGGCTTGTAGAGAACTTCATCCCTGAGAAGAAGTGTCACTTCAGGCCTAGGTATCTCTTAAATTCTCAAAATAGGATTTAAGGTGTTTATTGGCCTTTTGTAAACAATCGAAATCTCACTTTAAGTGCTGGCAGCTCTGCCTGCACTCCCAAAATCTTCCAAGAGTAGTAAAAACATTATACTGAGATCAAAATGGTCAGTGGCTGGACGTTAAGAATTGCATGAAACATTAAGAATTTCATGAATGTGCATGTAGTACAAGTCATTACAGGCTAAAAAAACAAAAACAAAAAAAACCCAGTAAAAACCCCTGTGGACTCCACCTCCTTCAAAAATAGTATTCCCATTGATTGCTGAAGTGCTACTTTTCAAACTCATGACCTGAAATCATCATTCACTTTCTGGACCACCAGGTTGCAGTAACAAGCCAGCATTGTCTCCCATATTATCTCGGATTGAGTTATGAAGCCTTCTATTCAGAGGAAGAATGGCCCAGAATATTGAACTATACAGCTTAACAAATAAAGTGAACTCTGTATTTAAGAAGTGAAACACAGCGACCGCATGAAATAATTCTAAAAAGCCCTACTTTCTATACTGGAGAAAAACTGATCAGATAGGATTGATTGCAGCCGGGAAAGTCTCCACCTTTGGATGCATCAGCTGTCTCAGGACACTGGAGACAGTCACTGACAAATCTGACAGAGCAGTTCCCTTATGTGAAACAGCTCCTAGGAGATTCAACTTTGGTAACAGTCAGTGGGGAGATGGACGAGAGTCAGAGTAGCATGATATTGGCAATTTGCACTGGTCTCACCTTTTGACAGAGGTAACACTGAGGGCCCCTGAGTCTTCCACAGGGGTGAGAACAGATAATATTGCTATATAAAGGATGGTTCACGGAGCAAATTCACTTAGGCTTTATAAAGAGAAAGGAACATAAGTCTAAGCCAGTGGCACAGTGGCATGCAGTACATGCCGATTAACTACCTGAATGACATATTGAAGCTGGGGTCAGAATTAAATTCTGATCTTCTGCTAGATCCAATCACATGAGTTTTCTTTTCATTGTCCACAGTTCTTTGTGTCATATCATTTGTTAATTGTAGTTAATTGTAATTCTTGCCCTCACACGCTCATGAATATAAAAGCCTAGCTTGTTTTTTTAAAACTTAAAACTCTGACACATTTCGATTCAGCATCTGGCTTTTGACAATCACTTGGAGGGAAATAGACACAGTTTGAAAGCAGGTGTTTTGTACAACAAAACCAAAGTCTATTCTCTGTGTCACACGTGTTCTATTGACACCCTTGCCTGGCAGCACCATCACAGAGACCAAATCCCTTGTGACAGTCCAGAGAAAAGAATTCAATGAATGGCAGCTATCTTATTCAAACTCACAAAAACAAATACAGCATTACACAACAGAAGGCAGGAAAGCTCATGATCTGATTTTGCAGCAATTTGCCACACTTGTTTTGTATCCAGCTGTTAATTATGTTCTTTTCAACGTAACAATCATGGCTAATGGTAACAGAGCAGACACGAACGTGGATTGAGCCCAGCTTGCCACAGTGTGTGAAGCTGAAACAATACCATGCTATTGCCACCCCTCTGCTGAAGCTGCTTTTTGACTCTATTCAGGAAGTTTCTTCAAATTAAACTCCTACTAGAATCACTGAGTTTCCAGAGGGAGATGTTACAGTTCAGTGGGCAAAAGTGATTTCTTATTCAAGATTCCAGGTGTGGAAAAAAGTCTTGTCGTTTCAAAATTGTGAGTAATAATTGGGATTATAGAATGTGTTTTAACGTGAGTGGCAAATACCCCATCAAAAGGTTTACACATCCAGATGTGGCATATGGCCAAATTTTTGTCCCGTCTTAACTGGGACATTATTACTGCAGCTGACATTTTGCATAAATAACTGGGGGTCTAATTTTGCACCCACAATTATTTGCAGGGTCTGTTAAGATCATAATCAAAGATCTGCCTGATCTGTGGATGCATGTGGGTACTTAGAACTGCAAACAACATATGACGCCTGCAAACAATTCTGGGAACAAAGGTGAACTGTAATTACTAGTATCTGAAAAATGGTGTCTGCAAAATACAGGCCAGTGTTTGAAAATCTGGCCCAAAGTTCTGTGTCCTGAAACAAGGAAGCACATGGATATTCACCTCAAGTTCCGAATTCTGCTCTTGGAGTTGTGCACAGCAGAGGGCAGTCCATCACGCTTTATATTTATTAGAGGCTTTTTTCTACACTCAGCACTTAAATTGCACCCTGAGACCACACATGCACCCGCTGTGCCAATAAAATGTATGCATCTAAGAGGCAACTGCATGCTCAAAAAGGAACTTGCATCAAGATTACCTGCTGTGCGTACAAGTGTATTTCACACATGCAGAATGGTCCGAACATGTGTTTGAAGAAAGGCCTTTTGAATATTTGGACGTAAAAGTCCAGATTCATTAAATGAGTAAGCACCACCTGCAGCCCGTGTATTTTTTTCCTATAACTTAAAAGTTGCAGAATAATCCTGGTGACACAGTGACATGCATTAATGCCATACAGTAAAGTCCGACCCTTCAGGTCCCTGTAAAGTCATAGTGCACAGAGCACATGAAGCCTTCCAGTTGCAGGGTTCCAGAAAAACACACAAACCACATTGCTGCATTAATTCAGCATGCCAGGTGAAGCTTACATTTCCATTCATATTATCTATTTATGGCATATTATTTTGTACTTGAGCAAATAAAGCTTTTCCTTCCCTGGGGACCCATTCACAAGCAATCAGCTATCATGCAACGGGTAACTAACTAGACACAGACAAACATGCATATATTTCACTCTTTTCTTTATAAAGGCAAATGTAATACTGAATTACTTGAATAATGCTGGAAGGAGAAGATATCAGTTGGTAATAAAGCCAAGGTGAGGAAACAGCACATTAAAGAGTTTTGCTGCTCATAAATTATGCTACAGATACCATGCAACAGGAATGGTGATAAATGCTGGCAGTAAAACTGGAACGTTATAAATGCTCATTAGCCTTGCTAGTCTATTAAATCATGTCCAATACTTTGTGTGAATGTGGGTGTGTCTTTGGTGCGATGGGAAAGACACTCTTGGGGGTACTTAAAGTGGGTCTAAAGCCTAAGTAGATAGTTTACCTTTGCAATACGATCTGAGAGACAGTATTGCTTTGCTCTTTCAGAGGCAATACTTGCATGAATCTATTAATGAAAAAGATGGCTGGATAGAGCACAGGTAAATATACTAAGAATGCACTGGACCAGTGGTTTTTAATCTGGGGTCCGCTACATGTAAATGGCCTGCAAAAGGTCGTCATCACCACAGAACAGTGATTTTCAATCTATAGTTCATGGACTATGTCTAAGATTTCCAAAGGGGTCCATACCACCATTCAAAATTTTTTAGGGGTCCGCAAATGAAAAAAAGCTGAAAACCACTGCATTAGACAATGGTGGAATACAGAAGATAAACAAGATAGCCTTTTTAATCTCTTGTTCCTATGATAATGTTCCTTTCCAGTTTTCAATGGAACAATGCGCCATAGGCCCAGTCAGAGGACCAATGAAGGGTGTGCATTTTTAGGAAGTGGCAGGACAGAGGTGACCACCTGTACACAAATCCAGTCTCAGTTCTTACTGCACTTACTCCGTTCGCTTTGCTAAGAGCCTGGAAGTAGATGCTGTAGCTTTTCAATGGAGAGAGTGGAGCGTTCCAATAGCCATTGTAGGTCTTGTTGTCGCCCACCGTAAAGGGCTGCGTGACAGGCAGGTTGATGGGTTTCAGCTCAGCCGCAAAGTAATGGGGTGAGTCAAGGTTGGAAGCATTCTTGTAGCTCACAGGGACAGAGAAGCATTCAATGATGTCTGCAGCCCTCCGTGCTTTCTGCAACCTCTCTTCTTTGACAACAAGCTGATAGACACTAGGAAGGAGAGGAACGGGGGAGGGAGGGAGAGAGATGAGGACAAGGTTAGAATACTAAGAACCTCTCCAACAAGAAAAGAAAAAAAAGCAAAGATAAAGTGATAGTTGGATTGGAAAATTTAGCACTGAAAACAAATGCTTCTTAATGGGCTCCCTTCAGAGTTATAGACCCTTCTCCCCACTAATGGCTGTATTTCATTGGTGCTCTGTAAATCAGATTCTGATCATTTGGTCTGTATTCACTGAATTCAGTGGATTTGCTCCATTTATGCCCTGGTGAAAATGAGAACAGATTTCAGTCTTATGAATGTTGTTTTTAAAGCATTCTGGGATTCTCTTAGGACAAAAAGCACCACAAATATGTAACATTAGCTCATGATATAGTACATGTAATGTGGAAATTAATATGAAGAATGAGCTGCAGTAATTATAGATACAGGATCCAGTAACAAAGGTGGAGAGATGTGTTAGGAGAATTGACAAGATAGAACTGTGTTGTAAGAGGTACTCAGGGTTTTCATCCCACCATGCACCAAATGAGATGGTGGAGGTTGAAAGTGGTGATAGACGGTGGTGATGATGAATGCTTTTTTAAATAATTTATGCTAAGGCTGTATGAACTAAGTTGAATAAAATAACAGATTCATAACTGGGCATAATATGTGCTTGTGCAAATATATATATTTGCTACCACCTCTGTTCTTTTGGGTTCTTTCTTAAAGCAGAACTAGTGAAGCAGTAGCAGAAAGGATGCTCTCACATTACTTTCTCCACGCAGTCTCCTCCTAACCACCCCCAATAGCTAGAAGTTGGCATTCACATTGAAGCAGGTGGATTTCTATCCCTTCAACACTGTTTGAATTTTAAAGCCATTCTGGATATTTTTTTATCTATGGAAAAATCTAATCCCAATTTGTATCCCATTAAGTTCTTGGTCTCAGTGATACCTTGTAGTAAAGTCTTGATGTTTCTAGCACAATTTTGCAGACCCAAGGAGAGTTGCACAGCATCCAAATACACTTTGTTTTCTGTCACAGACAACTTAACAAAGCCTTAAGTTGAGTATTGCTACAACTGAGACAGGCATACTGACTACTTAACACCACTCACCCATTTGACAAAGAAAGAGATACCACTGCAGTCATTTCACTTTTTGTCAGGGTATTCACATATGCTGCCCTTACCTGTCTACTTGAGGCTAGTTCTTTGTCTAGTTAGACAGGGGAGATCGATGCAAAGATTGGAACCAGCCAGCAGTGAGTGCAACATTCTAGCTGCTTTCATCGGCTCATTGTTGCAGAAATTTTGTTCAGAAAAACTTTTAACACACTCAACATCTCATCGGCAGTTCTACAGGAAACCCAGGCAGAGCAACCACAGCAAGCCAGAGAGACCAAACAGCTAACCTGCACATTTGGATTAATCACCATCTAATTTCCAGGGATACCTAGGACACTCCTATGGGAAAGAAAACAGTCAGACCAATGCCCTGGGGTAACAATGTCCTCTGTTGGCTTGGTCTTTTTCCCTCAGTTCTTTTGGGATGAGTGGAAAATAATGAGCTAATAGGCTAACCTCAGCACTTTTCATTCCCAAGGATTCAAAGGCACTTCGCAAATCAAATCACTTCAATTACTTCTCAAATACAGTCACCACTCGTATAGAACAACAGGGTGTAAATAGCCATCCTCTATCCAAATGAAATTGCCATGGGAATTTTAGATTGACAATGTGACCACTCACTCTGGAATTCGACCAGCACATTAATACCAAGCACACAGTTATGCCACTTTGCTTCATTCAGAAGATGTAGATGATACTTCCAGCTGCAGTGTCCAGCCAGCAGTGTGGCAAGAAACTGGTCCAGAACAGGTACTGCCTTAGTGCAGAGAACAAAGGACTGGCACTCAGGAGACCTATTTCTTAGAATCTAGACCTGGCTCTGCCACTGACCTCCTGGTGACCTTGGAAAAGTAACCGCGTCACTCCGTGCCTCAGTTTACCCATCTGTAAAATGCAGATAACAAAACTGACCTGCTTGGTGAAGTGCTTTGAGGTCTAGTGATGGAAAGTGTTATATAAGAGCTAAGTAATGCCACTATTATAGTGCTGACTCATGGAAAGAACCACACCTGCTGACTCACCGAAACCACTGCTGCACCAGCTGATTCTGTCCAAGTGCGTTCACAGCCCACTGTGTGAAGACTACAGGATAAGGACGGAAGGTGTTTCTCCTAGAAGGGGGGCTACAGGGAAGGATGGAAGCTGAGGCGTTCATAAGGAAATATCTCCCAGGGAGGAGAGTAACACACATTTAACAGGGATGACTGGCTCCCAACTTCCCAGCCAGTATCCACCAACACTGTCCATAAACCAATCAATCCAACCAGTTCTCACCCACCTTCAGAAGCCCAACTAGCAATGACAAAGCACTGTTTTCCAAATACCAAAAAGTTGTGCTCTCCAGGAAAAGCTCTCTGAGGTTTATCAGATATGGCACATTAATCAAGGGTCTGACTTTTGTGGGAGGAGCAACTGCCCTACTGTATAACTGCAAGATATTTCATTTAAAAAAAGAGGGCAAAATTGGATTCCTTGATACATTTTACAGGTTTTTTACAGATAAAACCACATTATTTTACTTTAATAGAAGCTATTTAAAGTTTTTGACAGCTCTGTTCTAAATCGCTGATAAAAGCACCAGCCATTACAGTCGCCAGGCATAAACACTGTGTGCAGAGGGAGAAAATGTGCTCTTATCATCATCTACAAGGTAATCTATTAAACAACGTGTTCTCCATTAGATGTGCAAGCATGAGAATGGATTATAATCCTTCCAAATCAGAGCACTGTTTCCCCACTGCGGTGAGATCTCTGGACTCTGGCACTCTAGGAGGCGTCTTTCTCCCTTGCTCTTGCTTTCCTTTCACACTGTACGCAGAACTGGAGAGCCGAGCTGAGGAAGTAGCATTCCGGAAAGATATCCATTCGTTTGGGTTTGAGTCTGCCTTTGATAAGATGTGTTACGGGCAACAGGTGAAGGGAGATAGCTGCCACACCACACCTGCCATAGCGCATCAGATCATTCGTCCATCCACTCGTGCACCAGTCTAGCTGGGGAAGACCCCGACTGTCCCAGCTCTTACTGCTTCTCAGAAAGGTAAGTGGCCCCATAATGCACCTGGTAACAATAACTTTGCAGGGGAGCATAAAGGGGGACACTCACCACCAGTGCTGCCTAGTGGTCAATGCAGGGCAGGGGGCAGCAAGTTTGGAGTCTGGGCCCTTTAACACTCAGGGTCTTCCCCAGTTAGACTCTCCACCGAGGTAAAGGCTCCTATTGCTGTCACACCTTTTGGAGTTGATGGGGAGCCCTGGCCCATCCTCTCCACCAGCTCTAATCTGGGGCTCAATGACGGGTAACTTAGCTTTCCACCTTAGAGCGCTAAACAGCTGCTTCCTTGGACCACTTTCTACCTAAGTCCACTTTTCCCCTATCCGGTAAATTAAAGAAGGATAAATAAAATTTCTGACCGTCACAATCAGTCACCAGTTTCTCCATTGCAGGCTTTCTTGCTGGGCAACCGCCCCAGGTCCCGCGCTTTCGGGGGCCCTGCACACTGGCCAGAACCACTATCGCTGCTGCCGCCAACGGTGGGGGAAGTGGCGGAGAGGGGGAAGGGCCTGCAGATTCCCCCCTGTGGGGCACTGCCACCAACGGGAGCGGGGGATTTGCCCTGGGCCCCATCCGCCTCTAGGGAGGGCCCTGTTGCCAGGTCTCAGGTAGCGAGAGCTCCTGAGCAGCGCTTCCCTAGAACTGAGAGCAGAGGTCTGCTCCCTTCCATTGCCTGCCAACCCTGGTCTGCACTGCTTCTCTTTTTAAACTCCAGCTTGTGCAGGCCTTGGAAATACAGCAGGATGGGGCCACCTGGGCCCAGAGCTGCCCCTTACCCTCTTGTTCTCCAGTGTGGGGTTTGCATACTCCATCACAGGGAGTTATTCCTTCCTGACTCTAAGCTGATGCCCTGGCCTGACTTACTGAAGTTTGGAACAAGAAAGATTTCAACTGTCAGTGCCCACTCCCGACCAATTTTTGTATTATTTGGGGAAAAGTAGATACTATTTGTTTATTTTTTCCAACAACATTTTATTGCCTTAGGGGACAAGAAAGGTGCCATTAGGTAAAGCCCAATTCTGCCATCCCTGACTTCAGTAGGGTTTGGTTTCTTTTCTGGAAAGGGGGCTGGCTAGAATGAGCCCTGGATTGGCAAGAGGATCTGGAACTTTCCCCTCTAGTTGGAATGTGGTCTGAATTACCCGCATGCCAAAGCCATTACCATCCAAACAGCTGTTTGGTGAGCTATAAAAAAGTGGATGTTGGTGTTAGCCATCTCACGGTGGACAGATGCCCATATCACAACACTCCCTCTCCCCAACCCTAAAGACACAGGACTTAAGGCTCATTACTACAATTTATAACCCACTGACCCTCCTTTTTCCCTACAACTGTAGAGGTGTTAACTTCTCACGTCACCTCTCTTGCAACATTATGTTTACTCAGGGATACTCAGACTGAGGCTTGGGAGCCACAAGTGGCTCTTTAATGTGTCTCCTGTGGCTCTTTGCAGCATCTGATATAAAAACACTGCATGATTTGATTATCAACCAATCGAAGTTATTAACCAATAATTACTGTTACTAACCAATTGTATAATACTTTATATACATTTTGCTGTGAGGATAGTATATATATATATATAGAGAGAGAGAGAGAGAGAGAGAGAGTAAATGAAACAATGAATTCACACTAATCAGTGTTTGCACATTGTGTCTAGTCATTTAATGGTGTCATCATCAGCCAGGTAGAGAGCCAGTAGCTCACTGTTGAACTAAGTCAGTGGGCATTTGACATGATACACAAAATAGTTTGAAGTTGACGACAGTTGCATTGCAGAGCGTTAGAAAAACCCCATTTAAAGAAATAGGTTGTACGGTTGCCCTGTCCTGTTCAAAACCGGTTCAGAGATGATCATGGATGCCTTGGCAGATCAAAACCTGGTGGACAGATGGTTGGGTCAGAGTGATTAATGACTGTCGTAGTTGACCACTCATTGCACCAAGCAGATATCACGGCCATGTTCTCTGTTGGCAGAAATGACCGTAAAGGGCGTCTAGAAGACGAGCGAGCTGGTGGGTGGGTGGTTGAAGAGGTCTGTGTACAACAGCAGGTCACTATTCTCACAGATCTTGGCCTGCAGTGTGACAGAGACCTACTTGTGGTGAATGTGGGGTGGTGCTATGTTGCTAAGTTTTGGTAGCCATGGCAACAGAGCTGCCCATAAAGTCCTGGTAACAATACACATAGGTTTGTTAAGCTCTACATGGACCAGCCTTGCATGAGACGTGCGATAGAACATAGGAGCACTGTACTCTGCTGTTGAATAGCAGAGGGCAATGGCCTATGTTCTAAGCGTCTGGTCACTCGCATCCCATGTTGAACCAGCCAATTCACTGAGAAGGATGTTCTGAGTGCTGACTTTGGCACACGACTGTGGCTCTTTTGGCTAATGTTGACTGCTAATTTGGCTCCTGACCCACTGAGATCTGAGTATCACTATGTTAACTCCTTATCTGTTCCACCCTTGTATTTAGCTGTGACACTCAGAGTATCTTTCTCAGACCTGAACAGGAGCTCTGTGTAAGTGTTAAACCTTGTCTCTTTCACCAACAAAAGTTGGTCCAATAAAAGATATAACCTCAACACTTTGTCTCTCTAAAATGCAGAAAGCTACTGAAAATAGCTGCTCTTTCTTTACAATAAAGGTGCTCGCACACCAGGGTCATGAGCACAGTATAAGGACCTGAACAGAGAGAACACACATTCATTAATTCTCACTCCCCTGCCAGGCACAGTAAGTATTATTCCCATTTTACGGATGGGTAAATTCAGGCACAAAGAAGTTACAGTGAGAGATTTGTCTAAGATCACACAGTATAACATTGGTGGAACTTGAAAAAGAACCCAGTATTCTTGGCTCCTATATTCCAACCCCAACCGCCTGACAGCACTGCCTCTTTAATGCATCTGGGAGTCTGTAGCCTGAGTACACTGAGGAATCCCCACTCACAACAAAACAGGCAAACCCTGGGTATAGTGGGATTGTGCAACTTCTCCTGGACATCGTCCAAGGGTATATTCCACAGAGAGATGAAGGGAGAGCAGATAATGACTGCATGGTCTTTCACACGCAGAGAGACAAGTGTTCTGGAGACAGTCCAGAGCATGACAGTGACTTCCACAAAATCCACAGGGAACAGTTTGCTTATGAGCTGCTCATCCATCACAACACCATGAAGGCAGCTCTCTCTCTTAAAAGCTATAAAATATCCAGCAGTAGATACATATGGGAGAATTTGTCCAATATCACAGTTAAAACACGCCAGGGCTCAGTCTCTTTCTCAAATTGTCTCTCTATACAAGAAACAGCCGACTGGTATTTTCCTCAAAACACCATTAACTGCAAATAAATGTAACAGATAGATGCTTCGTGTGCATCAAGAGTAGCAAGGTCAATGACTTTCAAAACCATCCCAAGAAATGTGAGGCACTTGATTAAGCTGCACTTCCTGAAATGTTCTGTTGCTTTTACGAAATATTTTATTGTTCCACTTTTTCCAGAGATTAAGATCAAATTAAAAACAGGCATGCAACAAAAGCTAAAACCCAAACCCTGAACATCTTTTGTGAGTTAAGGAAGTTCAGATGCTCCCTTTCCTCCTTTCTTTTGTGAGAGTTACAACAAATTGGCACCCTTTGGTCCCAGTGAGAACAGGCAGTGGAACTAATGACCCACCTTGGGAAAGGCCGTATCTCTATCCCAAAAGGAAGCAAGAAGCATGGGAAACCTCACAAGGAAATAATTCCCCTCTTCTTGGCACTCCCAGCCCTGTTTTGCAGACTCTGAGGGTCTGAACAAACATTCAGACTTATTAAGACTAAGCTTGATAAGTATATGGAGGGGATGTTATGATG
>ML675625.1:7697717-7791637 GCA_007922155.1 Mesoclemmys tuberculata
GATCATATTGGTCCCTTCTGACCTATGAGTCTATGAGTCTATTCACATATTTAGGTTCTTAAACCAATCCTCCAAGCCTCCTGTGTTTTACTCATCATTCATTTTTACAATAGCTGGTGACTGAGTCCAGGGTAGACAGATATATCCAGAACTTTACAACTGTCACATTTCCAAATGGGGTTGGGAAGACCGTGTAACTAGGGCAATGGCTGTGGACTGCCAAGAAAAATCTAAATCCAGAAAACATGAGCTGGTTCCAGGAAGGCAACTGGGTAGGAGACTGAACACAAAGCTATGAACATATTTCTGTTACTTGGGTTATATATGCATCCTACTTTAAATGCCTCACTTGCCAGTATTTAGTCTGCCTGGAAACAAAACCAACAGTGGGCATTTCAAAACTGCACACTCCCTTGTCTTAGCCATATCTGTAAGCCTGACCTGGCTTGCAACACAAATTAGATATAAAAGCTGCTATTCCCCAGTGCAATAGTCTTGGTCCCTATCTCTCCAGTTCAATGTTGTTCCGTGCTGGAAGATTAAAGATAATGACTGCAGACAGATATGGCTTTCACTGCGACAGGAATTAATGTTAGTGGCTTCGGAGGTGTGTTTTCCCTCCTGAATCACCTACCATCTGTTTAATCAGCAAAAACATATAAAAAACCCAAAACAAAACAAAAAGGTGTTAATGTCACTTAGCATTAGGCAGCCAGCACCGAGTGGAGTTTTCTTGTGATGCTCAGTAGTTTCTTTCAAGACAAGACGTTTCAAGGGCAACAGGAGTCACGTGGTTCTTTAGGCAACGCACAGGGCAAGAAGAGGCTCTGGTTATATTCTGAGAGAGGAGGCACTGCTCTGGGACTGCTTCACCTCAGTTCTTCCATCTCCTTCACAAAAGCAGAGGGAAAGGCAAGGCTATGGATACATAGGGTCATATCTTCAGCCAGCATAAGCTGGAGTAGCTACGTTGGCTTCAATTAAGCTATACAGGTTTGTACCAGCAGACAATCTGGTCCCTATTTAAGAGGAGGAAGTTACTCACCTTGTGCAGTAAAGATGGTTCTTCAAGATCTGTGTCCCTATGGATGCTCCACTGTAGGTGTGTCTACACCCCCACTCTGCTGATGGGAGAACTTTGGAAGCAGTCTGTCCTGCCCACACATGAGCTGCTCCCTGCCTGCCATGAGGCCAGCCAGCATGTGCAAGTAATCCCCCCTCAGTTCCTTCTCTACTGCAGAGTCAACTGCTAGAACTCTGAAGTAAAGGGGAGGAGGGTGGGTCATGGAGCATCCATCAGTACACAAATCTCGAAGAACCATCATGACTGCATGACAGTGAGTAACGTCCTCCTCTTTTTCGAGCAGCATCCCTGTGGGTGCTCCACTGTAGGAGACTCCCGAGTTGTGCCCAACCCCAGACGTCGGGACTTCAGAGCTGAATCTGATACAGAGGATAGTACTGTGGCACCAAATTTGGCATCTGCAGCTGAATCCTCTGGCATGGTGTAGTGCCCTGCAAAAGTATGCAGAGATGCTCAAGTAGCTGCTTTGTAGATTTCTGGTATAGGGATACCCGTAGAGAAGGGGACAGACGAGGAGACCGACCTTGTAGAATGCATGTGTATTGAAGATGGGGAAGCTACCTTATGCAATTGGTAACAGAGCTTAATACAGCTGGAGACCCACTTAGAGAGTCTTTGAGCAGAGCTGGCAGTGCCTTTTGGCCTATCTGCAATTGATAGGAAAAGTCTCAGGGATTTCCTGGAAGCCCTTGTGTTGTCCAGATAAAAGGTCAAAGCTCGCTTCACGTCGAGCATGTGGAGGATGGCTCCCTATTATCCTCAGGACTTGGGATAAAGGACTGGAAGCTGAACATACTGATTCATGTGAAATTCACAAGACACCTTGGGAATTAACTTTGTACGTGGTCTAAGTGTGACCTTGTCTGGGAAGAACACAATAAAAGGGGGATGCGCCATCAAAGCCGCTATCTCCCCTATCCTTCTGTCAGAGGTGATGGTGATGGGGAATATCATCTTTCTGGAAAGATGAGTTAGTGAATAAGTGGCCATGGGTTTGAATGGCAGTCTAATCAGTCATTTTAGCACTAGGCTGAGATTCCGTTAGGGAGTGGGGAGCCTGGTTGGGGAAAGAGGTTTGCTTTGCCCTTAAGAAACTTCTTCATAGTTGGGTAGGAGAAGACTGCATATCCTTTTACCTGCTGGTGGATTCCCCATTTCCATAGTTTTAGTGCCTCTGTGCACAGGGAATGAGACCCAGGATCTTTCCTGTTTGTTTGCATGCAGGTCATATTGTCTGTCATGACCCCTGTGTGTGTATTTGACAGAAGGAGGAAGTGAGTACGTGTGTTTCTGACAACTTTGAGCAGGTTGATGTGAAGGTATGTCTCTGTTGGGATGATTTGCCCTGTGTTCTGTGACCACGAAGTTATTCACCCATCCCAGGAGGGATGCATAAATGGTCAGGAGATGAGGAAGACTGAGCAAATTGGATTCCACCAGTCCAAAGATCATTTCACCCTGGTGGGCATCAGCAGATGTTTGTTTATATTGTCCCTGTTCAGCCTGTAGATTGAACTGAACCATGCTTGGAGGTATCTCATACATAATCTGACATGAGAAATAATTGATGTGCCTGTGGCCATGTTCACCAGAAGCTGGAGGCAATGTATGGCCAAAATTTGTGGGCTGAATTGTATTGTCACTGTCAAAGAGAAGAGACTGAGAAATCTGTGATGTTGTAGGACCACTTCTGCCTGAGTGGAATTGAGATTGGCACCTATGAATTCTAGCCTATGTACCAGTGTTAAGGTTGATTTGTGTTCATTGGTCTGTAGGCCTAGATTCAGAAACCAGTCCCATGCGGCCTGAGTGACTCGTTGGGTCTCTGTGATGGACCATGCCTCCTGAGAAGGCAATTGTCCAGGCAAGGATAAATTGTGATGCCTTGAGAACATAAGTGGGTCTCCACTACTGAAAGGACCTTGGAGAATACTCTGGCTGCTAATGGAGAGGCCAAAAAGGAGTACTCTGTACTGGTAGTTGTCATGGTTCAGCGTGAATTTGAGCTAACGCCTGTGATTCAGCATGACAGAAGTATGGAAGTATGGTTCTCGGCCCTCAACCTTCAAGATGTAATCTCCTTCCTCTAATACTGTAATGATTGTTGATAGGGTGGTCACCTTGAATTTCTATGCCTTGACATATCTGTTGAGCACTCTGAGGTCCAGTATGGATCTCCAACCTCCACTATGGTTTGGACTTCTTTAGGGAAGCCAGATGAACGCAGCCTTGAAGTCCATTTCAGAACATTGGCCATAAAAATCAAATATGCTGCTGTGTTGGTCGTGTCTACTGCAGACTGAAGAGATTTTTAGCTTGTTGATTATGGCCTTGAATTGGACTTTATGGGAGTCCAGGAGCTGTTCAATAAAGGGATTGAGTTTTGTATAATTCTGGTAGTTGTATTTGCCAGCAAGGCCTGCTTATTTGATATGAGGAACTGGAGGCTGGCTGATGAATATGCCTTCCTGCCAAGCTGGTCTAGATGTTTTGCATCTCAATCATAGATGGTGGGTTTAGAATGGTGCTGGAGGCTCCTAGAATTAACTGCATCAAAATGATGGAATTGGGAGGCGGGTGGGAAAACAGAAATTCGGTGTCCTTTAACTGCACATAATACTTTTTGTCCACCAATTTGCATGTTGGCGGGATGGACACAAGGGTCTGCCATATGATTTTGGCAGGGTCCAGGACTGCGTCATTAACCAGGAGGACCACTCTGACAGAGACGGAAGAATGTAAAATGGCCACCAATTTGTGATGAGGCTCAGTCACTTCTGCAACTGTATTTACACAGCTTCTGCCACCCTATGAGCTAAGTCCTGGAATGATTTAAAATCATCAGCCGTGGATGGTGGAGGGAGCCTCACTGCCCTCCTATGGTGAAGATGATGAGAAATGAGCTTGAAGAGTGTCTTCCCTTTCTGCCTGCACCCGAACTTCCTCCCTTGGCTGTTCAGGGACTTCTGAAGCCTTCAAAGGTGCAGCTGAAGGAGGGTGCCTTCTTGCCTGTTGGCATGTAACGCTCTGAACCTGCCAAAGGTCCCAGTATGGCCCTTGAGGATAGAGCCCTTAGTGAGATTGGGTCCTATGTGGTGGGTAAGAAGTGCGATGGGAATCCAGGCACTCTTCCTCATTTTCTGACTTTGATGGCTGCAGGAGGATGTTGGCAAGTGCAATGCTCTGGTAGAACTCAGTGCTGGGGGCCTGGTACTAAGTAGGGGCGAGTCCAGTGCATTGGACACTGGGATATCCGTTGTGCACTGGAAATCTGGCTGCGCAGATAGAGTCGGTACCAGTGGTGTATGTTGGTACTGACAGGCTTGCACTGATGGAGACCTGCCTGCACAGTCTGTCAGTGCCAATGTCCAGGGGCAGAGCTTCTATGTCTTTTATGCCCCCGTGATACTTTTCGCCTGTGCCATCAAACCGACTTGCTCTGTCAGCTCGGTACCACGGGTGCCCTGGGTATGAGCCTTAGATGGCTTCAGCACCATTGGTACTGATGAGAGTGATGGAGCCAGAGATTGGTGCAGGGACTCACAGGCCTTATCTTAGTGGCCTTAAGTGAGTGGCTCATCTCTTTGGGATCAACCTGCCTTCGATGTACAAAGCTGCGGTGAGAGTTCTCGCCAGGAGTCCAAGAGCGGGACTCCAGGAATTGAAGGGCTGACTTCATGAGTAGGAGTTTGAGCCTTAACTCCCTGTCTTTCCTGGATCTGCGTTTTAGTTGCTGGCACCAGCCTCACCTTTGTGGATTGTGCTTTTCTCCCAGGCAGTGAACAGGCTGCGAGTGCCCTTCAGTTGCTGGGATAGATTCCTTGCAGCTGGAAAGCCTTTTCCAGCAAGATCCCCCACCAGGGCTGGTGGGCGGCAAACCTTCCTTTTCTTTTTGGCACATCCAACAAAAACCAAATGAAGTAAAGGAAAAAAGCTTCAAGGGAAGCTAAAATTAACAAAACTAAAGGGCGATGGTGATCTGTGAATGGACAGTTCTGAGCTCCCTCTCTAGCCGGGGCAGTTGAGAAGGAGCTAAGGGGGGAATTCCTGCCCATGCAGGCTGGCCTTGTGGCAGGCAGGGAGCAGCACACGTGCAGGTGGGACAGACTGCTACCAAAGTTTCTGATCAGCAGCACAGGGGCACAGACACACCTAGGCTGGGTCCACACTGATGGCGGCAAAGTCGCTGCCTTCAGATCGATTGCTCTGGATCGACAGAGATCTGTGTAGACCTGCTCAGTCGATCCAGCAATCGACGTAGGAAAACCACCCCGGTAAGCAGTACGGCGCAGTGTGGACGGCACATGGAGCAGATGCAGCAAAGTCAATGGGAGATACGCAAGTGATTTCCGTCACTTGCGTATTTCCCGTCGACTGCTGCCAAATCCAGAAGGTAAATGTAGACCGGGCCCTACAGTGGAGCACCCATATGGACACTTTTCGAAAAACTCCTCCTCCTCTTTCCCCTTTCCACTGCACAGAGCTGGAGCTGCTAGGTCAGGACAAAAAGCATTTCCTGTTTTACAAGAATTTAGTTAACTGAATGCCCAAGAAGAGTGTGAGGTGGATAACTTTATAGAATGCAGGTTTTTATGCACAGAACAGGTACATCATGGCCAGATATATGATAAGCTCCACCCACAACTGTCCAATCAACGTGCTTCAAAGCTGAGCTGCAAGGACCACCTGGAAGGGTGAAAGAGGCATTCCATCGCCGCAGGGCACTGAATCCCATGGCCCTCTATTGCCACTGCTCAACATGAGACACGTTGCTGGAAAGGATGAAGAGATATGTACGCTAATCATTAGGTAACTGGATTAGGAGGAGGCAGGTGATGTCAAAGCCATGCAATTGCATAATCACTTGGCAGGACTCCGCAAAGTATTCTGCAAGCCGCCTGATCCCAGTCCCTTCCTCCCACGACAAGCGGGGGCGAGGGCTGCTGAGAGGATCACTCTGGATTTGCTCCCTCACTTCTGGCCACTTTGTGCTGTTCAGGCCATGCAAAATGACCAATCTCTCTCCAGCTGGCCAGCTGTGAATCCTCCCTGATGCGGGGAGCTCTCAATCCATGTAGCTCGCTCCCACACAACCAAAACCCCTCCTCTTCGCTCTCGGTACAGAGTTGTGTTGGGGAGAGGAGTGTGTGTGTGTCAGAAGTTGGAGGAGGAGGGTTGGGGGCAGGGCAGGGCTTGCCTGCACTCTGCCAGTTCTTAACTGGCATATCGCCATTGATGTTCTGCTCTAACATACACCAGGGCCAGGGCAACTTTAAAAACAATGAGCCATATTTGCTCTCTCTGCTTGATCGTGACCCCTCCATGTCCAGCATATTTTGGCACAAGAGAGGACTCAGCACATAGCGTTCACCCTTTGGAGAGAAACAGCATCTTGCACCAGCATCAGCTGCTCAGGAATCTGCTGGCTGGCACGGAGAGAAGTCACACCTAGCCTCATTCCTGGCTGACCCAGTGGCCCTCCCCACTCATCCGCTGCCTTCTGTTCTCTTTCTTCTGTTCTCTGACAGTTCCTAGTTATGCTATTGCATTCTGCACTTGCACATTCCACACACTGCCCTCTCTTCTCCTCCCCGCCTTCCTTGCTCACAAGTACCTTGTCTCCTTGTCATCAAATCAACCTTTTTTTCCCCCTTCAGCTCTCCACCAACCACCCCCTTTGCTCGCAAGATGTGCTGTGGAGGGATGAGAGGTGTCTGACACGGTGTCATGGCTGCCAAGGCTTCCTTTTGTATCGTCTTTGTGCATTTATGATAATCCCCTTATTCCACCTCCAGCCCACATACCAGTACAACAGCCCCCTTTTCTGGTTCCAAAAAATTACACACTCATTGTGGAGGAAATTATCACCTCCAAGCACAACTATAATTAGGAATTCTTCAAGTTGGTTTATGCTTTTTTTCAATTAGGCCCTCTATAATTTTAATCACGGGAGCATTAACGTGTTTCCGGAATTTATATACCTGTGGCATAATTAAGTCCTGATTTTTTTTTTTTTAATTCTACAACAGCCGAGCAGAGCTTATTCATCTTTCCTTTCATTTGCATTTGTGTGTTATCACAGCATCCACTCCCACGTGGCTGGGGTTAGAGGAACTCAAGGGAGCACAGAACAAACCCCACACCCCATCTCTAGTTGTAGCCATGTCCTGATTCAAAGCAGAGTCTGCCAGTTGTACCGAATCCATGCACCATTTCTCAGATGGGACCATCTGCCAGCCGCTAAAGGACCACAATGGGCAATGGAGTCTTTCCATTGTCTTCGAAGCCTCCAGGCTTAACTGCGTCACAATTATTTCACTTGCCATCTAAAGGAAATTTTAATCCAGGTTTATGCAGCTCATGGAGTGTTTCTTCAAGCTAGGAGACATGAAACAACTGTAGAAATTGCTTTTAAAGAGAAGCCTCCCAAATTGGCAGATGTAGTCCTTTTCCCTATTCCCTCCTTGTTTTACCAGTTGACAGCTGAATGTGAGAAATCTGTGAGCATCAATCTGTGATTCTCATTTTAAAGTTCAAACTTCATTAATCTTTTGATTGCTGGAATTTAACCTGACAGCTCACCTGGACAACATGAAAGGTTTAGGCCAAAAGCTCATCACTCCACCTCACATCATCTTCCAGCCTTTAAATAAAAGACACTACAAAAAGCTAACAATGTGCAGTTAATAAAATGGCTTTTGACACAGAAAAGTGAGCTTAAAGGAGTGATTTCATTGTTAAAATATTGTAATGAAAAGATATATGTAAAATTCATAGCTTCCCCCTCTGATTTTCTAACCACATTCAAAGCTCCCTATGCAAGAGATGGTACAGTACAGTGGGTCACGGAGTGTCAAAGCGGGTACATTTATGAAGGCTAATAAGTGGACAAAGGCAGTTACATGATTTATAAAGGGACAATGTACGCAGATGAAGAGTATGCAAATCCTGTAAGAAAATGCATTTGTGTACCAGATCAGAGCTTTGATTCATCATGCCCAGTTTCCAGATTTTTCCTGGCCAAAATCAAATGCTTCAGAGGAAGTTACAAACCGCACAGTGAACCTTCTCAATTATGCAAAACTATATATATGGGCTTGGAAGGATCAGATTTATTTGGTAAATGTCAGTAAACATCAATTTCATCATGCTTACACAAACCAACGGCATATATTTCTATTGATAATTACAATTTACAGATAGAAAATTAAGAAAAATGCTTCTTGAGAACTTATTAGGGTTGGATTTAAGGATACTTACTAGGTATATTTTGACATGTGATGTTGACAGCTTGTGTCTTAATGTTTATAAAGCCTTTTGAATCACAATGTCTATTGTTATTAAATAAATTATTGTCTTCCCCCATAATCCCCCAGAAGTGTGAACATTTAACTTAAAAATATTTGGAAAAATGATTAAAATACATAATTTTGCATAACTGTGAAAAACTGAATAGAAAATATTAAAGAAATGATTAAAAATAAACATAAATATTATCCATCAAACTTATAAAAAATAAAAATCATGTTCTGCCAAGCCTATATAGAAAGATTAAATATTTCTTCCTGACCCTTAAAGTGATCATCTTGTGCCCTGAGGCGTGAAATTTAATTATACTGATAATTACAAATATTATTATTGGTCATAAAATCATCCATTATTATTTAAAAAACAGCTCCATTATGACAACGGCAGAGACCAAGCATCTGACCAAGGTTTGCAGCTCAGTTCATTGATGTTCGAGAACATTAATGTGGAGACTCAGGGAAGCTTGTAATGCTTCCAACTATGCTGTATCTTTTCCGGTGTTGCAAAGATGACATCAGTATCTGCAGCTGACACTTTCCCCCAGCACTCTAATTCACAGAAAAGATTAAAGAAAAAGCAAACAAACAAATCTTGCCTGTGTTTAGCAGAAAACACCTCCCGTTAGTTTAACCTCCAACTCTTTTCAAAATTAAGCAGAATACCATGCAAGAGAAACCCAGCTCAGATGAGTTCACAGCAACCCGGTAAGGTATATTATGGGAGATGTTAATTAATTCAGATACAACTGATAATATTCATTTATCATTAGATAATATAAAGCTAATAGATTTATAATGTAACTGTTTCCCCTCAATCCCATCACCCGAGTCATGTAATGCAAACACGCTGCATCTCATTACTAGTTGACAAAAAGCCATCCATGCTTCTGTATGACAAGGCATTTATACTGAGCTAGTCACTGTACCACAGCTGAATCATGAAGATTACTGGGAGCAGGATTTAAACATCAGATCCTTTTTGCTGTGTCACTGATCTTTGATTCTCATTTATTTTCAAGCCTTTATAAGAGGTGTAATGTGCTCATGCTATTCAAGGGCTCCGTCACCTTAAAAACAATAAATTGTAACCTTTTGCATGGGCTTAATGAACTCATTGTCAACATAAAGGACCAACAAGCTCACATGAAGCCAATAAAAATCCATTAAGAAGTGTCAAGGCAATGAGCTGAACAGCACAGTTTGCTCTGCAGATGCCACGATATATGTGCCAAAACCACCAACTGGGACAAGAAAATGAACCCCAATAAAGCTCTCAGATTTATATCTTTTTGTTTGTTCATCTCATTCGTCCTCCAAACCAGGATCACACTGATCAGGCTTGCAAACAGTGTTCCATGAAAACAGAAATACATACAGGGCGTTAAAAAAAGAGGTATGTCAAAAAGAATACTAGTGACAAAAACCATAGAAAAAGTGAGCAGCTACCAGAAAAAGATCATAACACCAACAATTGCCAACTAATACTTGAAGGCTTCTGTTCTAGGAAGCCTGTGGGATAGAGCGAAGAGAGTTGATTGAAAAAGGGAGAGAAAAGATTGGCTTGAAAGAAAAAGAATAGAAGAAAAGTGACGGGGAGCTATGGTCAGAGAGGCAAAGAAGATATAGAGGTGCATGGGTGAGGGAAAGAGAAAATGGCCTGAGAAGGAAGATTGCAAGTTCCCCAATCAGGGAAGAGAAACACCACTAAGTGATCTATGCCTCCAGTCAAAAGTTAACAACCCCGTTTGACTTTCAAACACCCAACTATCATAAGAAACTGCCAGTGGATATTTCAAGGATGTATAATTGTTCCTCAGAATAATTTCAAGTCAACTCAAGAAAGTCATAGGCTGCATCTCGAAAATTCACAGATAGAAAGACTAAATGTGTCAGCTATATGATTCACTAAGAGATATTGACTCAGCAGAGGTTCATATGAGTATAGAGATGGAAGCATCCACCAACTCCTAGTGGTAGTGTAGGCTGCTGCCCTATTTCCGTAGCCCAGAACTGACTCACTGTCATACTCAAATCTCTTTCAGGGCAGAGTTCTATTCTTCACCATAAAACTTAGGCAAAACATCAACATAAAAAGTAGGTACTTTTTTTCCACCCTGAGCTGCAGCTTCCAAATATTTTCATTGCAATGTTTGCAGGCAGCATTTTCAAAGGATTCTCCTGGGTCTCAACTGATCTAACATTTCAAGGCTGTTGGCTTGGGATTTTGGAGCAACACAGATAATTCAGAATTGCTGCCATTTTGAGAAATTCTTCAAAAATATTATCTGCGTTTTTATACTCTCCTCCTCCCTGCAGCATCAGAGCATCTTGTCTCTGTTATTGCTAGCTACAGACTGTGAGGACAGAAGAATACATGCTTATGTGTCTGCTAAACAACCTCACTTTAGCTACTCACCATGAGGAAAAACACAGCAACACGGGACATCAGGGTTTAGTTCAGGTTAGTTTAAGTCCCAATGAAACTGATATACAATGAACTCTGGTTTGAAATATCCTGCATCAATAACCGAAGACTGATTCTTTAGGCTATACCATATTGTCTGTGCCCCAGTCAAACTACAGCAGACCAGACTTAATAAACACCGTTTATGTGGCTGTCTTGTATGCGTGCATTAGTTTTAATTCTAGACTCACATGCTTCCTCTCAAAAGGCAATGATAATACGAATGATTATGTTTGTAACTGTAACGGTGTAGTTAATACGTATCCCTCCATTATAGAGAAATCTGTTAACCTGGAGAAAAGGGCCGATATATAAAAAGCTCAGGAGAAACGGTCATACTGGATCAACCAATGGGCCATCTACTTCTCTGCTCTAGAAGTAGTCGGTATCAGAAGCTTCAGAGGAAGATGTATGAAACCCTATCATGCACCATTATGAATTACCACCCTTCGGGGAAATTTCTTCCTAATCCAGGTAGTTGTGCTTTCAAGGGGTGATGTGGAGAGCAGGAATTCCAGGAGGGACTGTGAGTTGGGTACAATGCCTGCCGGAGAGCCAAGGAGCATCAGCACCTTGCCAACCTGTGACATGACACAGGATCTACTCAGATGGCCTCACTACTGGGTGGGGAAGGAGAAGTGAGCCCATGACTCTGCCCCTTGGAAGAAGCTAGAAGCTATGGGGACCAGCCTCACATGCACCATGTGCTTTCCAAACGACAGGAGTGTGATTGTGCTGAAGTTGCAGGAAGGGAAGGAAAGATCATTATCCCCCAATCCAGGGGTCTGGCACAAGCCAACCCCAAAGTATCAAACAGCACATTTCACTTGATTTGGCTGGCAAATAAACAACAGGGGCCCCAAATGAGATTGGGGCCTTGCTGTGCTCAGTGCTGTACATATACACAGGAAGATATTCTCTGTTCTAAAATGGCTTACAACGTATCTCCTTTAAGTTCCAATTCCTTATTGGAACAAAAATGCCTGTCAAACAGAGGTGACAGACACACTGAAGTGCACATGGCTAAGGACTGAAAGATAACTTTTGCAGACAGGCTGCATGTGGGTAACACAAAGCTAGAATTCTCCTCGTGAACTCAGCCTGCATTCTGCTTTTCTTAAACTTATCTACAAGTCAAGAAAATAGGGGTCATTACATTAGGTAAGCCTATCACTTAGGTGTAGCATGTAAATATTTTTCTCATTGCAAATGAATGTGTAATAGGGACTACAATATAATAGAAAACAGGCTGAAATTTCATCGAAATGCCATGGAAATATTTTCATAATGGATTTATTTTCTGAAAAAGACATTATTCACGGAATGTGGTAAAAATATAGTAAATTGGGCTTTGAGAAAAATTGCAAGACTGTTCAATAAAAAGACAAAATAGCAACATTCTTAAGGCAGCAGGTGGTAAAATGAAATACAGGAAAGTGCCCCGGAATAAAAAAACAAAACAGAACATTTACCACTCTCTTCCAGCATAGCAACCTTTCTAAAGTATTCAGAAAATGGGGTCTATATTCTAGTCTTGTCTGGAGTACAAGGGTTAAGAGTTAGGACTTTAAAACAGGTACCACTGGAAAATTGGAAAGGTTAGCGGAGACCAGATCAACAAGTAAAACGTAAAGACAGGACCTGCCCTAAGTCTAACTGGCTCTTTCACTTAGGAGTATCCAACAGTTTGTCAGGGAAAACTGTTACTCATTACAGACCTGACTACTAATCCATGTAACACATCTCATTAAATCAAGTACCTGTGGAATTTGTAAACTGCTTCCGATTACCTAGTTTTGAGCAGATAGGGGGTCAATTTTTCAAAGCAGTCTAACTGTCAATGGGATTTATGAGCCTAAATCACTTGAGAAAATGGGATTTTGGCATTTTTGAAATTTTACCCCTGGAGTCTATTTTTCGACAGCTAATGACTGGCACGCAAGATCTTCAGATCAAAGGCAGTTACTAGCAGAGAGGAGAAGCTAATGGCTGCCAGGTGGCTTAGAAACATGTTTCGTTGCATTTAGCTCAGTTCTTTATGGGCAAATATCAACAACAGCCACCATGGCAAGCAGCACTAATTCACACCTTAGGCAACCTTGGCAAGGACTAAGAAGACATGGAGAATGAGCTAACTGGGATTCTCCATAATAAGATACAGGGGGGAATTTAGGGAAGCTTGTCCTACTGCCATCAGCAGTGGCTAAATAGAAATCTTTAGTCTTCTATACGGACACCTTTCATCAGCATGAAATTCACTTAAAGACGACCGTTTTAAAAAGGCAATATGCCATCTGTACTCTCCATCATTGCATATCTCACCAACGCAAGTTGTCTCCTTCTCAGAGATTGCTGGAAACATGGTCTGCAATGTCACAGCTCCAGCACAAGGGCATACGTGTGGATTCCTGCCCACAAATACCTTTGTGAACAGAATCTCAATTTGCCAAAAACAGCAGACCAGGTTGATAAACCAAATCTCACTGCAGCTCACTCAGCTGTTGGGGTCAGAAACTGTGCTCACTTCAGCTGGTGCATTGGGACCAGCAGCTGAGATTACAATATGAAGGCGAGAGAAGTCTGGTTGGGTCCAGATGCTGAACTAGGACATACATAAGGTTTAAGGATCCTTTGGGTATTCCTAGCACTATTTACAAATCACGATACACAGAAAGGCCTTTGCCATAACCAGAAAAGTGTAGTTGTAGAAGGTCTGAAGCCTTGCTAACCTGGGTAGGGTGACGTTAAAGACCCAGCTTTCCGGCACATGATTTTCCATATCGTTGCTCCAACACTGCAAATGCATCTGGAGCGGACACTTCAAGGTCAATCCCCAGTGCCACTGTATGACTAATCTGTCCCTAAGGTTATCTTCACGATGCAAATAGGTGAGCATATTTGTGAAAGGTCCTGAGAGGTCGAATCTACAGCACAGCTGCCTTTTATTAAGCATATGTCAATAGCAGCCACGTTATCAGACACAAACGGGAGGTGTGTGCATGGCTTGGGGGATGAAAAGAAAAAGCAGAGAGAAAAGAGAACCTTTTACCTGACAGGTGCGCCACGCGACTGAGCAGGCTTCAACATGACTGTGATGGTAGTGTCAGTTTCATTCAAGGGGGAGTCCGTGTCGTATTCCGGCATGGAAGGTGCTGTGGCAGAACAGAGACGGATGTGTAAATCACGCACTAGTTTTTGTTTCTGGGAGCAATGGCAACATAACACATTTTCCGTAGCATTTCTCAGCTGAGATGTTGAAGTACTTTACAGACATCGCGGGTGGAATTTTGCAAAGCTGTTTAAAAGGTTTGGGCACCCGTTTCATATTAAAAAGAAATAATGTGAATTAGACTCCAAATCTCCTAGATGGCTTTGAAAATCCCTGTCTAATTAGTTATGCCTCAGCACTCCTGCGAAAATGGCATCATTTTCTACCTTTTCAGATGGGGAGCCACACAGAGATTAAGTGACTTGGCTTAAGGTCACATAGTGTGTCAATGGCAGAGTGGAGATAGAAGCGAGGAGTGCCAACTTCCATTCTCCAGCTCTTATCACTAAATTACATTTCCTACACCTGAGATGCAACTTTCACTGTATAGAGCTGAGCTATGCTAAGCCTTTGTGAGCTGTAAAATAAATTTTGGACCAGGAGAAGATGCTTGCTTGCTTACTCTCTCTCTCTCTCCGGTATTTAGTCTATCCCACTATTTCATACTGGGGACATTTTCAGGAAAACAAGACACTTGCTTTATTACGAGTTAGCTTTTCCGCTACTTCTCTCTCCTTCTTGCTTCCACACTTGAAATCAGCCTCCTCTTTGGGACGACCCATTTCTTGCTGTGTAAGAAGTGCAGACCCTACAAGCATCACTGGGATTTCAGGTGTGGAACAAGCAGTGGGAGCAGAAGAATCCCATAAGTTGCAAAGATTCAGGTTTTGGGCACATGTCTTTAGCTAAAAAACAATGAAGGGATTAAATGCAGAAAATATGTTCTATGAATAGCCTACTTCCACTCAGTGTAACTAAAACTCAGACTCGGTGAAACTGCATCGTGAGAGGCCCATATTTCTCTATAGGGAGACCTGGTCTACACTTACCTTGAAAGCTACGCAGAGTAGCTTGCGTAACTCCCGTCGTCTTTGTAACTCCACCTCTATGCAGCATCTTCACTGCTCTATGCCACTTGAAGGGGTCGTTTTAATGTGTCGCCTTCTGGATCGACTGAGCGGATCTTCATTGACTGCTCAGTTGATCTGGATAGCTAGATCTCACAGCGGCAAATCTGCTGCCGTCAGTGAAGTCATACCCCAACTTGCTGGTCAAATCAGCCTGTTTACAAGCAGCTGATGTCTCAGAACCTGAAAGCTGTTAAGATCCTGTTTTCTACTAGTAGTTCTGCCACTGACTTAGTTTTGACAACCACCACAGAGTAACAATTACTACACAGCTGCATGATGTTTACCACTTTAGGGCCCAATCCTGCTCCACTCAAGTCAATAAGAGTTTTGCCACTGACTGCAGTGGAAGCAGGCTTGGGCCCTTAATGATAATGGATATTAAAAACATACACACATGTTTCTGCAAGGTATGCATACCTTGCCATAAAAAAAAGCATTACCAAAAGGTCTTACAAAAACACTACAACGTGTGGAAACGTCAGTTATCGAAAGGCCAACACAAATATCCTTTTTCCGGAACACTGCCTTCTTGGGCATCGGTCTTATGACAAGTGTAATGAGAGTTTTCAAGTTCTGAGCACAGGAGTGACCAGGCAATGAGATGATCTAATGTTAGTGACCATGCTGTTGCCTGGATGAAGCCTCTGAGCCTACCTACTAGGAACCAGACGTTTCAGAGGCCTCAGAAAACATCCTGGGCTGATTGTTCCTGTGCAGTGAAGTGTGGGGGTTACTCGAACTTAATTTCTGAATAGTCACTGAACATTAAAATAAAAGCAAATGGAATCAGAGAGGGAAAAGTACGAGCATTATTGTGCAATTGTGTCTTTTGTTATGTTACAAGCGTGCAGAGCGTGCATCATGTCTCCTTCTAGTGATAGACTGTTATCCTCTGTGTGGACCTATGCAGCTGCTATTAATTAATGGAGTTATGTCTTTAGCTCAAGTATAGAGATCTGCACTTCTGAAAGGCAAGGGTTCAAACCCTGCTGATTATTAGTGGAAGGAATGGTTTCATTCTGCTTTCTTGATGTTTATTTTCTCATTTACGTCTAGTGCACTGGCAACATTGTCCGCTTTCAAAATATGTTAATAAAAAGGAAGTGGAAATTCACTGCTGTGCACCGGTTTATACGGCAGTTGGCTATGGTTTGGGGCAAACTATTGTCTCAAGACACCTGCACACTAAACTTCTGCACTCAAGGTTTGCCTTAAGCTTTCCTGCTAAGATACATTTATGCTCTGCTGGGTAAAGATTTAAAGAAAAGCCAAAGGTATTCCTATTACTCACTGTTTTCAAAGAGAAGAAAAATGAGCCAGGTGAATGACATGTCCCAATGCCATCATTTTAATTCTAAAATCTCTCCATAGGTCTAACCCAGTACTTGGTTCTCCCCCATCCAATTTTTCTACCCTCCTCTTAAACTCATCCTTTTTCTCTGCAGGTGCAAGAGCCTTCTCCTCTGCAGCTCCTGCTGTCTTTAACAGCCTTATCTATAGTGTTTTGATGATATAAGACCACATTTTCAAAGGAGTCTCTGAAACTAGGCACACGGTGTAAATGTGCACTCAGTCAGTTGCCGATGAAATTAATGCTATCCTCTAACACTATGACTGCATCCACAAATGAGATATTATTTATTATTCGGTAGTATTTTCACCCCCATCAAATGTGGATGCTGAGGTGGAGCTCTCTTTTAAAATTTGCCCCACAGAGTTTATATGATGTTAGAATATCATCCTCATTATTAGTACAGGATACCATCATAAATTCCTTTATTAAAGCCAAATGATATTTACACAGCAGCTGCAAACTTCCCCTCAAAGCCTAAGCACTCATCACACCCATACAGTAGCATGAAGTTATAGGCATTGATCAGGTACTTACAACAGGGCTAGATCTCTAGACGTGGAATACTCAACCCCATGTTGGCTGGGTCCAACAGGACCGGAAAGTACAAGCAACGAGCCCTTTAAGAGCTCACCCTTTTCAACCTTAGCTATAGGAACCTGCATGATGATCTTCTTGAATTCCTTTCTTTGCTGAAGCCCATAAGGACCATCTCTAGTCACTAAGGCTTGTCTTCAGAAATTTGCCTCCTGTCTTATCAGCCACGCTCCGGACCCAGGGTTTCCAATTCAGCCACATTCCAAGCTCAGTATTTCCAATAAAGCACACTATCTTTTGATGCCTTCCTACAACTGTTAAGCACCTGGACTTTACACAGATTGCAGAGCATATGGACTTCTTAGCCAAGCTAATTTAACCCTTTATGTACCTATCTTACCCGACATAAGAGAGACTATGCCAAGCAATTTTTATTGCTTTATTAGTTGGCTCACTTTAGATCCACAAAGGACAAGCCAAGGCCAGTCCTCTTCCCTTCTCTCCCACTCCCCCAATGCAGTACCTGAAATTTTAGTTGCAATCCGTGTTGTGATGGGAGGTCCGAAGCCCTTTGCTGTGCTGGCTTTGATGGTGAATGAATAGGTAGTCCCTGGATATAACCCTACAAAAAGGTGGTGAGTTTCATTCCTTAGTTTGAAGATCTTTCCCCTCTGGCTGGACAAGTCAGCACTGGGATCCAAGGACCCAACAGCTTTGTATGTAATCTGCAAATAAAGAACAGAGAATCAGGTTTATTGTGCTGACCACAAAAGATTGTCAGGTAACAGGGCTCTTCCTCTGCCTGCCCCTTTCTGATCCACCTCAAGTCTGGAGACTGAGGAAAAGAACAGATGCAGTTTCATCATCTCCAGTGAATGGGCATTTTTTTTTACCTGGATGCTGGAGATCCAAACATGATGTTTTAGCCAAGGTTTTACTTAATAGGAAGGCATCATTCTTCCCTGTCATCACCCACAGACTAAGACTTCAGCATGAACTGATCCAAGAAGTGGATGAATGATTTTTTAAAAGCAATCTCTTAATTTCTTCAACCAAATTAAAATTGACAGCATAATCTGCAGGATTTTCATGAATATTTCAGGTATAATTCCTACCCTCATGCCTCTCCCTGTGATGTGAAAGGATTCGGGGGCAAATTTCCCATCAAGTATTTTTCCTGCTGGCTAATGGCCTGATCAAAAGCCCATTTAAGTTAATGGGAGTCCTTCTATTGATTTCTGTGGGTTTTCGATCAAGCTCTAAAACTGCAAGAATTCCTCAACAAGAGAGCATATTCATTTAAGAAAATGAAACAAACACTCTGATGTCCTTAAACAAATTCCCTCCTCTCCTTGCCTGTGTTTTTGAGACTGTTTCAGACTAATTTTTTTTTCCCTGGTTTATCCTTGGTTTTCAGGGTGTGTGTATGAGTGCTATCCCAGATTTCCATCTCAGACAGTTGGCAGCAGGGTACAGATCCAGACAGATATTCATGAGTACATATACTGCAAGTGATAACACACCTTTACAGAAATGCAAGCCCAAAGCACACCTTTGAAATTCTGTCTGTGTTCCATTATGCCTACCAGTAGCAACTCTGTTAATATACAGACATTGGAGGTAAAACTCATGACTTATTTACCAGCCAATTCCTTCCCTATGTTTCAAATTCAATCTAAAGGCAGCTCAGTTTCAACTGAGCTGTCAATATAATATACTGTGCTCTACTGCTCCCCTAACCTTTCCTGATATTACAGGATCCTTGCTTATTTGTAATGAAACTGTATGAATAAATCAATGTATGTTAATATATAGCAAGTCTTCAATTTTTTATGAAGGTCTTCACAAGAATCTAATTCCTGGCTTTGCCAGAAAAAGTCTTTGAACATTTTAAGTCCCTTGTATTATGACAGGAGGAAAATGTTGCATTTTGAAGAAAAAACAAATATATAATGTTAAAAAAGGAGTGTCTATAACAACAGTCAGGAAAACATACAGAGGCTGATTCCTACTGACACGATGCAGGAGAAGCAGGATCTACGCATATGAACACTGTTATTTTGCCAGAAGCAGATCACAAAAAAGAGAGCTGATACCCAAAGACTAGGCTGGATTACAAAGAAGAAGAGTGAATTCCACCTGGGTCCCTAATGACATAGAGCTACAAGAATTGAGAAGAGCAGCACCGTCAAAAGAGCACTATGAAATCAGTTTGTCAGTAGTTTCAATGCAACCAGAAACTGGCTATACAGAGTCAGGTCTCGGGACAAAGGTCATTTAAAGAAACCCACCCATTCTAAGCAGAACACTTCACACTTAATTCTCCATTGGGGGTAGAGCAGCAGGAACATTTGCAGATGCCTCACATCCTCAAAGCGGGAGGCAAAGAGGCTTCTAGTTAAAACACAGTTAGGGTCTGAGCAAAGATCACAGCCCTGGCTGTGTCACCAATGTGGCAAATTTATAAAATAAGATATGTG
The DNA here is from genome assembly GCA_007922155.1 of Mesoclemmys tuberculata. Taxonomy (NCBI): domain Eukaryota; kingdom Metazoa; phylum Chordata; order Testudines; family Chelidae; genus Mesoclemmys; species Mesoclemmys tuberculata. Next base: position 7,717,120 of record ML675625.1, read on the forward strand.
AATTCAGTGTTTAGTTTTGAGTCACAAGCAGGAGTGAATGTTAAACTCTTGGAACCTGCATGCAGTGTTTGCACTAATAAAGTGTAGAAATAGCAATTTCAGAACGGTCTTCAGGGACTGGATAGGAGTTCAGAGATAAGGAAATTGGTACTAGAATACGGAAATTTCCTGCTCTAGGTCACTGAAAATCATGCCCATATGATGGCCAACTGGTATCCTATGTGAATTCTGTTAACGGGCTCAGTACAGGTCTTAGCAGACTGACTGTCTGCAACAATTCAATTCACACAGACCACTGCATTTTCATCCGATGGTATTGACTTTTGATAATATTAATAGGGAGACCATGGAGCAGAAGTGGAGGAATCTTGCACTACAGCTATCCTTCATCTGCGGATAAATAAAAGAGGCTATGCATCAATAATGCATCCATCTTCACCATCTACCTTCATTTTCTTTTAAATTAACAGAGAAAATAAAACATCAAAGTTTTGGTTGGGAGTAAGCAGTGTTCAAGAAGAGGGCCTGTTTCAAACTCAGTGTTGCAGCTTGGGCAAATTAGAGAGAGATATAGCTAGATTCTACTGGAATATATCAAAGGAGACAATGCCAGGGTGGGAAAAACTCGTGAGGAATTTGAGGCTCAGGCGATCTTCAGTAGGATTCTGCTTGTCCCTAGAGAAGGACAACAAAAGCATGACAAGATTCTGATGATCAACAGATGGCTCAGGTAGTGGTGCCATAAGGAGGGCTTTGGGATGTATCGTCGCTGGGAGGCATTCATGGACAGAGGACTGTTCTCTTGGGATGGACTTCACCTGAGTAGGGAAGGAAATGCACTTCTAGGACGGAGGCTTGCACAGCTGATTAAGAGAGCTTTAAACTAGGGATTTGGGGGAGATGATTGGGAGATGCCCAGGTAATCTCCATGCCTGATTTTAACATTCAGAGGGAGGAAAATGAAGTAAGGAAGGACACCGCAGTGGGTAGGAGAATAGATATTAAGAGGAAGGGTAGCATAGATACCAGTTTAATAGGCAATACTGGTGTTAGAATGACTGTGCCAAATCAGATAAGGAACATGAGAAAAGCCAAACAGGAAAAATTAATAAGCGAGGAGCCTGGGTAACAAAACTGAGGAACTAGAGCTACTGGTAGAGGAAGTGAAACCAGATACTATAGGAATAACAGAAACCTGGTGGAATAGTAGTCATGATTGGTGTACAGGTATTGAAGGGAATGTGTTGTTTAGGAAAGACAGAAATAAAGGAAAAGGTGGTAGAGTAGCATTGTACATCAATGATGAGGTAGACTGTAAATAAATTAGAAGTGATGGAATTGAAAAGAGAGTCTGTCTGGGTAAAAATCACATTGGAGGAGAGCTTCCCCTGGGAGAGCACTTGGGGTGTGCTACAGACCACTGGGATCCGATTTGGACAGGATAGTTTTCTTTAATGCTTTTAATGAAGTAAATTCTACTGGGAACTGTGTGATTATGGGAGACTTTAACTTCCCAGATATATACTGCAGGACAAGTGCTATTAGTAATAATAGCAACCAGATTTTTCTGGAAGTGATAGCTAACGAATTCCTTCACCAAATAGTTACTCAACCAACAAGAGGGGATGCTATTTTAGATTTGGTATTGGTGAGTAGTGAGGACCTCATAGAAGAACTGGTTATAGGGGACAATCTTGGTTTGAGCGACCATGAAGTAATTCAGTTCAAATTAGGATGGAAGGATAAACAAAAATAGATTTGTGACTAGGGTCTTTGACTTCAAAAGGTCTAACTTTAAAAAATTAAGGGAATTAGTTGGGAAGTGGACTGGACTGAAGAACACATGGATCTAAAGATGGAGGAGGCTTGGAATTACTTCAAGTCAAAGTTGCAGGAACTATCTGAAGTCTGTATCCCAAGGAAGGGGAAAAAATTCATAGGCAAGAACTGTATATCAAGCTGGATGAGTAAGCATTTCAGACAGGTGATTAAGAGAAAACAGAAAGCCAACAAGGAGTGGAAGATGGAAGGGCTCAGCAAGGAAATCTACCTCTTGGAGGTCAGAACACGCAGAGATAAAGTGAGAAAGGCCAAAAGCCAAGTAGAGCTGGAGCTTGCAAAGGGAATTAAATCCAACAGTAAAAGGTTCTAGGAAGAAAAAAAGAAAGAAGAAGTGGGACCATTAAGCACTGAGGATGGGGTGGAAGTTAAGGATAATCTAGGCATAGCCAAATATCTAAACAAATACTTTGCCTCCATTTTTAATTAGGCTAATGATGAACTTAGGGATCGTGGCTAATGGGAATGAGGATATAGATGTTGAAATTACCACATCTGAGGTAGAATCCAAAGTCAAACAGCTTAATGGGACTAAATCAGGGGGGCCGGATAATCTCCATTCATTAATATTAAAGGAACTAGCACATGAAGTTGCAAGCCCATTATCAAGGATTTTTAATTAATTAAAACTCAGGAGTTGTACTTTATGACTGGAGAATTGCTAATGTAGTTCCTATTTTTAAGAAAGGGGGGAGGGCAGTTAAAAATGATCCTGGTAACTACAGGCCTGTTAGTTTAACCTTAGCGGTATGCAAGATGTTGGAAAAAAATTTGAAAGAGAAAGTAGTTAAGGACATCGAGGTTAACAGTAATTGGGACAAAACACAACATGGCTTTACAAAAAGTAGATCATGCCAGACAAACCTGATCGCCTTTTTTGAGAAAATAACAGATTTTTTAGCCAAAGGGAATGCAGTGGATCTAATTTACCTAGACTTCAGTAAGGCATTTGATATGGTTACATAGGGAATTATTAATTAAATTGGAAAAAAATGGGGATTAATATGAAAATTGAGAGGTGGATAAGAGACTGGTTAAAAGGGAGACAACAACGGGTCATACTGAAAGGTGAACTGTCAGGTTCGATGGAGGTTATTAGTGGACTTTCTCAGGGATTGGTTTTAGGACCAATCCTATTTAACCTTTTTATTACTGACCTTGACAAAAAAAGTGAGAATGTGCTAATAAAATTTGTGGATGACACACATTTGGGAGGTATTGCCCATACAGAGAAGGATCTGGATATCATACAAGAAGATCTGGATGATCTTGTAAACTGGAGTAATAGAAATAGGATGAAACTTAATAGTGGAGGGGCCTGGGCATATTGGTTGACTATGAGGATGACTCACAGGATGAGTATGAGCTGCCAATGTGATGTGGCCATGAAAAAAAGTTAGTGCAGTCCTAGAATGAATCAGATGAGGTATTTTCAATAGACATAGGGAGGTGTTAGTACTGTTATACAAGGTGCTGGTGGGCCCTCCTCTGGAATATTGTATGCAGTTCTGGTCTCCCATGTTTAAAAAAGATGAATTCAAACTGGAAGAGGTGCAGAGAAGGGCTGCTAGGATGATCCATGGAATGGAAAACCTGCCTTATGAGAGGAGACTCAAAGAGCTTGGCTTGTTTAGCCAAACCAAAAGAAAGTTGAGGGGAGATAGGATTGCTCTCTATCAATACATCAAAGGGATAAATACCAGGGAGAGAGAGGAGTTGTGTAAGTTCAGTGCCAATATGGACACAAGAACAAATGGATATAAAATGGCCATCAGGAAGTTTAGACTTAAAATTAGGCACAGGTTTCTAACCATCAGAGGAGTGACTAGTTTGGCAATTGACTGATCTTTGACTAGTGGTGGTAGATATAGCAATGACCTGTGATGGGACATTTGATGGAGTAGGTTCTGAGTTATTACATAGAATTCTTTCTTGGGTTTTTGACTAATGAGTCTTGCCTGCATGCAAGGGTTTAACTGATCTCCATATTTGGGGTTGGGAAGGAATTTTCCCCCAGGGCAGACTGGCAAGGGCTCCGGGGGGTTTTCGCCTTTCCCTGTAGAACTGACCACAGCTCATTTGCTGGTGGATTCTCTGTACCCTGAAGTCTTTAAACCATGAGTTAAGGACTTTAATAACTCACTCATATGTTTATTACAGGAGTGGGTGGGTGAGGTTCTGTGGCCTGCATTGTGCAGGAGGTCAGACTAGATGATTGTATTGGTCCCTTCTGACTTTAGAGTCTATAAATCTATGAGTCTACTTATTGTCCATTGAGTTAGGCTTAAACCCTTCTCTGCTTTCCACATGAAGAACCTTGAATTTGGAAGTGGGTTAGGAATACATATAAGGAACCAAACTGAGACCCAGAGGGTCCAGTTTCTATTCCCAGTTCTGCCACAGGCTTGGAAGGCAAGTTGCTTCTCTCTACATCTCAGTTTTGTCATCTGTACAATGGGAACTATGATGCCCACACCTTTTAAAATATTTGCGCTCAATGGATTAATAGGATTAGATTGTGGCGAAATATCAATATTTAAGCAGCAAATTCAAGAGTGAGCAACGACTCTACTGCCACTTGTGGTGTTGGATGAAGAATTCCATGATCCTGACTTTTATGGTTCTAACCACAGTTGTCATCAATTCAGCTAAAACACAGTACAACCAAAGGCAACCCAATACAAAGGAAATCTAAATAATCCTTGGGATCCCTTCCAGTGAGCTAATAAATAGCGTTGCTTCAATTTATTAACCTCATAGTTTAGAAGTGAAGCAATGAGAAGGTAATAAACCAGAGGCAATAAGAGAAGCTACACAGATAAATAACAGTCATGTTCCCACCACAATATGAGGAATGGAGCACTGAGTCAAGTTTTAACTTATGTTAAATAACACTGAGCACAACATGTGTGACCTAAGAGCAACCCAGTGCTTGAGGGTAAGGGGCCCCATGATATCTGGTAAAGTTTCAGTTGGCCTGACCAGTTCAGTGTATCCCAATTCATTAATGTCATAAACTGTATCTGATATGTGTCATGTAAAGTATCCTTGGAAAACTAATACCACACTGCTCATTAATATTCTTGCATGGTGTCTGTTCAATGAACACGCAAGGGACAACAGAGATGTGAAGGAAATGTTGGACTAAAATGTGTTTACCAGACAAGTCTGGGGAGTGGATAAACTGGTTTCTCTCAGACAAAGGAAAAGTCAACACATCCAGCCAGGTGTAATCAGTCAATTGGCCTTTTCATGTCAAGTGACCATTCCTTTCCATCAGAGGAGGCAGGGACAGATCAATATGCATTATAGCAAAAAACAATGGGAAAGAAGCCACCATGGAACTTCCTTTACCACTAGAGTCAATGTCCCATTCGTCCCATTTGAATGAACTTTATTTGGGGGGATGAGTGAATCTTCAGAAGAGTGTATTTCAAAGGTTCACTGGACTATAAAGAGAGGGGCAAAGAACCCCACCTAAAATGACAAAGAAACCAAGCCTTTGTCTTTGGGGAGAGACCCTGACAAGAGGAGTGGTTTGCCATCCTGCTGGAAGAAGTATGTGGAAAGAATCTTACCCAATACCTAGACAATAGTTGGGTAAAGTCTTCATATTAGAAAACATTTTTCACTTTAATGAGTATATAATCTTTTCAGTCTTTATTCCTTATAGTTGATCCCACTTAAAACCCATTTCTTTGTAATTAAATAAACTTGTTTTACTTTTAATCTAAACTTATCCAGTGGTGTGTTTGAACTGAAGTGATTGTGAACTCCAGCCATGCCTTTTGTCTCTTAGACGAGTAAACAAACATTGCTGTTTCTTTGAATGGTCAAGGAAAATACTAGACATTGCAGAGCGCACAGTTTGGAGAAAATTCAGGACCCGGGCATTACTGGGGTCATCTTGCCAGATGTAACCAAAGCTGGTGGAAACCAATAAGTGACTGTGTTGCTGCAGGGGGAAAACTGCTTATAGCAGAGTACTGGATCAGGATTGCACAGTATACAGACACAGAGTAGATGCTTGTTGCTGACTCTGACCATCCCAGATGGGAGTTGTAGCAACTGAGAATTTAAAGCATTTGAGGTTACAGGGCAAGTGGTGGCACAACCCCTCACTGGTCTGTCTTGCACCCCAGAACATGACAATGGACTTATGTTCAGTCCACATCCTTTGTGAATATCTATTTCAAACCTTAAGGAACTGCTCAATATCAGAAGGTCAACCCTTGGGGGAACATGACGCTGACAGTGAAGGGTGATTGCATGTTTCATTTGCAAGTGTCCAATGACACACAATCAGCATATTAGATCTTACAGCATATTCAAAAGGACAGAAGAAATCAGTGTAAAAAGTGTTGTGACATGCAGGCATTTCCCTTCTTTCACTATTTCAATGGACTGTCACACACAGTTTTCCAATCAAGTTAAATTAAATCTTCACTCCTTCCATTAAACAGAAGAGGCCCAGATTATTCCCCTCTTGGTTTTTCCCATTCAAGTTAAGATCTCATAATATCTCTAGGATCAATGAAGTGAAAATACCAGCTATATGGAATCTGGTTTCAAGCTAGGAACTTTTTATCTGCTAGGAAAAAAAACCTACAGTATTTTGTTAGGAATTGAATGAAAAACAAGCAACCAAACACTCCAGTTTCTTTGAAACTTTACTGATTATGGAAACCTTTATTATAAAGGGGAAAACTAAAGCAAAGCTAGTAACTAAACTATGTATCATGGGGATATTTTCCACTGTGAAACTTAAAATATATATAAAGATTTCCCACTTACCACACACAGATTTTGTGAAGATTAGTTAATGTCTGCACTGTCCTTTGAACACTAAGTGCTACAGGAACAGCAAGTATTATTATTCCTAGCTTTAAAACACAACATACTGATTTATGATGAAACATCCGATGCTTTCTTGAAATCCCACTTCACCATCAGCGATCCGATGAGTGGTGTGCTTTCTCTATATATCTATAGGCTTTTAAATTAAAGTTCAAGGTTTTCTTCTGTGCAGTACAATCAAATTGGATGTTATTGTGCATTATTTCTCATAATCCATCTTCCCTTCGCCTTAGAAAATTAGTCCTGTCCCTAACAACCAAGAAGTATCTCCCGTAGATGTACACTTCCATTTATCTAAACAAACAAATCAACATTGTCACATACAAAGCCTGGGAGACACACCAGTTACACTACACTTCAGTGCAAGCCCAGGGTTCAAACTCAGTTTCAAGCCTCAACCCCCATCTGTCTATACCCAAATCACATTAACCCAGGGCTTGGACACCGCCCCAACCCCCAGGGATGGAAGGTCCCCACCGGAGTCAAACCCTGACCCAAGGTTCAAGCCCTATTGCTCTGCAATATTGATGTAGTCCCACTAAAATCACACTCTGGTATCCTGCCAAAAGTATTTCACAAGCCAACTTTCTTTGTCCTCTGGACAGTCAAGTCTGGTGGACAGTAACTTTTCCCTGCACCACGAATGCAGTGGCCGCATTTTGGGAGGGTACCAGTAAGCCTGTGATATAGGTGGTTGGACCTGGGCCCATGTCATGCAGGGTAGCTGCTGGAGCTTCAGGTTGGGACCCAGGGTTCAACAATTCCTAACATGGGGTTATAAATGAATGTAGATGCTCAAAGCCCTAGGTTAACAAACCCAGGGTCTGCTAACTTGAGTTTTACTAAACCGGGGCTCGCACTGCAGTACAGACATACCCACTGAGGCATGGCACAAAAGGGGTTAAAACTTACTCTTCAACAATGGCACTTGTGAAATGGGTTTCACATAGGCAACGAGAGAGATCACCGCAGATCATAATTACTGGCATTAAAAACAAGGTGGATACCAACTTTCAAGATATGCACTTTTCATTAAAGCAATGGTGCAAACAGAACAAAGTGCAAGAGTGACAACACCACAAACAGCAGAGGTTTTTGGGGGTGCTTAAAATGACAGAGAGAAACGACTTCTCTCTGGCTCTCCTTGTGGGATTGAGCGCCATGGATCAAAATTGTGAGGGGCATTGCAGGGCTCAAAAGAGCTGGGCTCCCAGGTGCCAGTGTTCTTAGGGTGCAAAAGTTGGCTCTGAGAGGGCAATGGCCACATGGAGCACTGATGCAGGGGTACAATGGGGAGAAGGTGCTGCTGGTCCCAGTATCCAGTATTGTCCAGAAACTGAAGGACATGGCTGGGTCCTGGATTAAAGGAGTACATTGCCTGATGGCTGAGAATCGGGGGTGAGCTGGGTAGGAATCCTTTCTACATCCCCTTAGAAACAAAATGGAGGTATTTATTTCTTGGTCTTAGCTTCTGCTATAACACCCCTGCAGACACTGAGAAAGCACCGAGAACAACAGATAGGGTCCTGTAATAATTGTGAGCCATAATGTGCGTTACATGGCATTTTGTACCTCAGCAAGGAGCAGTACTCTTTGGGCCTTTACCAGGCATGCAGTGTAAATTTATACCGCATGGAAACCATGAACACTAACCCAATTTCTTTTCCTGAAAGCACTGTCTGAATCAACTACTGATTTTTGCACAAACGAATGCTTTTGTTATTCAAATCTGCCTGTGTAGAGAATGTAGCTCTGCTGTGCTGCTGGTCACCATTTTGAAACAGCGAAAAGGACAGGGGTTGGCTAGTCTGAACAAGTGAGAGAAGGGGAAAGGAAAACAGGCAGATGGGCAAGTGCCCTCTGTGCCGTGGTCCTATAAACGGCCAGTAGCCATAGCTTTCACATGTCACAGAGGCCTATTGCTCAGGGAGAACAGCCACCATTTCGGAAACACGTACAGGCAGGCTGAACACATGGTGCAGGCTGAGGGAGAGGGGTAGGGACAAGATATATGAACGGGCTCGTAGCTCACAGCTGCGTACAATGTCTGCGGCTGTGGGGCATCCATAACCTAAGCCAGAAAGGCAGCGTAGCACAATAATAAGAATAAACTGTACAGATAGGTACTTATGCGTGGAGTTCCCTTCAGAGGATCTGCCTCGTTGGTCCTGGCCTGGGTTTCTGGCTGGGAATCAGGCTCAGCCCGTGCAGTGCAGGAATTGGGTTCTGTTGCAAAGGGCAGGACTGGAACTGCCTTTCCAGCTGGCTGTTAGGGCTTTGAGTACCCCCAAAATATCCTGTCTCTCAAGGGCCAGCTCCTCTTCAGCATCCTCCAATGGATCTAGCCAGTCATTTTCGGCAGGGGCGAGAGAGCAAGCAGCAGGCTCCGAACGGTGTCTGGTCTGGGCTGTGCTATAACTGCGTAGAATCCTGTCCAGTTCATCGAAAAAATGGACAGGTCACACGTCCCCAGCCAGATTGTCTCCTTTAGTTCCTTGTTTCAGTGTACTTTCACCTAAGCGGCTTGCTCTTTATTGGGCATGTGTCAGTGTCCTGGTTGTGACCCCTCGTGGACAACTGCTTTGCAATGTCCATAAAAGAGGTCTTTACTTCAATGGCTGGCCACAGAAACTTCCTGAACCGATGCTTCTCTCAGAGAAGCGATGAGATCCTGGGTCTCAGCACTGCTCCAAGCATCTGTGCAAAGCATGTTGTGACATTTTCCTTGTATTGCAAGAATGCTAATACATTGGGATCCAGAAGCAAATGGGCAAAATATGGCTCCGTTGCAGCTTTAAAGGGGGGAAGGGTCCTCCTGGGAATGCGACAACGGAACTGAGTGGGCCCACAGGTAAACAGACAGGCCAGCAATGGGTCGACCTGCAAGCACTGTGGGATACCCATTGGAAACGTGCAAAAACGAGTGCGCAGCAATTGTATCCACATGAACAAGAGATCAAACTAATTCAGTTTCGAGCAAACGCAGTCCACTTTGCAAGAGGACTGCAGAGTTCATGATAAACATGGAGGTAGTGGACAGTGATGGATTGTATCTTGCATACGCAAGTGTTTTCAAATCTTGATCCAGTTTAAAACCCCCATGTAGACAAGCCCAAAGTGAACTGCACATCAGTCACAGCTTCTCTCTCTCTCGGTCTCTTTTTATTTATTTTTTTTAAATAAAGGTGTCTAGTCAGGAGGATAATTGGCAACCTTATGTGAACTATGAAGGTGCATAAGGCCCTTATCTTCCAGGGGCCTAGCACCAACAGAGCTATACTCTGCCAGGCAAAGCATTCCCCTCACTTCCAAGCTTATGGTTTTACCTGACTTCAGTGTCCAGAGACTACAACCATCAATACATTCCTCATGCCCTTTCCTATGCAACAGGCTTCAGTGGGTCTCAATGGTTTCCCACTCCATGCAGTGGAGCTACAAGACAAGTGTAGGCTCTTCGCTGCAGCCAAGGGGACAGGAGATCAGCGCTCCCCTCCCTCTGGCTGTAGCAGGGTGCATGGCAAAGCACTCTGCCTGGGTCCTTCGGTGCTGGGGTCCTTCCTGGCGCCAGAAGGAGGGAAGCACTGATCTCCCGTCCCCCTGGCTGCAGAAGGGAGCCACTTCCTAGGGACCCAGGTAGAGCGCACGGAGCTACAGGATGCATGTGGTTTCTCTGCTGCAGTCAGGGGGATGGGAGATCAGCAAGGAGGCTGCCTCCTTGCTGAATTCCTTCCGTCTGGCTGCAGTGAAGGGTGGTGGCGGGCTACTGGCAGAGCAGCCAGGACCCACTATGCTTGATGAGGGGCAGAACTCTAAAAATCAGGGCCTTCCAGTTTGGCCTGCACTTAGCAGGCCACCCACCATGACTTCGCTGCCAGGCCATGTGCTTCAGTGTGTAGTGACAGTCACTCCTCTACACTAGTGCTTTGTCTGTGAGTGTGTGACATACTGTGAGTAATTTATAAGTGTAAAATAGTGACTGTAAAATTGAGCACGGTTGCCTCCAAACATTTATTTTAAATATGTAGTGGTTTGTAGTCCTTAATACATTGTAGTCCATCAGTACATTTTTTATGAGTTGATAGACTGGTGGCCCTTCATGGTTGTAAAAATGATATTTGTGGCCCTAGAGCCAAAGAAGGCTGAGAACCACTGGACTGGGCCATAGAGTCTTACTTACCCTCCCTTCTCTACGTGACACCCCCCTAAAGGCCAGGATTGAGACACTTTAACACAACAGAATGAGAAAACTTTGCTTAGCCATGCTTGTGCAACTAGCTGTTCTGTAGAGAAAAGAAAAAGCTTCTGTCTCCAAACCTGTCAGTCCTACGCCGTTCGTCAGTCTGCAATTTAATTAAGAACTGAAAACCCATTCACCTCTCCTAGACAGATTCTCACTCAGGGCTTTTCTCCACACTTCAGTTTCTGGGTGAAACACCAGGGCACCGACTATTACCAAACACTTTGAAGGAGATTAAAGTAATGGAGGGATCAAATCAAGTAGATGAAGGGATACAAAGTAACGTTAATGCCAGCAGTAACTCAACAGCAAAGAACAGTTACAAACTAATGAGACAGTTGCATAACTTTTATTATACTGATTTGTTGTATGAGTTTTATATCTTGGGCTGTAAATTCCACATTTCATCTTGGCAAAGTAACACTTTCAGCAGATAAGTATAGCTCTCCTCCTCACGCTCTACAAGTACAAACTCATGCACACACACTTCATATATATTGTATTTTAACACCACTATGTTATAAGTGTCATTTTCTTTGTCGGGCTCTCACCTCCTTCTATATATAAACTTCCGTCCTTGTGCTCCCAGTTACATTAAAACCAAGTATCTTCACTCTCTTCGCCATAACAGCACCTCTTTATAACACTTACCACCCAGGTCCTTACGACTAGGATCATAAAGAGTGAAGTGCACACACTGAAAGAGGGAGGTGATTAAAAATAACCAGTACGATATCAAAAGGCTTGTGGGTTGGACTACATACCAGATAGCCACAGGTTCTAATCCTGGAGTGGTAGGGTGGGGCTCAGCCCTATATTCTGCTAAAGCATGCAAATATCACTAATGACTTGCCTACGTGAACAATCATGGCAAGCAGGGGTGTGACTCTACCCCACAGTAGCCTGCTGGGCTCTAACTGTCCATGTGCACCCTGCTAACGTGCATTTGTGGGCTTTGATCTAATCCCATTTCAAAAAGGACTGGGTCAAAGTGCATTAACGAACTGTTAACATGCGTCAGCAGGGCGCACACAGACAGCTCGTTCCCAGCAGGCTAGTGCAGGGCAGACTCACACCCCAGCTTGTCATGGACTCAACGTGCATGCAGGCAAGCCCTTAGTTTACTTCACCTCCATTCGCAGAGCCACATTCTGGCCTCTTTTACATGGGTTCACAAGGTGGGAAGAGAATACAGAGAGCCCTCCCCTCCGCCCCATTCCCTGTAACAGCAAGTGGTGGACATTCCGACTGTACCTTTGTAAAGTGGGCAGAGGTCTCCAGTCTCCACTGCCCCACAGTCCCTGGACACATCCTGTGTATAGCCAATCAGAATCGACAGCATCACTCCAGCTCCTGCCACTAGGCAGGTATCCCTCTCGGTGTCCCGTGATGCAGCAGTGACTGGTAAACCTATATAGTCCATCCAGCCAATAATGCCTATAAAACAGATTAAACATCGGCCCCCTTTTCCAGAGTTACACCCATTTGTATTGAAACACAAAAAGGCCAAGTGAGGCAATCCCCATGTCCTACACATGGCCTCTAAGAAATAACCCCCGAGAGCGACAAATGTTGAGTAAGAAAAAGATATTGTACACAAGTAGAAAGACTATCTCAAGGACTTATATTCACAGAGGGATCCCAGTGAGCTTTACAAACTGATTTACAAAAGACACAGGAATCCCTCTATCCATCACTGAAATGCAGCCACCTCATGAGGCAGAAAGTGGCATTTGTTTAATAGCACAACGCTGCAAGTTACAGAGCACCTTCAATACCACGCAGTACCTCACAGAATCAAGCCCAGCATAGTACAGTAAGACCACACAATAGCTTTGTTCACCAGTGGAATATCATATAAAAGTTAAAACTACAGTGGACTTTTCAATAGGAAGAACACAGTTATCCCTCACTGGAATTTGGCCAGGTCACCAGTTAATCCCTTGATTATTTTGTGCTACGGAGAACTTTGAGGAATACAAATTGTATGGCAGTTGGTCGTACCCTAAACTGATTACATGTATCACAACTTCCCCTGCTAGCAATAAAGACAATCTGCATGAGACTCCAACTAAACAAAACATTTAAGCACGTGTTCAAGTCCACTATAATCCAACAAAGCATTTAAACATACATATTTAATTCCCGTTGAAGCTAAGGGGTTTTAAGTTCATGATTAAGTGCTTTGCTCAACAGGGAAGGATGGCTGAATCAAGCCCATACAGCATCTTTTATACGTAGACAAAGGGCTTTGCTGAGGTGGGTAAGCAATATTACCCCCATTTTGCAGCTATGGACACTGATGTAAAAAGCCAACCTTTATCCAAAAATCACACAGCAAGTCCGTGGCAGAGATAGAAAGAGAACCCAGATCTCCTGACTCAATCTGGAACTCCATCCTTTGGCTCGTATGCTGCCTGCCACGCTGACGTGTTATCCAAAACCTCACTTGCACATTCACTTTTTGTCCTCTTGTTTGTTTCAGATAAAGGCGGTTTTCCTTTCCAGATGCATGGCTGAAAACAAAACAGTGGCATTTCTAGGATCAAGCAAATTTGAAAGATTAGTCCTATTTTGCTAATCATCAAGTAATTTGACTGGCTGAATGTGTCCGAGTGCTTCATATACAATTACATTCTGATGCTGAGTTTGCTGATGGGATGGCAAAGTGCATACAAATGATCATTTCTGGGGCATTGTCTGCTCAAAACAATGAAGCTGCTTGCTGTTTGTACAGCTGTGCCTCAAGTTATACCATCAAGCGGTTCCATATTTGGGTTCTCCTTGCCATAAGAAAGATTGAAGAAAACACTGGTCAGGGCAAGAGAAGGATGGAAACAGGCTGTGTAATTTCCCAAACCCATTTTTCTATTTTTTAAATTTATACCTACATTTTTCCCATCTAGCGATAATTCCCTAAAGTATAGGCTTGCTGGTTGCAAAGAGTTGAAAAGTGCTGCAAACTGGTGTGCTCAAATTCAGCTGTAAGTAACAGAAGGGAAGACAGACAAAAAAAAAATGAAACAAAAACCTCCCCCACAAACACTCCCTTGCCATAAATAGGAGGGCAAGAACTTCCTTCTCATGCCATAGTAAAAACTCCTATTTTAATGTTCTAAGTAATAGCAAGTAAATTCTCCCAAACTGCCTCTCCCAGCAAACAAGCCAGGTTGGCTTATGCTATACTCTAGCAGAGAAATGGCCATCCTTGGCAACTAGATAATCTGAAGTGAAGAAAATAAATCTCTATACGCAAAATATTTGCTTGGGATTTAGTGGTTAAGAGCTGCCTCATATATTGGCATTTATAGCAAGATGGAACACATTTTCCTGAGTAGCTACATGAAGGGAGACAAGGTTGAAGCCATGAATATTATTTAGCTGTTCACATGGTTTTAATTTTAATAAGAATACTCCTGCTGATACAACAGCGTCACTGTAGGACAGAGAAAACAGGACGGGGGAAAATGCTTTATGTCAGCCATGCAAAGCTGTCATGAAAATATATGGACCCAGGCGCTTCCATGCAATCTGTGCTCCCTCACAAACTAGTGGAGAGCTCGGCAGAAATTAGAGACTGATGCATAGGTCAGTGGACCCATGGTACCACAACTAGTCAGTTGGTTACGCTGATGGGAGAGGGGAAACCTGGGAAGCGTGAGGAAAGGATAGTCTCTGTGAATGATCTGAAATCCACAACACTGGTGTACCTGCTAGGGTGTTCTTGTACAACAGAAGTGACCCCATTTTCAGGATGTTTTAGAAACAACTTGTAACTGCAAGGGTGGACACCTCCACCTTCCCCAACCATGAGCAGGTTAACCAGATGCTCCTGAAAAACAGGAATCCCATGCTGAGAGCCATTCCAGCTTCTTCGACATGGTTGGTTTTTTTTTTTTTTAAACAAACAGAGTTTTTTTTCATAAGCCTGTTTCGGAGCTGTTCTGCTGCGGAAGGGGATGTGCCAACAACTTTTCACCCTACCCAAACTGCCCCTGGCTCTCTGTCTAAACCTTCTCCACATACTCTCACATCCTTCAAACCCTGAGATGTTCACCCTGCTCCCCCAGATCCTAAATTTAGGCCAACATCTCACCCTCTGCTAACAAGGCTGATGTTGTCTCCCTGTCAAGGATATATGTTCTTCCACTTAGTCTCACCCATTCTACTATTATAATAGAAATATTTCAGCTGAAAGACATGATTTTTTTTTGCCTCATATTTCAGAGACCCTCTTTTACAAGTGGTTTTTTTCCCCAGAAGCCTTTCATTCCAACTCACAGAATATTTATGACTGTTACAGAAAGGCTAACAACAGATCCAGCTTGTAAAAGGTGTGCCAATCACACATATGGCATGGGTCTTTATCTTCAGGGAGTGTATCAGTACAATATTAGGCTGTCCCCCCAAAGCAGTAGGCAACTGCTCCACCGCACAGCTGCAGAAAATGGGCAAATGCTACTGCATTCTGGGCACATTCAAACAAAGCAGCAAGCGCAAGAACTCTGTCTGGCTTCCTTTAACTTGGGGACAGTAGGAAACAAAGAAAAACCGCTAAAATGCTGCAAAAACAACAAGAGTCCTGTAGAACTTTAAAGAGTAACAAATTTCTGTAGGCATTATTTGTTAGTCTTTAAAGTGCTACAGGACTCCCGTTGTTTTTGCTGGATTCAGACTAACACGGCTACTCCTCTGGACCTAAAATGCTGAAGAGCAGGAGAGTGAACATTGCCTGTGTACAAGAGACAAAATGGAAGGGGTCAAAAGCCATGAACTTTGGGGAGGGCTAAAGATGTGTCATGGGTCAGTAGCAAAGATGAATTGGATAGGAATAATCATAGCAGAAACATTGCTGGATAAGATCGTGGCTCTCCACAGCGGACTGCTGATGAAAGTCAAAAGAGCACTGAGCAAAGACTAAATATTTACTATGATATGTGGATACTCACCAGGACTTGGGTGTACAACAGAGGAGAAAGAGGAATTTCAGATAGCAGTGAAACAAATGATCAGTGAAGTACCACAAGCAGAGTGTCTGATTATTGGAGCAAATTTCAATGGACATGTTGGAGAACACTGCAAGGGTTTTGGCAAATGTCATGGAGGATGAAGCTTTGGAACCAGAAACGAAGCTGGTGAGGATATCTTCGAGTTGGACAGTGCCTATGCACTGATTGTTGCCCATACATACTTTGTAAAGAGGGAGAAGCATTTAATTACATAAAAGAGCAGTGCCAACAAGTCCCTCATTGACTACTTCTGACAGAAAGAAATGTAAAAAACATAAGACACAGTAAAACTGATTCTGGGAGAGCAGACTGCAGAGCAACATTGTTCACTTGTAATGGACTTCTGTGTGAACAGGCCAGCAGAGGACAAAGACAAGGTGTGGAACAAAGGATAAAGTGGTGGAGCGTCACATAGCAAAATTAGTCTGAGATTTAAGGACGAGATTGTATGGAGGTTGAACAACGACAAAGCCAACCATGATTTCACTAATGAGGCTTGGGGAAAAATATACAAACATATTACAGAAACTGAAAAAGCTGTCTTTGGACTAATGAAAGGAGGAAAATTCCCTGGCAAGTGTCCTGCGGGTAAAGAAGAACACAGAGGAATGCCTTAAACAACAAAAGAAAAACGAGGAAAGTTATGAAGTAAAGAAAAAGGCAAAGAGAATGGTTGTGGAAGCCAAGTGTCAGGCACTTAAAGTCTTATGTGCAGAATTACTTAGGAAGGAAGAGGAAAAAGGAAATATACAAATTAGCCATGATCAGGCAAAGAAGCACCCATGTCCTCAGTGCTGTGAAGTGTGTCAGAAACAAAACCAGAGAGTATTTGTGGAAGGCAGAGAAATCATTAGAAGATGCCAGTGTTTTTATGAAAAACTGATCAGTGAAGAGAATCAAGGGAAACTACTGATGTAAGCATGCTCAGGCAACCATACCACAAGTCCTATCACCATGGCGGTGACTCAGACACTCGCTAGAGATGATGAAATATGGGAAGGCAGTGGGACCATGCTGTGTACCAACTGAGGGACCGGTGATGATGACAAACTTCTTCATATTACTCCTCTGAACTGGAAAAATGACTGACCAGTGGAGGAAGAGCACACTGATCTTTATCATCAGGATAAAGGGGAAGTGCAAGACTGTAGTAATTAGTGAGCCATCAAGTTAATAAGTCACATGATGAAATGGCTGGAAAGAATTATCAAGCAAAGATTTTGTGAGGAACTTGAGAGCCAACTAGGCAATAGCCTGTCTGGGCTTATGCCAGGAAGATCAACAATGCATGCAGCATTTGCTGCCTGAATATTGCAGAAGTACAGGGAGAAACACCAGGTATTGCAATTAGTGTTTGTGGACTTAGAGAAGGCCCATTGCAGGATACCTAGGGAATTGATACGATGGTGCCTGCAGTCATGCAATCTGCCAGGGACACATTCAGACTATCCTGGACACATAGGAGGATAGCACAACCGTAATGAGAGCAGCTACAACTATAGTGAGCCACTGAGTTTGAAGGTTGGTCTACATCAAGGAAGAGGCTTAATCCCATTCCTATTTGTGACTGCAGTGGATACCTTGACACAGGGGGTTAGGGGAAATCTCCATGGACCATTTTTTGCCAACAACATTATGTCGTGCTATGAAGACAAATATGAACTGGAAAGGAATCTAGAACAATGGAAGGCTGCATTAGAAGAAAACAATTGAGGAATGAGCCAATAAAAGATGGAATACTTGCTATGCTTCATTCAGAAGGATGGTACAGAGTTAAAGCCTGTGCAAGAATTCCAACACCTCAGTTTGGTGGTAGGCTATATGAAATGGGCATGCAGATGTTAGGGGTCTCATGAAGAGAGCTTGGTGAAAATGGAGGGAGTTGACGGAATTCTTTGCAATAAGAATATGCCAAGTAAACTAAGGAACAAGGAATATAAGACCATGATTAGGTCAGCCATGAGGTACAGGTCAGAATGCAGGCCAATGAGGAAGAGAAAACCACAACTACTTCACTCTTCCAAAATGAAAACACTCAGGTGTATTCTGGGTAAGACAAGAGCTTATAGGCTATCCAGTGAAACCGTACAAGCCATGATGCAGGTAGCCCCCATCATGGAAAAGATGAGGGAGTATCAATTGAAATGGTTGGGTCATGCGAGATGATGAGACGTGAGATACGTTGGCCAGAGAGTATAAGATCTAGTAGTCATAGGACAAAGACTATGAGGAAGACCCAGAAAAATTGTGGTTCAAGATGCTGAAGGACATGAGAAGGGTCAGAGTCAGTTTGGAAGATGCACTTGACAGGAATGCTTGGAGATTACGAACAAAAGCCACCAACCCTGACTAATGGGACAAGAAGGCAAAGAAGATTGGAAGTTACTGTTATTGTTTTCCTCTTGAATAAATGTTGGGCCTAATTTTCAATGTTGCTGAGAACCCAAAACATCAAAGGCAGCTGGAGACGCTCAACACCTTTGAAAATCAGGCTCTGTGTCTGTTGAGCCATAATTGTTTTAGTGTAAATGCCAAGGATATTTCTGTAGCTACAGTAGGTGCTATATTTACTACTAGTACTGAGGTGGTCTGCCCCAATCTGATTAGCTGCAATAAAACAAGTCTCCAGGATTATTCCCCTGAATTGCATTTTCATTCAGGCTCCAGACTGTAAAGTGCACTGAGTATAAAGTGAGTTACATTTTTTTCTCTCCTGGAAAAATCAATGTTTCAAACATTCCTTCGCTAAGATATTTCTAGATATTTACTGTCTGAAAATGAGATATATTCCATCAGAGAGCTAAATACTTCATGTAGAGGGGCAAACTGCAGTAACCTCATGGTTAAGAAAACATACATCAAAGCTGGTCTGAAGCTGATTGAAACAACTTTTTCCCCCCTGACAATCATAGCCTAACACAAGGATTGGACCTTGCACATCTAACAGCAGCTTTTGCTGGCCGGTAGTATTCTTAACTAAGAAATATCTAGATCCTGTCTTGCAGACTTGTTTTGGTTTGGATTCCTTCCTAGCCTCCTATATTGTATATTTTGGAGAGCTGCCTACTTTCTATCTTTCTTAGGTACTTCTATGGCTTCACTTCACCACAGTAACTAAACACCTCATAATCTTTAACGTGTTTATCCTCAACATCCCTGTGGGGTACGGAAATGCTATTACTTCCATTTTACAGATAGGGAACTGAGGCACTGAGAGGTTAAATGATTTGCCTAAGGTCACAAAGGATGGAACCGGGGACCCCAGTGGACCATCATCCTTCTTCCTACTGAGAAGATTGCTCAGTTATCAAATTGAAGGCCATGACAATTTTGAATCAAGAGGGGGCCTCATGAAATGGATTAGCTGTTGTACAAACACATAGTTCTAACAACACTGCAGGAAGTGGGAATACAATCGAGGTCATTTTCACCTATGGTTGGATGGTACTGTCATTTTTTCTTAAAGTACAACAACCTGTGCCCTCCCACAGTGGAAGAACGCCATTTTGCAGGAGCCCAACACACATTTGGCCATGCAAGTCAGGCAGCTGGCTGACCGAAAGCTCAATGCGAAACACTCAAAATGGATGTTTGCTGATTTTTGCTTGTGCAAGCAGCTGTATATGTCACAATGGATGGATAAACTCTGAAGCCAGGATGGGATATTTTTCATATAATGTGCTCTATTTTCTATCCCAATGTATGAATATCGGAGTTCATCCATAATTTGAATAGAGATGATTGTATTATGTTGTAAGTAGTACTGAGTTATGCAGAAAAGATTATTTACACCTTTCGTCTGCAATATTTCCCGAGTTTTGCATATTGAGTTATTCACCCATACATGAAGAGAAGGTTGTCTTCATTCTATACACACATACGTACACTGTCTAAACTAGAATGATGCAGCATCTCACGGAAGCCAGGTCTATTTTGCAAGCTTTAATTTCACTTCCTAATATTTCTCAGCTGTCTTTGTATTAATGGTCTTTGCCTACACTACACGCTGTGACACCTCCCAGCTAAGCACTGAATTCTGCCATCTGTACTGATACTGAGCAGTACTTCACTTCACCAAAGCCCCACTGAAGCCACTGGGACTAGTCATGGAGCAAGGAACTATTAAACAGTAATATGGGTAGGGAATCTGGCCATGAATATCATTTATAAAATTCAGTTCATTTGCTTTTTACTCTCTTTCAGATCAAGATGCTAAGCAAGGATCTTATATAGACAGGAGAAATTGGTTATAGTCTGTGTATTTTTTTTAACTGAAATAAGACGCAGAATGTATATTACATACATTAAAAAAAATGACATTTTGATTGTATGTCTCTCGCCTACCCAACATATGTTGTATATCTTACACTCTATGCTTTTTGAGGCTGTATCATCTTGTCTTCCTAGCACAGGCCTATAACTGCTCTCTGCAGTGCCTCACGAGACACCTCTCTCAACTCAAATTTTATCTTTATGGTCCTGCAGCCAATTTTAAGCCCACATGACAGTGCTTGCAACCAAATCAATTAAAATTAATTTTTCCAACTACTTCAAATGTTTTGCTAATTTCCAGGTACAGTACAATTAGTGCACTCCATTCCATCTGGTAACTTTGGTACTTCAAAAGAAAGATGAGGGAAAGGTAAGTTTTCTGTTCCATTTTAATCACTGGCTTTTTTAAATCTTATCTCTACGGGCAAGACTTCCTACCCCCGGCATCCTTAAATCACATTCACTGTATAATGTGCATCAACACACACTGCAGATCCCCCTTGCTTTATCTTTCTCCATGTAACTTGGAAGTTGCAGGGAATCTTCAGTGAAGGACACTTATCCCTTCCTCCTTTCAACTGAGTTCTTTGGAGATGCTCCTCTTCTGGAGCTTCAGATAGATTTAAAGGTATTAAAAAGGCATTGCAATAACCAAGAGACACAAAAGTCAACGAAATAAAAATAATTTGATTTATGCTTTATGCTTTCAACTCCTCTTTAGGAATTTTTGGCTCAGCCCCTTCTTCACCTTCCACTAACCACCTGGAAAATCAAGTGCCAGATTTGGTCCCTCCCTGCCATACAAACAAAAAGCAGTTTCCCACTCTGCCAAGCATATTTCCTGACCTCCATTAACACCAGAGAAAAGTTTCATTAAGCATATATCTGTGCAATTAACTCTTCCGCACCACATCCTGTACCTTTTTGTGATGGGGTGGGGAGGAGGGAGATGATGAGATAAAGCGGGAGAAAAACTGGCTTCTCAGGTAATGTGATGATGTTCACAGTTCTGCTGCGGTGTCTTGGACGCAAACTAAAGTGGGCGACACAGTCATAATAGCAGCAGCAGTGTCCCAGTGGGGTCAGCGGTCGGAGGTAGGGAACCCAGCCTTGGAAAGGCTACGGCCAGGGGACCCCCGGAACAGAAGCTAGCACAGCAGGATAGAATAAGAACAACAGCATACAATTTAAAGAGGAAACTACTTTAAAAAGTGCCTAACAAGGCAGCATCTGAGGACTGAGAGGGAATGTGCCAAAGAGTTTTCCAGAGAGATCATTGCAGTGTGGTAGTTGACATGGCCAAAGACAATATGGAAACAGTCAGAGAGATGCAGAGGCAGCTCTTCAAGGAAACACAAAGCCAAAATGCAGCAGGGAATGCTCTACTGCAAGTCCACATGCAGCTGGGTCATGCAGCCCTCTGGACAATACAAACTACTGGGAACAACTTCAACTCCTGCCTCCTGTACCCATGCAGCACTGCTCCCAGAGGCCGCATCCCTCTAAGACCCCAGCTCAGGCAAAGAGAACAGCAGCACTTGGGAGCCCAGCCCTCTATTGTCTCTAGTAAGTTCAAGCTTTGGCATTCCATGATAGAAGACCCACAAACCAGAAGAAGCAGAGCCAAGACTAACTCCTCTGGGACTTAAGCTCCCTTTGTTGTGCCCTGAGCTGCATTATTGAACTTCACTGTTTTATTTCACTGCTGGTTTAATGAAAAGGATCTCTGTAGTTAGAGAACAGATTGTTTTACAATACACTGGATCATAATTAAAAGCCACCGTTTCATTTTTTCTTTCAGTTGAATGTTCACTTCTGTTTGTTACATAATAGATTATTTAGTAATTAAAACTTCAAAAATGTCATTCATGAAGAGTCAACGGTGTATTTTACCCAGAAAATAATTGGGTTTGCACCAACGGATAAGGTTTAAAAAATGCATGTAGGCAAAGACACATGGTGCAATAGGATTGTCATAACGTTGCACTTCTGTTGCCCACAAACAGCACCCAAGTGCAAAGAGAATTCCACACACCCTCCACCATGGGTTAGTAGCTGGATGTACAGCTGCACAATTTCAGGCCTGAGACTGAAAATAAGAGCAATAGGCATTGTAAAGCTGCCTGCAGTGACTCACAAGTGAGAGTATCAACCTCTAGGCAGACTGTTAGGAAGCAGGGAACAAACCCCAAATTGGCTGTAACTTCTATACTTAGATTTCACCAACCAATCATCCGATGTCACCTCCTCAGGCTTTATAACAGCCTAAACATGGAGTCACAGACAGACTCCAATCTATCTCGCTACCTAGGTGGGCAGAATTACAGCAGTACTCAGGTTATTCCCAGTCCCAATGGGTCAATCACTTACCGTAGGTCAACTGCACCTTAGATCTTACACCAAAGCCAATGCTTGTAGCCAATACCATAATAAATTATCCAAAGATTTATTAAACAGGAAGAGGAAATGAGTTATTTACAAGGCTAAAGCAAGAAAACATTGATACACAAATGAATTACAACCTTAAATTTCAAAGGGTAATCAAAGCTTCCCTAGTAAGCAAGCTTTATATGTCCTTTAGGGCAGCTGGGGACCTCTTGCTTATGCCGAGAAACCTTGCTCTCCAGACTTCAAGCAGCACAGAGAAACAGTTCCTTCTTGTTTGGGGATTTTACCCCCCCTCCTCCCTTGTGCTCTGAGCTGCAAACTCAGCGGATGGGAAAAATCCATTTGCATGACTTATCTTCATGGGGATGGGAGGGTAAAACAACATACATCTTTTGTCCTCTTTACCATTCCACAATAGTCCATCTGGTATTGATGGACCTTATCCTGTTTGGCAAGACGTAACACCTTTTGTTGGAGACAAAACCCCACAGCAGTTAATGTCTCTCTTCTGTCTGGTGATTTACTCACTCACAGCCTTGCAATACAACCACTCAAATATTAACTTACAGTATGGGATACAGATATGATAAGTGAGATTAATGCATGCTGCAACTCAGAAGCATTTAATAAAGCCTAAACACTAAACTCATTCTGATAATTCAAATCCCTATTTTGACAATACTAACACAGGTGAGCCAGGCCGATTCCAGCTATGCATTTGTCACAATTCCTTTGAGACACAAAGACTTTGGCATGAGCTGGAATCTGATCCTCCAGAGTCAAAGGCATCTCTGACAATTTTGTCCAGGTTATTTGTATTTTGTATCAGCTGACTTGCTGCCTGCTCAAACCACTCAGCACCCCACCCATTGCAAAAAGTCTTATCCCTTAACTCTCACAAATATTGTGCAGAACGCAACATGCTGCTATAATGTGCAGGATATATATATATAAAAAAATATATTTTTTTTTTGCTGTTTCCAGCCTAATCAGTAAACAGCTCTATCTCCCTTTTGAATGCCCTCCCCCCACACCACTGTCATTCTGCAACCACTAGAAGATAGTTAAATGGATCCTTCCTTCTATCCAATGGCTTCTTTAGCCAGAGAAGCAGAGGGTAAGGATAACTGGAGCAATGTCCACTCCATTCGTTTCCATAGTGCTTTTGGGGCAAACAGTCCATCTTCCACTAATTTAAACAGATCTGAGCTCTGACAGATCCTAGCATCATGGGTCCTCCCAGACCACTCTGCATTTATGTCTGTAAATCTCTCACAGTGGTGGACAAGCCCTTGGAGACCAGGGAGAAATAACCCCTTTTTATTTATAAATTCTGAGGCCTGCTGAGAAGGGGGCATGAATCACAGGCACGTGGGCCCCAGATACAGTTTTGGAATCCCATGCATGCAAAACCATCAATAACCTCCTGAGCATTAGCAAGCTTTATAACCCAATGCAACAGTACATTTTCCCATGAGATCACACACCTTCTTGACAATGGCTCCAAAGATAAATCTCCACATGTTTGTGGATTGGCTTGCTATGGACCAGTAGCATGCAGGGGTGGCCAGATGGCAATAATAAGCCACTTGCCCACAGATATGCAGGCTGAAAAGGCATGGGGAGAACTTGGTTTGTACAGCTTCTCTTTATTTCTCATTAAAATCATTTGGAGGCTTGAAAGTGAAACAGATTTATGAATTCACATGGGAACTGAAAAGAGTAATCACACAATAATGGAAAAGGCAGATTTTTATTGATTCAAATTAAGGGTAATTTATTGCAAAAAATCATGAGTTGCATGAAAGACATTGCCTAAAGACACAGCAGTTGAAGTGAGCTTTGGTATATTTTATATATATACATACACCCTTATGCTGTCAGATGCAATCCAGTTGATTGACTTTAAATAATTTAACATTATTGCCCTGCAATGGTATCTTTATAGAATTACTGACCAGCAAGATTAGCTAAACAGAGTCAAAGGCCCTCGCTCTCAGGCAACTGAATTTTTATTCACTGGATACATCTATATTATGAGCTAGGGATCTGATCCCCCTGCTTGTGTACACATACTCGGGTTACCTCATTTGCACTCGGAACAACTCAGCTCAGGTCCGCTGCCATTACCCATGCTACCGCAGCTCTTTACACTCACACTAGCTTGTTGAGCGATAGCGTGAGTATGTGTACATGAGCATCGGGATCACGTCATCATGTAAACATAACCCAAAAGATGTCACTCTTCTCTGGTCTTTTAGAATTGATGGCAAAATTGTTTTGCTGTCGCAGGTGACTGTAGAGATTGTCATTCCCTTAGCCTTTCTACAGATACTATTTCTAGCATTATTTAGCACCTAGAGATCTTCACCAGACGTCTCCATGGGTTTTTTGCTTATCAGCAGAGATGAGCCAAACAGAATGACTGACTGCTGATGATAAAAGCAATGGCAGTGGGGTATTTTTGTAGCTCTGCCCACCCAGCAAAATTACATCTGAGACCTGACCCTACGAGCATTCAGACATCAATTACTTCTCATGTAACACTGGACAAGCATCTCCAGACAACTTATTGCTCTCAGTGGGCCAAATGTTCAATGTTGTTTGTTTTTTATTAAAGAAATTTCTTTTATGGATACCATATCAGAATGCAGGGTCCCATATAATTTGTAATCAATTAAATAAACCTATGGTACAACTCCATTGAGTGGACTGTGATAACAGCCTGAAATGCCAGAGATTAAGAATCTTGCAAAGGCAAACTAGCACAAGAGACAGCCAAGTCAGGCAGTAATTTACATTCCAAATTTGCAAGAAAATTGTGATCAATTAGGCTAGAGAAGATGTAAATATAATGAAGAACTAAAATGTGTGTGTGGGAGGGATAGATTAATAATGCTGGGTGGCAGGGCTCCAGAATTGAGAACAAAATTCCAAATTCCTATTAATAGATAAAAATCCCATGGATCAAACGGCAGAAAGAAAAGGTATTCCCTTGATATTGATAAAGGATACAACTCACTGTGCAAACCAAGAACTGGAACAAAGGTTTATATTGGTTTTTTTCCCCACCTGACATTGTGTTTGATTGTAGTTGCAACATTTTAAACTGAAAGCTCTAGGGAATAATGTAAGCAACCAGAAGGAAATGTCAACCAGGCGGACATTTCTCATGAGGAGTGGCATGGCTAAACACACCTGCTGTGTAGTTCAATTACTGAACCAACTTTCTATTTATTCTTACCATTTTCAACAGATTCAAAGCACTTTTGCCTCCTGCTGATTGAAGCACAATTCTACTCCAATAAGCAATTGTTTAAAAAAAAAAAAGTATTTTATGGTTCTATATTTAGTGGCTTGAACATTTCCACATGAAATTTCCATAATATCGTTTTACAGTTGATAAGTAAAATGATGGGCCAGATGCTCAACTGATGTAAACGGGCAAAGTTCCATAGAAGCCAGAGGAGCAATGCCATTTATACCAGATGAATGTCTGGTAAAGGGATTTGTTTTCTTTTGTTTTGCCCTCTAAACAGCCAGTCTTACAAACTCATCCTGAATTCCAAATTTCCAGCTGGGTATCTTTCTTCTCTTATATCAGTAATTGCTCTGGAGGCTAAATTCTGCCCTCCGTGTTCCTGTGCAGGCAACATGGATTTCAATTAAGTTTCCCAGACAGAAGTGTTTGATTCATAGCAAATAGTTGAGGGTGCACAAGATACCAAGAAGAAAACGAGATGAATTCTATTCTGTGTTTGCTCTGCGGGGCTAACAAGATAAGTCTTTTGCTCCTTATATCTACAGGAAGTAGATGAGACACTTCTACTTTGGGAGCTGATCTACTGTCTATGAAGGAGCTAATTTTACACTCTCATTTTTCCATAGTTATACCAGACTTTTCAGTTCATGTCCATTCATTATACATGGTTTTTATCACACAATGCTGCCAAATGTGGCCTACCTGGAGCTATCTATCATCCATGCCCAGTGCTTTGCAGAACTACGTATTCAGAGCCTGTTAGAGTCAGAAAGTGGGGTCAGTTCTCTATTCTCTGGAGCTCAACCACAGTCTGCTTTCAAATGACTTCCAACAGTAAGACTCTTAAGTAGCTATAATATCCTTGCGTAAACAGTTGGCCTGGAGTTGCACACTATTGGAATCTTATTCCCAGCTTCCTATAACATCAATCTGGCTGCATACTAAGCTTCCCAGAGAACATGGCACAGATTCACAATCAGTCCAACTTTCCTTACTGGAGGATATTAATGAAGCAGAACAAATACTCACTTCTAGGATAGAAGCTATCTGCAGTTTAGAGGAAAAGTAGAGCACCAGCAGAACAGAAGCTTGTTAACTTGCTTTTCCAGGTTTCAAGTCAAGAGAACATAAATCTGGATAAATAATGTCCACATTGATATCTTGAAGGAGTCTTTGGATCCTTGATATTTTAAGCTTCCTCTAACATTCTTTAGTACAAACGTAAGAATGGCCATACTGAGTCAGACAAATGGTCCATCTAAACCAGTATCCAGGTCATCTGACAGTGGCTGGTGCAAGATGTTTCAGAGGAAATGAATAGAACAGGGCAATTATTGAGTGATCCTTCCCCTGTTGTCCAGTCCCAGATTATGGCAGTTGGAGATATAGGGACACCCAGTGTATGGGGTTGTGGCCCTGACCATCTTGGCAAACAGTCATTGATGGACCTATCCTCCATGAATGTATCTAATTCTTTTTTTAAACCAAGTTGTACTACGCCCCCACAGTCAGAATAAGTTCTTTTCTTCTCCTCCTTTACAAGCCTGGAGATTTCCCTTATGCTTTTGGAAGTAAGAGAAAGAATGCACTCAGCAAAGTCAGACAAAGTGCAGGTAGGAGCTAGTCATCTCTTCCCCTTGTTCCATGATCCCACAACCCTGCCTATGGACCTCAATCCTGATCTGCCACATTCCTGTTCTATTTCTTCTCCTGTCCCAAGCCTGGGCTACCAGATTACATGGTGGTTAGCATGATGTGGAAAACTAGCCTGGGACCAAATCATTGTCAGTTAGGACCTAAACTAGAATTTCAACCCAATGCTTTAGAGATAAAAAGATTTTTTGCATTAATTCACTGTGTCACCATATCCTCAAGCTTTCCAAAATAAGAGACTGAGTTCCTGTAATTAGGCTACATAACAAGTAGGTAAATGTTCCCAATAGGTGGATGTTCATCATGTTATTAGAAGAATGGAACAAAGTGGAAGGAGGGAGAAGAGGAGGGGGGAAGCGGAGTGCCAGAACATAAAACAATCTGCCATGAAATTGTTATTTTTTTGGCTTCTCATGTTTGTATGACCTACTACTGAAAATAAAAAGTAGAGAATTCTAAAGAGAGAATGCTCTTTCCACTTTTACAAGAATAACCTGATTAGTAGGGCTGAGCAAATAATTTATTCTTTGGTTTGGTGGCTGAACCGAAAAACCAAGAATATTTAGTTCAGGTCACTTCAAAATGACATTTCTGAAACGAAAAGTTGATTTGAAATGAAATGTCAAAATGGTTCATTTCAATATTTTTCTAAATAATTTGTTCTGGTATTTCTGAAATGTTTTTCTCTCTTTTTTGGCCAAAACTATTTGTTAAATTTTACCTGAATTCACAAATAGTTTTGGTGCTCTGAAAAATGCATTTTTGTGAACAAATTTACTATTCATCCAAAATTTTTCTCTCATCTCTACTACTTAGTTTAGGTCTCTGTAGGCTGTTATGCTCTGTCTGTGTGTCTCTTCTATACTTTTTTCACTCACAATCATTTTTTGATCGTGCTACAAGTATCAACACAGATCAATGATCTGACAGCTGCTGAATATACTCAGAGCTTGAGATAATATGCACATCAGATGCAGCCCCCAGTATTAAGTGAAGCATCAAAAGTGCTAATGGAGTGTTATATGCAGTGTTGTTGTAGCTGTGTTAGTCCCAGGACATTAGAAAGATAAGGTGAGTGAGGTAAAATCTTTCATTCGATCAAATTCTGTTACAGAGAAAGGAAAGCTTTCCAGTTTACACAGTGCTCTTCTTCAGGTCTGGGAAGTACTCAGTGTCAAAGCTAAAGTGGATCAGATTGTTTAGCATACATAGTTAACACATAAATCAAGGGACCATTCAACTTGAAGTGGACAGTTAACACCGCTCCAGTCATAGGAAGAAAGGAGCCACACAAAAACCCTCAACAAACTGAGGGTGAAAGGGCGGGGGGGGGGGGAAAGGGGCTAATGGGTTATAGATTGTTGTAATACGCCATAAATCTAGTGTCTCCAGTCTGTCCATAATTTTTAGTGCCCAGCAAAGTTATGAAATTAAGCTCCTGGGTTCACGTTTTGTAGGTGTTGTACAGGTTTCTTTTGAGGATGAGGACTGAGAGGTCATGATCACTATATGAAAAGTGTTCACCCACAGGTGATATGCTGTTGTCATCTTTTATCATTTTCTGTGCAAGTTCATTCAAGAGTACAGTGATTGTCTCGTTTCACCCACAAACTTGCTATTGGGGCATTTAGGGCTCTGATGTGGCATTCCACATGTTGCGAGAGGCATTTGTGGGAACCATGGATCTTGAAAGGGGTAATGTGAGGGGCTGTTCATAGCACTGGGATTATGTTTTGTAGGTTTTTGCCTCTGTTATTCTGGCAGGGTCTGGTGCCATTTTAAGTGGGTGTGTCTTGGTCTGTGGGGATCTTGTGTCTGATGATGAACTTGGAGAGACCGGGGGATCATTTGAAAGCCAGAAGAGGGAGTTCAGAAGGGTTCTTTTGATATGTGGTTCTCGTTGAGAAGGGACTGTAATTGTTTAATGACACCCCTTCTGGGTTCCAGTGTGGGATGGTAGGTGACAACTAGGGGTGTGCAGTCAGATTTCCGTATTGAAGCAGATTCTCTCGGGGTATTTGAGTGGCCCATTCATGATGTGGATCTACTTCTCTGGTGACATGTCCTTGTCTGGTGAAGGTGGTTGTGTGTGTGTTAAGGTGTATATCTGGTCTTTCTCCTCTTTCTCACTCTGAATACATTTCCCATACCTGAAGAGCAGTGCTTTGTAAGCTCTGAAGCTTGTCTCTCTCACCAGCAGAAATTGGTTCAATAAAAGATATTACCTCACCCACCTTGTCTTTCTAATGGGGTGTTAATGCTCTAAAGGGATAACACTATATAGTGGGCATAGCAGGAAATCAGTAATGAAGGAGTGAAGTGCGGAAACAGATTTCTTATTTAAATTAAAAGCCAAACAAAACCTATGCCAAAGTCTGTTTTGGATACTTATATAATGCCATTACTATAGTATCTGAGTACTGCACAGTCTTTAATTAATTTATCACAACATCTCTGTGATGTAGAAAATCCTGTTAACTGCATTTTACAAATAAGAAACAAAAGCACAGAAAGACTAAGTGACTTGCCCAAGGTCACACAGGACATTTGTGGCAGAGCATGGAATTAAACCCAAAGTCCAGATTAGCACCCTAACTACTAGACCCTCTACACGTCTTTACTGAAAATATTTTGGTGAACGTCAGTTTTTGCCTATGCCCCAGATATTTCCCTTTAGTTAGTGCTAGCACAAAAACAGGACATGACATAAAAATACCATGGCAAACAATATTCCTACAGTACATCTCATCTAAATGGAGCAATACAGGCACAGAAATGTCAGAAAGAGTGTAATTTAGTGTAGAATTTCAAGTCCACAGAGATTCAAGATGTTTGCGTAAAAATCTGAATCCAACTGACTCTCCAAATCTCTTGGGATTGATCGGTCATCTCATGGATCTTCTCTTTTTTCTCCACTAGGAGCATGTCACTGGTTTACCAACCCTAAGACTTTCTGGCAGCAATGCACTAAGTCACATTTCAAAGCAGAAGGTAGTTATTACATATTAGTGGAATCCCAGACAGTAAAAACACAGTGCACCCCAGGGACTTGAGTGTGAAGAGGAAATGCTGTTGAACAGAAGGCAACATGTCTTTACCCACACTTTAATCCAGGGGCATGTCTGCTTTGGTGGCAAAGGGTGGAGAAAACAATTGCCACCTTACCGAAGAGCTCTGCTGCATCAGCTGTTACCTTCTACAAGAAAATGACAGCTCTCTGAGGGGCAACAGAGACAGAATGGGCTGCAGCAGCTTGCGGAGTGTTTAGCTGCTGGCAATATTTATAAGCAGTACATTTTATAAGCAGAAATATTTATAAGCAGTAAATTCAGAGGACGGTACAATGTTAAACGCAGTGGGGGGGGGGAAGCAGCATCCATATTTTACAATGCAAAATTCCTGAGGTAAGGGGAAAAGGATGGCTAGGAAAGTGATCTTCTCATTGGCCAAATCATGACCTCCCCAGATATTGAGTCCTAGAAGCAACACTGACTGGACTTGCCAAATTATCTAACGGCAGGCAAAGGCCCATTTATCTTCTAAGCTTCTTGCAAGCACCCATCTCATGCTTTCTTCTCATTAATAGCACAAACATAGACTTGAAGCTCTTAGTTGCCCAACTTTTTTATCCTGTTTCTCCTCCTCCATTATTTTGGGGATAAAGTTCCTCTATCGCAGAGCAAGCTATGATCATTAGTGTTTGTCCTATCATTTCAATAAGGGGTGTCTCACACTAACCATTTTATGGGTCAACTGCATAGTCCAGGGTGTTTCTTCACCAAAAACTGCAGATGGAGTAAGTTCACCCAAGGCCTACAAGCAATGGTGACATGTATGCAGAAGCTTTCATCAACACTGAAAATCTTTCTGTAAGGCGGCCCACCTGACCATTCACATCAGTGATTTCTTCAGTTAACAACTCAACTAACACAGATGCACACATCAACGGCTCTATATAAACACATTCTCTCTCATACACTCATTCCCACAAAGGCACGGGCACCTCCACACATACTGCTTGACCACACTGTAAAACCACCATGGTTTAGCACAGTTCCTACCACCAGTGGACATCCCCCCCTGCCCCTCCCTCCCTCTGAGAGCTAGGATATGTAAGATTTATGGGACCAAACCCCCTTTACAGCCTCCTTTGATATAATACCATGAATTTATTCTGAGAGCAGTATCAAATCAAACAGGGACTGGGCCATCCGTTGGGGGAAGAACCTACCTGGCTGGTACCATTCAAATTGGGATGTTTCTCTCTTTCCAAGCCTAGGACTGAGATCAAAAGACCTGGAGGGGTTTAAAAGATGCCCTGGCAAAAAGAGAGGGGGTAAAACTGTCAGCTCAGCTGGATGCTGACAGAGTCAGCATGCAGTAAGGCTGACATGTGGACAGCCTGATTTGACAGCCAAGTTCTGCAGCCAGCCAGCTGTAAATTGGTGCCCAAAGAGAAAAGGGTACACCACGGCTAAGTCATGTCTTTATGTAGAGGCTCAAGGGAAATGTCAAGTGTAGGTAAGGTAACGTGTGTATAGAGCTCTCTTTTATTTTTAAGCCTACTTCTCGAAGGTCTGTGTACTTTTGGAAAAAAAAAAAGCTATACTTTGTTGTGGAGAAACTGCGTCTTTGTCACTGCATACTATTACTGACCACGGGCTCTGAAATAAGGACTTTGGCAGGGTCCAAGCCCCGTAGCAATGGCTAGGAAACATAGGTGGCAGTCAGGGAAGAGTAACCCAGAGACTCACTTAGACGGTGGCTGGATTGCAGGATCCCACCCCAGAGAGAAGTGGAGGCACCGGCCTGCCACTTGACGGGTGCAATTGAGGGATAGGAACAGGGTCTCTGAAGAGGGGCCTACCCAGGGCCTGTGACCCATGTAACTGCAGATATCTGTTTGACTCCAGTATAGTTCAGAATCGCCCACTGACATGGAAGAAATATTTTTGTCCTTATCACACAGTCAGATGAGCAATCAGAGGTAGAGGATCTGGTACCCCAAGTATGTTATCAAGGAATGTATTCACAGATATTTGGCCTTGAAAAAATTGCAGATTAAAACTCGTCAAACTGTCTCGACTTGGAGATCTGCAGAGGCTGCTTCAGTATAGAGCAGAGCTTCGAAAACACAAATGTACATGACAGGGAGGAGCAAAGGGGATAACTCTCTCTCTCTCTCTCTCTCTTGCTTCTTAGGCAAAGTGACTTCTCTGACGGTTCCCTTCATTGCTGACTTTATGTTTTAAGAAAGCATCAATGTCATGCTTCCCCCGTTAGACATTTCAAATGTTTTTACAGCGCAGAGTAACAAAAGCAAACACTAAGCTATCCATTTACAAAGAGACACTGCTGCACATCAATACAACTTCTTCATTTGAAGACTATTAGCAACCCACTTTACCTGCAGGGGATTTCTCTTGGTCTAGGCAGGCTTTTGCAAAGGTCTATAGTGCCTTCCTTTCTTGGTATAAATCTCTTAATAAAGCAGCTAAGAATAGATTCACCCTCCCTGTTGCCGTGAGCATGTTGCTGCTGGGATTATAGTAGTTAAAATAGTTGCAGGCAACCAGGGACTTCCTCAGAACTCTTTCATAAGCAGCTTTCTTGGTGCTTGATTACCACCACAGAGGAAGTTGGGAGTCTAAGAAGCTTGGCTGACAGCAAAGCAGACCTTTGCCTCAAGCGAAGCAGAATGAGTTCCCACAGTTCCCAAGTCCATGTGATTTATAACCCAGGGCTATGTCTCATTATTCTTGACCAAGCCAAAGCTGTTAGAACACTGCACATTAGTTGTGAAGGACTTGCCTCTAGCTCTAGTCAGAAGGGTTTTTTTAGCTGGAAATCTGGTTTACTGAACATGGAGATTGGGAAAGAGCAAGGGTTTGTGTGAAGTGAATTGGTGCAAAGCAGATATGTATCTGGTGATTATATTATCAAGGAAAAGGGTCATCTTGGATGCAGCAAGCAACATCATTTGCTTAGTTAGGATGTGGTGAGCCTCACCCAGGTTGTACAAAGCATGAACGATAGATGGGCTAGGATGCAAAATGCTGCCTGGGTAATTTGTGCACTACCTACATGTCCTCATGGTGTCTTATTTAAAAGATTATTGGGTTAATAATGGTAGCCACATATTTTCAGAAACATGAAGAACTTTATACAGCATTGTGACAGGTTGAGAAGTGGGATTCTCCTAAAATGTATGTCAGATTTAGAGTAGCATTAAGGTAAAAAAAAATTAAACAGTTTGGAGAAAGAAAGGTTTCCTCTTTAATTAAGCTACTAGAGAAATAACCACCTAGGCACAGAAGGTAAAACTAGAGAGAAAGGCATGAAACATTAGCTGTATTCATATCACTTTCCTTCTCTAAAATCTAACTCATTCTAGTGCCCCACAATTCTGTGGTATTTTCCCAAGCGAATAACTATATTAAAATGCTCTGCTGTCTATGTCTAATATCATTCCAGCCATAAAAAGGGGTGCTTATAGCACACAGGTTGTGTGATGTTTATGGCAGAAGGGAATTCACTAACCCTACTCAAAGTGCCTGGTCACTGGTTGGCAGAAAATAGCCTCCCACTGGAAAATGAGCACTCAGGGATCTAAAGAACATGCAGTTTGGGCAGTAAAGTGAGTTGGAAAACATTAGTATCTTATGGCATCCATTGTACTTGATGTCATCTGGACATATGAGGGGAGGGAAGCAGGTAACTTGAATATATGAGGTGATATAATGCACACTCATACACAATCAGAAAAGGGGCTTTAATACCCTGTCAAAGTGTGCATTCATACAGGCCTTGGAGAACACCAGGCCAGCAGTACATGGTTCTGTTCAGGGCTTCACCAGGTTATTAATTATAGGAAAATGAGGCAGGCTCATTGTAAGTGTTCTACAGAATCCAACTAATTCTGTGGTACACATTGGCATAAGGAGAGTCTGGACTTCATGAAAACTAGAGGACACAGACAACCTCTAAAAGCAACTGGCCAAGTCTTGAGCCCATAATCTGTTTTGACCAGACACACAGCAGGAACTGTGGTGATTCTCCCTGTTGAGAAAGCCTGAAAGAGGGACCTGGGTGGCAGCTAAGAGGAAGGTTTCCTGGACCTTTTCAAAGAGAAGGCAGAAAGTAGGAAGTATCACAGGAGAAATGAAGCGAGGATCATTGGTGGTTGGAACAGACAGATTATGTTCAGGGCGCCTGGGTTAAAAGTAATGAAAGAAGAAAGGCTTGAACTCCCCAATGGCTTTAGGGGACCACTAATGTCAGACTTTGGAAGAGGGACAAGAGCTAACCATTGAAAGAAGATACGAGACAGTAAAAAGGTGGATGGAAGTTGCACCAAAGGAAAAAGACTTCAGACTAAACTGTGACCCAGAACAGAAGCATTTGGGTGCTGTGGATGGAAGACTTTGATACAAGACCTGAGCAGAGAGACAAAAAAAATCTGGGTGAAGAACAGCTGTTGGAATTATTGTTGGCGGGTTTCTTTTGGACTTTTGTTAATCTCAGTTGGGGTGAAGCTTTTGGTTTGGCTGAAAGGCTGAACTGCATAGAAAATGAAGGGAGAACTGAGGCAATGGGCTGCATTTCCATGAGGACAAGATAAGCTCTTCAGAGGTCCCCATTGAGCAATATCCATCCACCTACACACACTGTCTCCACAGCACTGCGAACTGTTTCCAATTTAGGAGACAAACATGGGAATCAAACGCAGGTGTTCTCTAGGACAGGTCACTATCACCAAGACGTTTGGGCTGCCTCTCTCTCGTCAAACCTTCCAATTTTCTACGTCTCTTGGTTAGCTGGTCATCATCTCCAGTGCTTTTGTTATCCATCCACGCTCCGTGACATGTAGCCAGCAGGCTGGGTATCCTCTTCTCCTCACTCATTGTGACTTTTGCTGGATGATTAGGATGACAGCATAGAGCCGTGATGCTACTAGGCTCCCAAATTGTGATTTCAAGGTGATTTGAGCTCCCTTGCTCCTTGGTTCGTGACAGTGGGAGGAAAAGCAGAAAGCTCTTTTATTGTGTGTGCTTGGAGCCAAATAGGGAATTAACCAGCCTAGTACTGTATCTGCTCCAAAGTGTATAGAATGTCAGGGGGACAATCAATTTCACGAGTCTATAAAGCTGATTGAAAAATGATTACACAGCAAGGCCAGGACTCTTTTTTAAGGCTTGCCAGTTGCCTATATTTCCCAGGAACAATTGCTACTCTAGGTGAATTCAGAGAGCAACTGGGATAGATGTTACTTTCAATCTTATCAGGGAGTTTCAGATATTTTTGGGTATAAGACAGAACTTAACTGCACCAAGTGTTACACACAGAGTCAATTGAAAGAGTTATCTTCTATGAACGAGACATGGTGGGTCAGTGAATCCCCTCCTGCCAGCATTGGACCTGAGTTCAGAACTAAAAAGAATGTTTATTAGCCTGAAGAGGGAGAGTATTTGTGGCCTGGGAGCTCAGTCTGGTCTAACGTTATTGCTATTCCGACAGTTTCTTCTGCCAATAACTAATATCCAAAGTGCAGGGGGACAAGTGATTTTTATCTTGAGTTCTCATGGTCATATTCTTTTCTTAGCAGAATTTCTTGTAAATATATTTAGTGCTGATAACAGGTGCCAGATGGACAGCCCTGGAGAGTAAATGCCTTCATTTAAGCTACAGAACAAGCACAGCATGGGCATCAGTGCAAGCTGCCTTCTTGCTCCCTTCCCCTGCCTCCTCTCTGTTATGCCAGGCACCGCTGCTCACAGCTATCTGCAAGGTTCTGGAAACCAGGTGAGGAATAAAAACACACCCATACCAGTTAGGTACACTTATCTTTAATCACAGCTCATGCTTCAAAACAGCAACAGAAGACTCTAGGGCATGCTGCAAAGCGGGCTGCCAGGGGCTTCTGACACACAATCCAAGTGGATTCATGCCCGAGTATCATTGCGCAGCTTGCATTTCAAGCTTTTATATACAGCATAACATATCAGCTGTAAGGTATAGCTAGCATTGGTAAATTTACAGCACCTGATCTTGCTTCCTAACTTGCCTCCTCCTTTGGCAGAACAAACACATTCACATGGCTTTGCACAGCCTGTTTACCAGGCCGAGTTATCAAACCGCTTATCCAACCGGTTCTCACCAGACCCGTCAAGCGCCTATCTCTGTTCAATGCGTTCCAAATCTCTTCCGCGGACTATGCTCCCCCAAACATATCTCAAGGTTAACCTGCTGAAACCACTTCAAGAATAAAGAGGTCCATTTACTTCCTGGCCTGTCTACTGAGAATAATAAATTCAGAGCTCATTAGCACTAAATACTTGACATAACACATCCAAAAAAGGTTAGTGGCAGCAAGTTTCAGAGCCTGGGTCAACTGACGCCAGCTCACACTGCAGGGTTAGAAACAGCAATGTAGATGGTTGGTTTCATGCAACAGCCCAGGCTCTGAAACTTGGGGGAATGGGATGGGATGGGACGGGACAGGCAGGGTCTCAGAGCCTGGGTGCAGCCCAAACCTGAATGTCTACATTTCTATTTTTAGCTTCACAGTGCAAACCCAGCAAGTTCAAGTCAGTTGACCCATGCTCTGAGACTCGTTGCCACAGGTTTTATTCTTGCTGAGGAGACATCCCCTAGAGACTGAAGGTATTACATGGTCCCGTGCCCATCATATCCTGTGCCCTGGAATAGGGACCCCACACCAGCATGACCCACAAGCAGTCTCTTTTTCTGGGTTCTGGGTCATGGTTTTCCTATTGATGCTTCCCTGGGAATTTTACTGTTTTTGTTTCTTATACATGAAACTAAATGTAACATGTAAGATAAGGGGAGGAGGAAAATAAAGTCGGTAAAGCAATTGTGAGTTCCTCTGCAACGTACTCAGGCTATTAAGGGTTTCATTAAGTTTACTAATAGGTTGTTAGCGATAAAATATCCTTTTTTCATTTTACCTACTTTCCAAACATTATAGCCAATTCTGCCATGCAAGCTCTTCCTCTCCATTGACATTAATTAGCATGCCATATATTGAGGAGTGCTTTTAACGAGCTGTTATTTCAAATGATTTTATTGGCGTGCAGTATTGTTCAGTTTAATAGCACATAAATGACAACTATAGAAATTGCTTTGATAAGGCTCGAGCACTGAAGGGGATACTCAATCTCCAGTACTGTACCTCAGTCGGTTCTTGGTGCTGAGAATGCTACTAAATAAACAGAGTAGCTGCCTTGTCCTTTCACACGTGGGAGAACCAATGGTTTTTGCTTTTTTAAATCCAAAAAAGCACCAGCTGCATCCGTATAAGGGGTTATCTGCTCTGTAGCTGGAAGCACGCTTCCCAGCTCAGTTAGACAGATGCACTAGTTCTGCTCAAGCTAGCATATTAAAAATAGCAATGCAGTCAGAGAGAGCAAGTGAGGCACCTCAGGCTAGCCGGCTGAGCACAAAGCCACTAGGGTTCTCCGATTATGTACTCAAGTACCCCTGACTACACTGCAGCTAACTCCCGTCTGTCTCCCCAAGCTGGGGAGTACAAATTGTAGAACAGTCATATCCTACGGACGTAAACTGTTCTCTCGGCTATGCTCTGCACAACAAAGGGAGAAATACGGTTTATGAGCACGTATACTATGTATGTGTCACACTTATAGGTACACTTTGAGTAACACCTAGCATATAATGAGTCACACAGCGTCATATAATGGCAGTCTGACACTTTCCGTTATATGATCCTGTTTTTAGTTGCTTATAACTTTGCCATTAGCGAGACAAGGTGTGTGAGGTGATATCTTTTATTGAACCAACTTCTGTTGGGGAGAGAGACAAGCTTTCCTGCCACACAGAGCTCTTTTTCAGGTCTGTGTGGCTTGAAAGCTTGTCCCTCTCACCAACAGAAATTGGTCCAATCAAAGATATTACTTCACTCACCTTGTGTTTCTAATATCCTTGAACCGACACGGCTAAACTACACTGCATGCTCCCTAATGTACATGTACAAGGGGAATGATAAAATTAAAGAAACTCAATTCTGGCCGTTGGAGATTTTACTTTCAACTGTAATAATGTTCTTTTAATGCAGTGGTGTTGTATGATCAAAGTGCCATAGCACCCCTGATGACTCCATTAGTCCATGTCTTCTAGTGTTTCTTTAATGGCTGGATCCCCACAGGAATGTCTGCCTTCAGAGCCAGTAGGTCTTTGGTGGACCTACCTACTTTCTCATATTGATGGCTTTCTCCTCTTGCCGGTGTCCCCATCCATCTGGGTGGAACAGGACTCCCACTCATTGGTGGTAGAGTTTTGGTCCTTTGTCCCATCCGTGCCAATGTTGGGAGGTTTTGACACCCTGTGATGGGGTGTGCTGAGAACAAGTCTGACATCAGAAGGAATGGCCTGGTATAACAGTCTCTTTGGGTGTTTTCACAGCTGATTCCACCTTATTATTACATCACGGGTATGCCGGGAATGAGGTCCGGTGGCAAACTTCCATTTACATATAAATTCCTTGAATTCTTCCCAAGGCAAACGGGGTCATTATCAGTAAATATTTCACATGGAATGCTATATCTCATCAAGCGGGTTTGCAGTGACTTGCTTCTTGTATCAGGCAGGGCAGGGACCTCCGAAACATGTGAATAGTAGTCCAAGTTTGAATAGTATAATCAAGTGCTGCTTTTCCTTGAACGTAAATAAGTCCATTCTCACCTTTTCCTATATTTGGGTGAGCAGCTCATGTAGTGGGAGTCGTCTTCTGGTGGTGGTAATCACACAACTGGCAGATGTCACACTTCTATCAGGGAATGCAGTTGTGCATTTATTCCTAGCCAGTAAACACACACTGAGCCTATCTAAGATGTCCAGGAATGAGGCATGTATTTTTTGCATGACATTCTTACATAATGAGATGAGGAAAACAGTTCTCTGTGCTTGAAATGTTATTCTATCCTGCACACGTAGCTCATTTTAATTTGAAAATATCATTCTGCTCCTACCAGTACTTGATTCTGGCCACCCTGCACTAGTATCGCTCTGTTGATGGCCTACAACTGAACGTCATTTTCTGTAAGCTCTTTGATTTCCACCAGCTTTGCTGTTGAAACTAGGAGATTGAAGCCATCAACATGCTGCACAATGTCCTGATCCCCTTCCACCAACTTGCTTATGTTGGGTCTATATGCCCTGTTCACAGTGTCATCTAAGACCAGTAATCATCGTGGACAGTATCTTTTGCTTCTTGCACTGAAGCTATAATAGTGTGATGCTGCATCATTAAAAGATCATTGGCTTGTTTGGCTGTATTCTCCAAGAGGGGTCTCTGGAGCTTACCATCCCCACCATAATCTTCAGTTGGTATAGTCTGCTAATTTTGGGGTTCACTACTATGAGATGACATTTTCCTACTGGCTACATTGTGCTCGTTGTACATTATTAGTGTGTGCCTGCTCTCTGTAATGGGTGTGTACAAGTCCAGTTCACCCCAAGGAATCACATTGCAGGAGACCCCACGACCCAGCTGAAATCACTTGGGATGTTTCCTAATTAACACTGTTGCAGGCCAGGAGGTTGGTATTATCCTTTGTTAATTTTCTGGTCCCACAGCCTGAATTGGATATGTTCTCAGACTCCAGGAGAGAGTCATGATATCTTCGCTGCTGTCTGATGTGCCACCCCCATCCCGTAAAAGCCTGGATGAATCTTTCTGGAGACGTCCTCTCCTTTTGCACACTTTACTAAAATAGGTAATCTAGCCACTTTCCTTGCAATGCTGTCCTAGTGAGGGACTCCTCTCCTTTACCCACTCATGCTGTCTTCCCCAGTAAATCCAGCTCCTGGGGGTTCCATGCCTCCTAAGCCTTTCATCCTCTCTCTTGTGGCTTCTGCTTCATGCAGTCCCCAAACTGGATTGGCCACTAGTGAAAACCCTGTGTCGCTCCACAGTTTCATTCTCTCTGGGAAGCAATAGGCCCCCCAGGCTCCTAGGACTACTGGGCGGCTTAAGGCAATGGTGAGCTTCAGAGCGCTGCAGACCTCTCAGGCTTGTTCCACAATCAAATAAGTGAACAGTTTTACCTTCCTGCTGTTGTCCTGCTCCTGCATGGACAGGCCTGTGAATGGCTCAAATCCTTCTTCCACAGACTCCATTGAGGAGCTAAGTATGTGCCTGCAAAAGCCAGGGCTTGGTGGAGGAGGAGCTTCCAGCAGAGTTCCCTGGCTTCCTGCTGCTAGCTGCTGTACTTCAGGGCACGGACAGCTCTGCCACTGGCAACATGTCTCCTCCACAAAGAATGAAGCTGAATGCAGGTCGAGTTGAACAAGTGGAACCTTATTAAACCCTGAGCACTAATTTGTCTCTTTGGCCGAGTTCCTTCCAGACTAACTCCACCCCTTCCCTGGGAACATGGGCCCTCTGACTGCACTTCCACTGACCATGACACAGCAGTGGAATGCAGAACGGAAAAGTGGATTTTTACCATTTTTATATTTGACTTGGGGTAGACCTTTCTTTCACTTTTTAGTGATTCCTTTGCTTTCCTCTAAAGTGTAAATGAAGTGTCTCCTTGATGCCCCATTTTCTTTTTTAGAACCGTTCACTCAATTACACCAGACTGAGGAACCAAGCCATTAGTTTTGAATTCTTAATAGTATACATTTGCTAATTTGATCAATGTTCAAAGATGAAAAGAAAATAACTATCAGGAAAGGAGATATATATGTGTACTTTATTTTCAAGTTACTCAACTGCTTTATTTTTGGAGTTGGATGGTGTCATTGTGCAAGCCCAAATATGAAGCTGTTAAACAGGTTAATTCATTTAGCCATAGCTGCCTAGGCAGATCGGTGCTTATAGATTATATAGAAGAAATGGAATTAAGAATCAAGAAGAGAAAAACAGATACACAAAAGACGAACAAGAACAGTGCAAAACCATAATCTATCCAGCACAGGGAATAAATCATTGGCAGGCACACAGAAGTAGAAGTACATCAGTTTATGAATGAACAAATTAGATGCTGCCAAAGATATTTTTAAAACTGAACTCTAGCATATAAATGAAGAATAAAGTGCTTTCAAACATCCTCTTAAAATTCTCTTTGGCTCAGAAAGAAATATACTTGCACAATATAAAATTAAGCTCCCAAAATCATTTCACTAAAAACATTCTTTTCTGTTGCAGACTTTTGGCCTAAATCTTCTCTCTTATATGGAAGGTACATCACCGTAAATCCATTGGCTTCAACAATGAAGAGATAAAATTCAGAGAGATGGTTGGGCTCAGTGGCCCATGTTGCACTTTTCTTTGAATTTTAATAATTTTATACTTTAAAAAAAAATTAAAACACTACATGCCATTTCAGCCTGTCTGTGCAGTTTTCATATTATAACAAATATTATAACATATTATAACAAATTGCACTCATTTAACTTAGTTTTTCAAATCAATTAGTTGTGCATTTCAGACCACAAGGATTCTACAGGATTTAAAAGTGCATAATTCACCAATGGTTAACGAGATAACCAAAGCTCCTTTTCTCTGCTTCCAAGATATGGACATCTTCAGGTAGCAATGAGGGAAGAGTGATTAAGAATTCTATACATTTCAGTGAAGTTTACTCAAAAATTCTTTAAAGCAGTGGCTCTCAACCTTTTCAGACTACTGTACCTTTTTCAGGTGTTTGATTGGTCTTGCATATCCCATATTTCACATCACTTAAAAACTATTTACTTACAAAATTAGACAAAAATACAAAAGTGTCACAACATTATTGAAAAATTGTTTACTTTCTCATTTTTACCATGTAATTATAAAACAAATCAATTGGAATAGAAATATTGTACTTACATTTCAGTGTATTGTACTGACTTCACTAGTGCTTTTTAATGTATCCTGTTGTAAAACTAAGCAAATATTTAGATGAGTTAATGTGCCCCCTGGAAGACCTCTGCGTATCCCCAAGGGTACACACGTGCCTGATTGAGAACCACTTCTTTAAGGCTCCTATTCTGGAAAGCATTCCTCATTAGGACATCATTAAGCACTGACTTAACTTCAAGCATGTGCTAAATCCCACTGAAGTCAGTTGGGTTTATGTATATATCTAAGTCCCTAAAAGGCTATACTCACTCAGGAAAGCATTTAAGTACACCCTTAGTGTTAAGCAAGTGTTTAAATGCTTTCCTGAATAGAGGACTAACAAAATAACAGGACAGAAATGGATCATTCTAGCTTGATTAGACAGAGATACCTCTGATCAGTTTATATATATACAGAAAGGGCGTGTGCGTGTGCGTGTGCAAGTAAAAAAAAAAGTGTGTAGAAAGGCAACAGTTATTTGAAGCATTTTCTCTGCCAGCACCATAGAACAAGCAACTAGACATAATGAGCATGCATCACCTCTCATCTCATCTCACTTCACCGGTTCTAATCAATGTAACTGTTAACTCCACTGACTTCAATGCCGTCAACCCGTTTTACATCAGTGTATCTGATAGGAGAATCATGGCCATTTTGTCTCCCCAGAACAGCAACTGGATGTGCCAGCTCCTGTATTATTGTGCACAGAAAGCAATAGAGTTTAAGGACAGAAGAGACCATCAGATCATCTAGTCTGATCTCCCATATATCCCACGCCACTCAGCACCCACACACTAAACCCAGCAACCAAAATGAGACCAAAGTATTACAGCCCCCAGGAGACAAAACTGCTATGTACCACAAGCAGAGAACAGAAGGGACCCAGGTGCACCAGTACCCAAGGCACGTGAAATTTCAGGGTAACGATTAAGTGAAATACAGCCAGGTAATCCTGGCAAGTGACCTGCACCCCATCCTGCAAAGAAAGGCAACCCCGCACCCTCCAGGTCACTGCCAATTCGATCTGGAGGGAAAATTCCTTCCCAACCCCACATATAGCAAAAAGTTAGACTGTAAACATGTGAGCAGGAACCAGCCAGCCAAGCACCTGAGAGAGAGAATGCTCAGGTCCACCTCAGAGCTGGGCATCCCTGCTGTCCAGCGTGTCCCATTCCCAATGCGTCAGAGGAAGGCGATAACTAAAACAAAACCTCATGCATATTAGCCTTCTTTTGCATCAAGACAGAAACTGACCTAGGACCCTACTGTAGATGACAAAAGGGTCTTTTTCATTTATGCACTGCCATTTCTAGGAATTATATTAGCTTCAAATGGGTAAGAATAGGGATCCCTATGGGATTCTGCTGGTGAGGGACATTAAATTGCAAGAGCAGGTGTTCATCATGTCTAAGTGTTGCCCTCAGACTGCACCCAGAAAGCAATCTCATTAACCCCTGCTGTGTCTTGGAGACAGGACAGTAGGATTCTATGGCCAACAGCAACAAATGCTGTAGAGAGGTCCAGAATTGTGTGTGGATTTATAGTCCCTGTCGATTGCCAA
This sequence comes from Mesoclemmys tuberculata, assembly GCA_007922155.1. Taxonomy (NCBI): domain Eukaryota; kingdom Metazoa; phylum Chordata; order Testudines; family Chelidae; genus Mesoclemmys; species Mesoclemmys tuberculata. The sequence continues at coordinate 7,761,067 of ML675625.1, forward strand.
GAAAAGATCATTCATCAGTGCCACCAGCACCATCTATTTTCCAAGTTCTGGCCTGAAGCCTGACTAGGAGGGGTCCAGGATATTGGCAGTGCCTAACCAATCTGCTCCTGAGAACTCACTGAACATTGCAGTCAGCAGCCACATAGTAAACAATTTATTTTCAACCGCCCACCCCTTCTTTGATGCAATGCTGCAGATGAAGTAGTTAAACTACGAGGCTAATTTACTTGCACACAGACGTAAAAGCCTTCCTTAGCTGTATTTCAGAGGATAAAGCAGGCAATTATGAAGCTGATCATAGCTGCAAACGTAGGTAGACCATACGTCTGCAAATTTTCACGGCTAGACTGGATTATTAAGGCATTCATAGCAAAGATTAAGTATAATCTATTCTTCATATAACTGAGTTTCTTGGCCCAAACAGAATAATATATAGCAATCCAAGATACTACACATGCATATACAATATTAAAGCAAACTATTATATGTATTATTAGAGGAATAGTATGTGAGTATAGGAAGCCTGTAGTGTATACATTGTATACACGTGAGTAGAGTTAAGGTGGTACATACCATCTTAAACTGATTTCCTGCGGATTTTTGGTGCTTAACCAAGTACCTTTAATGCTCTTGCTGTTCAGCTAAGTTAGCCACCCAGGTATGCACAGCATAAACTTCCTTCAATGAACACTCAGTATGCTTAGCAAGAAGGAGTCATACAAAATTTATCGCATAGGCGCAGAATACGACACAGACTGTAACCTGATCAAATCAAAACAGATTTTCATGGGCTATTTCTGACCATTTTTATCTTTCACCATTTCAACTATAGAGCAGCACATAAAATGGCTGCACCTTTTTTTTAAATTCTATTTCATGAGTATTAATTGCTTTCCTCGACCAAAAATGACAAACTAATTTCCCCCTCAAGTTTTCCAGGAAAACACATCTTCTTACATAACTAGGCCTGGAAAACCGTCCATCTGAAACAATAAGGCTTCAAAAAGTTATGAGTGGTTGAAAAACAGGAAACAGATATGCATGTGTAATCATGAATTGAATACCCTGGCTGGGGTTATGATACCAACTAATCACAGAAATGTAGGGCTGGAAGGGACCTCAAGACGTCATCAAGTACAGCCCCCTGCACTGAGGCAGGAGCAAGTAAACCCTGACCATCCTTGACCGGTGTTTGTCCTGCCTGTTCTTAAAAAGCTCTAAAGAGGGGGATTCCACAACCTCCATTGGCAGTCTATTCAAATGCTTAATTGCCATTATAGTCAGAAAGTTTTTCCTAATATCTAACTTAAATCTCCCTTGCTGCAGATTAAGATCGGGACTTTTTCTCCTACCTTCAGTGGACATGGAGAACAGTTGATGACAGTTCTCTTTATAATGGCCATTAACATATTTGAAGACATATCAGGTCTCCCCTGAGTCTTCTTTTCTCGAGACTAAATATGCCCAGTGTATTTTTTAAACCTTTCCTCACAGGTCAGGTTTTCTAAACCTTTTATCATTTTTGTTGCTCTCCTCTGGACTCTATCCAATTTGTCCACGTTTCCTAAAGTGTGGCGACCAGAACTGGACACAGTACACAAACTGAGGCCTCAACAGTGCTGAGTAAAGTGGGAAAATTACTTCCCCTGTCCCACATATAATACCCTTGTTGATACATCCCAGTATGATATTAACCTTTTTTGCAACTGCATCACATTGCTGACTCTTTGTGATTCACTCTAACTCCCAGTTCCTTTTCAACAGTACCACCACCTAACCAGTTATTCCCCAATTTGTAGCTTTGCATTTAAGTTTTCCTTCCTAGGTGAAGTACTTTTCATTTATCTTTATTGAATCTCATCTTGTTGAATTCAGACTAGTTGTCCAATTTGTCAATTTTGAATTAGAATCCTATCTTCAAAAGTGCTTGCACAACCCCACCCAGCTTGGTGTCATCCACTAATTTTATAAGCATATTCTCTACTCCATTACCCAAGTCATTAATGAAAATATTGAAAGGTAGCAGACCCAGGACTGACCCCTCCTGGACACCGCTATAGATGTCTTCCCAATTTGACAGTGAGTGATAACTCATCTTTGAGAATGGTCTTTCAACAATTGAGCACCTACTCTATAATAATTTTATATAGACAACATTTTCCCCATTCGTTTATGAGAACATCATGTGGCACTGTGTCAAAAGCTTTACAAAAATCACAATACATGTCTACTGCTTCCCCCTATCCACTAGGCCAGTATTCTGGCAAAAAAGGAAATTAGGTTGGTTTAGCATGATTTGTTCTTGACAAATCCATGCTGGCTATTTCTTATAACCCAAGTATCCTGTAGGTGCTTACAAACTGATTAATAATTTGTTCCAGTATCTTTCCTGGTCTTCAAATTCTGCTGATTGGTCTATAATCCCAATATCCTCTTTGTTCTCCTTTGTAAAGATAGGTACTACGTTTGTCCTTTTCCAATCTTCTGGGACCTCACCTGTCCTCCATGAGTTGTTGAAGATAATTGCTAACAGTTCCAAGATTGCTTCAGCTAGTTTCTTAAGTACCCTAGGATGGATTTCATCAGGCCCTGCCAATTTGAATATATCTAACTTCTTGAAATAGTCTTTAACCCATTCTTTTCCTGTTTTAATTTGCATACCTTCCCCCTTGTTAATGTTACTTGTGTTGAGTATCTGGTCACCATTCACGGAGAAGGAGATTTAATAACAAGGTTAATAACTAGTGTCATCTGTTATTAAATCTCCTTCCCCGTTAAGTGGAGAACCTATACTTTCTTTCATTTTTCTCTTGCTCCTAATGTAACTAAAGAGCCTCTTCTTATTGCCCTTTATATCCCTTGCAAGGGGTAACTCATTTTGCGCCTTAGCCCTTCTGATTTTTGTCCCTACATGCTTATGCTGTTCTTTTGTATTCCTTTCTGTTTCTACTTTTTGTAGGTTTCTTTTTTGATTTTCAGGACATGATGGAGCCATATTGGCCTTTTAATATTTTTTTCCTACCTTTCCTTCACATGAGGATAATTTCTAGTTATGCCTTTAATATTGTCTCCCTCAGAAAACTGCCAGATCTTCTGAAATCCCTTTTCCCTAAGATTTTCTTTCCATGGAACTTTAACTAACTCACAGAACTGGTAACTAAAGTCTGCTTTTTTGAATTCCATTGTCCTTATTCTACTGCTCTCATGCTTTGTATTATAATGGGCAGTGGTTTCAGGGGATCAGCGTGGGAGGAAATTTACTCCTACTCTACTGTAAATCCAGGAAATGCATCCCACAAACATTGACCTGCTAGATGACCCTCTAATTCAGTGATTTTTTTTCATGTAACTACCTCCCCTGCAGAGAAAAAATGAGCAAAGTGACTGAGGAGAAATAGGGCACTGGCAACAAAAGAGATGATGGAGGGCTGATCGCAATTTTACATGACAAACAAAAAGATTTGTAGCCTCTGAAGTGCAATTTGAACTCAAATCCACCGGGATTAGAGAAACTAGACTCTGGACATACTATTAAAGAGTTTGAAATGGTATGAAAGCCCTTTACACTTTCATTCCAGGCATCCTAATACAAAGATTTGCTGCACTTGGAAACTGTGACTAAGAAAGCTGGATAGTTATAAGCTACAAATTCATTCTTTTTTTTTTCCTTAGAGACCATGCACAACCTATAGAGGACTTAGTAATAATAAATTAAGAACATGACGGATTAAAAGAATACACTTTGTAATGTTTGAAGATATAGTTTGTTACTTAGACAATGCCTCAATGGCTCACTGGAAGGAGTTTCCCAAACGGAGACCTTTTTTTTTTTAAAGCTGAGCTGATGACTATACTGTAGGTACTCTTTAAATGCCTCTAGGATTGAAATGCATCACAACAATGCCTTCCATCTTCAGCCAAGTAACATGAGGAATATTTCACACAGAGGATTGCTTAGTATTTCTTCTTCTTTTTCTTATTGACCATCCAGGAAGTCCTGTGAAGCTCTAAAATCAACAATTCCCAGAAGACCATTATACACAAAGGGAACAATTTTCAAAGTTGGGTGCCAAAATTGCTATACCTGAGTTTTCATTAGGCATTTAAGATGGATTAAAATGAATAGTTGGATGCATAGGTGCTCAATTTTAGGACACAAGTTCAGAAATTGGATTCAAGCCTGTACAAAACACTTGGGTGCATGTGTCTGTACTATTTATTACAATTTGGATCATCTAACAAGTGGCTGAGACAAATGTTCAGCCTAAAATAGAAAAACTCTAGCACAAAACAGATCAATGAACTTGAATCAGGTCATATGTTCCTGTGACCCACAATAGCATAAGCCTTTATATTAGGTAATACTGAATTGATGATGCCACCTGTTTAGAGCAACAATGATATTTATATACACAGTCATACACAACCCTTCCACTGATGCTTCCACATTGCATAGAAACTATGATATTATTGGCTTAATCACAATGAGCTGGAAGTCACTTTGTTTCTTACCAGGCATTTTAAACTTTCAGGGGACTGGGAAAAATCACTGAACAGCTGTGCTGCTTTTAAATGCGGAGGGAGGGAGGGATGGGAGCCGTTAAAGCAATTTTATTAGATCTTGCCAATCACAACAAACTAAGAGACGCAGCTGTAATGTGGCCTCTTTTATGAGTGTCACATACACACGTCTCTCTATAAAATTTTCTAATCTAACCAATATACCAGCACAATCCGTCATTCTTCTTGTTTACCTGTACACTTGGGCAATCACCTATCAATCTGCCTGTCTGTTTTGGGCACCTCTATAGCTATCTTCCCCCATTAACTTATCTATAGAGCTGTTGATTTTAATCTCCATTCTATTGCTTATTTTTATACCAATCTATGCATATCCCCTACGGTTTACCTATCTGGAGATATGTATTGGCCTCAACATCTCTTTACACGCTCATTGGATTAACTCGTTACCAGCCTTCACTGACTTCTCTAAGATATACTATAATGTCTCTGTCTCTCCACATAACTGGTGTCTTAATATTTTCAGCATCCTGTTTATCATATTTTCAACCCTAAGCTATCCTATTGCCTTGGACAGGAGATTTCTGTTCTCTGAGAACAGACTTTAGTTGCATTCTGATTTGGAAAGCTGTAGGATTCTTTCTTTAAAAATCCAGGTGTGCCAGTATCTAGTGAAACAATAATTCTCAAACCTATTGTATATAGTTTTTTTAAATGTCAGTCTTAAAAGCAAGGCTGTAGCTGTGTGTTATTTAACATTCAATGCCAGACTCCAAGAGCAATATGAAGGATAAATGTCAATCAGTTGCGACTTGAATAGTCAAAGAGGCTCATTATGGTCCTTTCAGTTTATTTAAGCTCTTTAGACTTATACATAGTCATTATGAACTTAGTGATTTTGACGCCTAAACAAATTGCTTACTGAAGATTTTGCTGCTGAATTTTAACCCAAGTCCTCATGTGAAATCTGCACGTGCAAACTGTGATGGCAATTTGTGCGATGTGGACGCCTGACTGCCGAACAACTGTGAGAATAATAGAGAAACTTAATGTGAAAATCTGCCTTAAAGTAAAGTAAATAGAATGTTAGTGGGATATCCAACTTATTTATGTAGAGGCATTTTAAGCATCTAGGAACAGCAATTTTAATGAAAGAGGTAAACACGATAGGCTAAAATCAGAGGTGATGGGTAAAGAGGTGTAACAAACTTCAGTAGAGTAGGTGTAAGTAGCCCTAATGGTGTCTAAGGGAGGCTCTAACTGAACATAAGGGAATTTAAGTTAAGATACCTTTCCCAATGCATGTGAATATGGCCCATTATTTCGAGAAGTGAAGCTGACCTTGGTTTCATTGGCTCAATCATAAAATGCATTTCCTGGACCCTAACTCTGCAGGGGTTTTCTTTTTAAAAATCCTACTAGATGCCTGTGCTTTTGGAGCAGTGGTATCCCCGACAAATGAAGCAAGAACAGTGAAGTTCCTAGAAAGCGGCAAATTGGTTAGATCATTATTGAGTCTCAAACTCTCATTGGCTGACACAGTAACACCACTTCTGAAGGTGCTATTTTCAGAAAAGTTGATTCTTGTGGAGACCTCATTAAAAACACCACCACTCTGGTTCATAGATTAGGGATGTTGCTTTATTGGCCTACTTCTTTAAAACAGCCCACTACTGCAATACTCCTCGCGCAGCCGCTGATGGTGAGAAACAACAGAATTAGCATCTCTGACCAGCCGCTGACATTTTAACCCTCAGCTGAATCTATTCAGAGCAGGTCAAGACAACGCCATGCTAGCAATGCGTCTTCATCAATCCTGTCTTCATCTAATGCTATTATAGATGGAATTACACCAGTGCTACAGTCATGGTGTGACATTTTAAAGATAAATATCAGCGTAGACAAAACTGATGGGCATTAACTAACCATACAATTGAATGTGAGATTATGCCGATCTAGCCATCTTAGATAGGACAGAGGTATTCGCCTACGTATGAAGAAACTAAACAACATAATTAGGAAGCAGAGTTCAATTGCTACCCAGTTTCCTCAGGCAGCAAGGTGAGGTGTATATCTATATGTGCAAAGAACTGTGATTTATTTCAATGGGCATTACCAAAAGGGTGCATCTCCACTTTCACTCTAAACACAGAGAGCTCTGGGCTTAGATTGATCTCTTCTATTGTGGATATCCTGGCTTGAAACCTACTGTTGAGAATATTCTGACTCCCTCACTGAACCAAGCACACCTGAATTTTTATATCATGCTGGCTCCAACTGCATCATTCATGCTGCGAATACTTGTCTTGGAGGGCTGTGGCGGATGAGGCTGTCTCCGATAATACCTCCATGCCAGTTTGCAAATCCCTCTATACCCAGTAGACAGCATCTGTTTAGAGAAATGTTTGTGTGTTCCATTTTAATTTTCTGTTCCAGAGGGGTACCCGTGCTAGTCTGTATATGGCATAAACAACGAGAGTCCTGTAGCACTTTAAAGACTAACACATTTCATTTCTGCAGGCATAAACTTTCATGGGCTGTAACCCACTTCCACAGGACTCTCGTTGTTTTTACTTTAATTTTCTGTATGTTTTAATGCTTGGCTATCCTCCTTATTGAAAAGAATAGAGGAAGAGGAACAGCTGGAATTCACCTTCACTCTCCTATTGGTGCAGCCATCAAAGGTGCATTGAGTCATTATCAGGAAGGGAAATTTGTGTGCGCACACCTCCAATGAGATTCAAGAAGAGATGTGTTTTAAGAAGCAAAGTCATTGTTATGATGCATCACCACCCTGGAGACATCTCTACACAGTCCCTCAGCCAGAAAAGTAATTCAGATTGATAAGGTCCTTTCAGTGAGCTGTGCCCATAGGTAATGTTTAAGCAGCAAACTGTCCTCTTTAAAAATTAAAAGAAGTTGCTTTTTTTTTTCTTTACCATTTACATTCTCTTTTTATTTATTTTTATATTCATCCTTCTATAGGTCATTGGTGTTCTCAGAGAATAATGAATTTGCAATTTATACCATCAAGGCCAGTTCCTAAGCAGCAAAAATAAGGGCTGTTAGATAATCTATTATCTGTGTGCATGTCAGACTTTGCAGTGTGCCTTTAAAAACGTGCATTTGGAGCTCATAACAAGGGGATAACAGCACTGCCTAGATGCAGCTACCATCTAGACAGGTGAGGTGAATCTTGCCCAGACTCCCCCCCAGTTTTGCCAATGTGTCTCAACTGTGAGCAACAACACTATTGTTTATTTTAGTCCAGAACTTTCCCTGAATGGAGATTGCTAGTCATAGAGAACTGTGGAGAAGTTAGGCAATATACACAAACCCCTACCAGAGATTAGGCTGATGCCAGTAAACTCAATTTCTTTTTTGACCTGTGTCGCTTCTAAAAACCAGGCTTCCAGATGTGAAAGGCTTAGTGCATTAACCTCACTGTAACACTCAGCCCTCTGAAATCTGCTTTTATTAGAGAGGCATCTGGTAGCATTGCTATAGTTACCAAGCTGGCTGAAATGGTAGACATTTATCAAGAGGAACTTCTTTCCTATGCTGTCTTTTTACTCTACCAATTCAACCTACGTTTTTAATAGACGCGAGCTTAGATGATGTAATAGCTTATGAAATCATATTTCGCTTCTGGGAAGCAGACTACAGAGCTTGTGTAGGCTGCAATATCTAATGGTTTGGTGGCCTCAAACTAGTCTTCATTTGCTCACTCTGAAAAACAAACTATGTTTGACATCGCTGGCACTGCCTCCCAATGGGTCCATTAGGACCGAGATGGCAGGTGGTCTGCTGGCCAGAACTGAGGGGAAGTGGAAGTAAGGAGGGACGGAAATCTACAGAGACTCTGTTGGCCTGTGTCATAGTTTACCTTCCACATGCTTGCCCCCAAAATAATTCTGGGTGCTCTTCCACCACAGAAAATAAATCAAACTGTAAATGGTTCCCATTCATCCACATCACTCCACTCCGTAGAGAGACAGCAAGATTTTAGACTAATAAGCAGGATAATTGTTTGGGATACATCCCCAACATAACCAATTTATTTATATAAAGTATGTGCTGATTCTTTAGCTCTCCCAACATCCTGTGGCAGAAGTGGAGATCACTGATGTGTTTTCCAATCCTAGCAATTATTTTACATCCATTAATACTAGTTTATGCCTTCAAAAGCTACCTTTGCAAGGAAAGAGCCTTTAAGCTCTTTTTTAAGTGAAAGCTGAGATCCCATCTTACGTTTCTAGCTTCCTCAAAGCAGGTGGGATGCAGCAGGGGATATCACAGGGCTTGAAAGTTAGCTCTGGACTATGCCTTAACAAGCCAAATACGCCTGAAAAATAAAATATACTTCCTGAGAGAGAACTGTGCTAACTTATAACTGTGGGCAGGTACTCTATTATTAGTGCGTTTGCTGGGAACAACACGCTGAGGGCAAGGAACTGTTCAGCCTGGAAATACCTCAGTCAGAAGGGAGACAGACACAAGTCTCTACCCAAGAGAGGTGATAGTGGTGAGGGAGGGCTGGGAGCCAGAGAGTGAGTGCTGTTGGTGATATGAAAGGTGATATGATATGACAGGTTCAGTTTACCTGACGTGAGACAATCCTTCTCTCAAGTTCTGTGAATGACACACTTAAAGAGTCTGGAGGTTAACAAGTTAGGCACGCAGATGGAGTAAATGATCAGAATTATCCATTTGTACAGGCAATTGTTCAGTTTGTGCATTCATTTGTATTAATCATATGTACAATTAAGGGATTGATTCGTGATAGATTCTTGTTGAGCTTTACTAAGCCATCTTTCCATTCTACCAATCCTGGACCCAGCCAGGGACCACTGTAACCTTTGGCATAATTTAGAGCAGCATATAAACAGCTCTGTGTTATAAAGGCTGGATTGAACCCTTAGAGACTATATTGCTCTGTAGCTATACCCCTTCCTATTCAGGAATGCCCTATTAGAGCAGATCTCTATGCCCTTTCCACTGCTCTCGAGAGCAGGGTCTGATCTTCTTTGCTGTGCAGTTGTGCACCTAACCTATTTGAAAGTAGTCAACTGTGTAACAGACTCTGAACGGCCAATCTCATGATTTAAAGGGTTTACCTGTAAACAGACACTGCATGTGAATGTACTAATTGACACCTTTTGTAGCCCATAAGACGAGAGACAGGAAAAAGTTTTAAAATAGTGTCAGTAAGTCAATTTAGCACTCTGTAAAAAAGGAGAGCTAAAAGCAGAAAAAAAATGTATTAAAAACAATAAAAGAACCTACAATCATAACAATCCATTTATCAGAAATTAATCCCCACCTCCTACCCAATCTCCACAAGGGCTTAGGTTGGTATCAATCTTTCCAACCCTTCCTTAAGGATTGGGGCCCTCTGTAGACCAGAGGTCCAGTCCATTTGCTGGATCAGAACAAAAGAAACCAGGATATATATATATATATATATAATTCTTTCTTTGTTGGTCCCTGGAGAATCCACTTTGAAATAATATATGCAATACTTTCCAGAGGTGGCTTCAAAAGGCTGACAGCTGGAGGACTTACATCATCATACCCCTCCTCCTAGAAAAGTTACACACAATCTCACAACAACAAACAATTGCATTTCTAACACAATGGACCCCAAAGGCATGAAATTAATTTCAATAAAATCCAACTCAATTCTGTAGGGTTTATCCAAGATATTGCAGAATATTGTTATATCGGACATAGGATGTCCCATCACTTTACAGATGAAGGACCAGATTTCAGATTAATGGCATACATCCTTTGGTAGGTTCTATCCTCAGATTATTTATTTCTACCCATTATGCTAGGCACAGCATAAACAAGAGAACATATATTCCCTGTCCCAACAGATTTACCATCTAAAGACAAAGGATATGTATGCCACACAAGTGAAGTTATCACAGAGTGAAAACTGTATTATGAAGACGTAGCCAAAGCTTTGGATAATACATTTTGATTAGATATATGGATTATTCCATGTTCTATTACAGGACTGACATGGTCAGAGTAATTTAATAAGGAAGATGTTTATTACCTGCGTTTCATGAAGAACGGAAAGAAGCCATATGGCAGAGAGAAGAAGTGGCTGCAGTATTCAAGATGGGAGATAATGAAAACCTGAAAGTGCTATAGCTTTAGGGGCAGAAAGGTAGGGAAGGGTATCTTGGAAATAGTGTGGAGGAACAAAGGGCAGAATTTGACACTGCCTGGATATGGGACAATGGAGATAATGACAATTCACATTCAGATGTGATTTAAAGTGGAGCTGTTTACCAGATCACACATTTCGGTGACACCAGCAAGATACCATGAAGATTCTCACCAATTTGAATCAGGCCTCCTTTAAACACCTACTGAAATCTCTGAAACATCATGGGCATGCTGACCAATACACTTACACACACATGGAACAGACCCTCTGGTACATATGCCTTCACAACAACCTGTTCACCTTACCTCATACAGTGTAATGATACCATTGGTCTCATTTGGAGGTTTCCACTGAACGTAGATCTTTTCTTCAAAGGGTCCACCTTGGATGGATTCTAGGGGAACAGGTCCAGGAACTATAAAGGAAAAAGACCGAGAGTCAGTAACTCTCCACAACAGTCACGTGTGTATCCCCCAGAGAGGCTGAAATCTTCTAGCAATGGCTGGTGCTCTATGTTGGAGGCCCAGTACAATCTGAGTTGCTTGACCACTGTCCTACAGGCCTAGCATAGCTTCAGTTGCTTGCTTGGCTATTCTGACCCCTGTAGCATGACATCTTCCAGTTGGCACAGACTGAATAACCTTATAGATGTCTCCGTTTCTGCACAGCACGGCACATTATAAGACAAAATACAGATACTGTATTTTGCATGCAGCTGCACATAGATAATGGTGATGGGAACAAGAAGTTATCCTTGAACGTCTGGGGGTACACTGTTTTCTTGACAAGGGGCATGCTTTTACTCCACCCCTCCTCTCACCAGATGTTGTTTTGACGACCCCAATTATTACGGTGAGAATGGAATGTAGTTAAGGGTGAAATGTAATGTAAGTAATTAGCATATAGTATAATGAGAGAGATAATTAGGTGAAGGTTGTTTATTGAAGGGTATAAGAAGTCATTAGTTAGACAAAGGGGGGCGCTCCATCAACACCTGACTCCACGGGAGGTGCTGCCGGCTGGACCAGAGGATCCACTGACTCCCTGGCAGGGCCCTCGAGGAAAGCCGTTCCTGTATACAGCCTTCTGAGTAACTGCTTAGCTCTCCAGGCTTAGTGAGTATGATGTATTGTAGTTAATTTTAGGCTTTGTATCTAACTAGTATATTTATAGAAAACCTTGCACATTAAACCTTATTGATCTGCAAATCGGGTGTACTGTGTCTCACTGGTGTTCACACTGATCACAAAGTATCCAGAATCAACACTCCAGAACGGAGAAAACAAAGTGTGGGCCAAATGGGAACATTTAAAAAAACATTAGTGCCCATTGCTATTGGCCCATGCTTGACGCGTGTGTCCAAACACGAAAATTCACTCACTGACTATTCACAAACAACAAACACTCATGTAAAAATGTACAGTGATCCACCATGACAAGCTTCACCAGCATGACAGAGGCAACTTGCTGATAGTGTTTATCACCGAATCAGAGGTAATACAAAATACAAAAGGCAACCTAACCTATTACCAGCTAGTGCTTTGTACCTCTGCACATACCCTAGGGTTCCCTATCTCCTACATGATCATGCAAGAAATTGCCTAATTCTATTGCCAAACCATTATGCATTTATAATTGTACCATTTAGAATATAACAAGGTATTTCATTTTGTTCTTAAATGGCATTTTTCATTTTCCAATTTACTTCGTTTCTTTAAAATATGAAGACAATAAAAATACATTTCTTAAATAAAAAAGAAAAGTAACAAATGTAGCTACTAACATGGCCTCAAATACAACAATTTGTGTCATATAGTATATATTTAGCCCTTGCATAGTATTTTCATCAAAACCCTCTTTTCAGAAGTAATGAAAAAGTATTATCCCCACTTCACAGAAACTGAAACCAAGACATAAACGTGCTTAGGTCTCAATGGTGCTAATGTGGATCCAAAGCAGAATTAGAGCCTAAATGACTTGCTTTAAGACACATAGGAAGTCTGTGATGGAACTGAGAACAAAACCCAGTTTGGTACTATACTCACTGGACTAGATGACTCCTAATTCAGGAAGCACAAAGGGTTAATAAACACACCTATGGGTGTTGCAGGGTTAACGCATAAACTGATCTAATCTTGTAAGCTTTACTTCAACAGCACATTGTCTAAAGGAAACCTTAGAAGACAGTGCCAGTAAGTCTTTGTTTATATACGATTTGCTTAAGTACACTGCAGGAGTCATTTGTCTCAAAAGCGTAATGGATTTTGTATTTAAAGCATCAGATATAACAGGATTCATGCTCTGTGTGTTTTAGTATGACACTGAGTTTAAAATAGCATAAGAGTTGTGTCTTCTGTACAAGAAAAATCAACATAAAACAAGTAGGGACTGAGCCAGAAAGACCTCCTTTTAGATATAAATAAACGAGCTAAGCCAAATATTCTTTTTTTCTTCCCAGCCTTTTGAAATATTCTATTCCATCTCTTATCTTCTGTTTCCTGGTTTAGGTAATCTTCCATAATCACCACAAAATTATTTAATGGGTTCATTTTCTTCCCCTTTTGCTCTATGTGCACTCTCTCCTTGAGTTCTAGGAAGGAAGTTATTCACTTCATAATTTTATTGTTGAGAAATATTTACAGGCAGCATGCTAACGGCTACAATCTTCTTTGTCTTTTAATTAACTTATAATTAAAGCAGGCACTTTCCAATCACTGAGTGAAGCTATGATGGAAGGAAATGCCCAGTTCGAAGGACTGGTGTTGCATAGTTGTATCATTTTCTTCTTTAACTGATGGATGGCCTTGTTTGCATATCAGCAACAGGAAGTATTTTCATTTTGTTTTGCTTTGAGGGAGCTTTTTTGCTACTGTCAGTATTTCAGGATTAGCTCTGGCTTCAGAAAAAACAAATGGTCTTCAGCTTGGCGCACAGATAATGCAGCTACCAACGATAGCCAGACAATGGAGAACACATTCAAGAGCCACTCCTTTCTGTCGTGAGAAATATTTCCCAGAAGGAAGAGCAAGATTTGTCATATTCAAGAGTAAGATTTGCCAAGAGACATCGGTGTCTAACAACTTGGCCAGAGAGATTCCTATTAGGCTCCTTTTGCAAAGCTGTAGCCTATTGACGAACAGGGTCATGATTTAAATCTAAGATGTGGTAAAAAGGATAAACAGAGGAAGGCCAATTGTCAGCCACGGACACTTCAATAGTAGGTCCAAATCCCATACCTGGACACTCAAATAGGTATCCGGGCACATCAATTCCTGCATCACACACTTGTGTAGCAATAACAGCATCCAAATGTGAAATTTAACTTCGTATTAAGATGCTCATGAGAAGCTGTATGGAGAGTTTGTCCAGCCAGCTGGTGGGAGATGGACAATGGAGGAAATCTGCTCCATTATCTGGCCAAAAGGTTGCTCACACCACACTTCTCTTTCAGCAGTATAACATGAAAGACTATGACACCCTCCATCTTTGTTTTATCACATTTTGGCTCATTTAGGCAGGCATATTGGGTGGATGTTTTAACATGTTTGAGATATTAACAGTAAATGGGAGGGAAAGCAGGGGACAAGAAAAACTTAAAAATAACACTATCTGAATAAACAGTGACTGATGGAAAGAACTTCACAAGAGCTCCGTTTTACTAAATGGAAGAAAGGATGAAGGAATATTGCAAGTTCTACAGAAAACCTTGAGCAAGTAACTTTGAAGTATGTGTGTCATCTCTGGACAAGTTGGTTCAGCATGCTTAGGCTAACACACACAAAACAATGGCAGTATCTTGCTAAAGAGTAGCTGGACAAAAGTACAGATAGACTTATGGGAGAAAGGTGTGTCTCCTCAAGGTTACAAAGTGTTCAAAGGGCACAAGCGTTCGGGAGAGTGAGGAGAGTTTTCTCCAGAAATGAGGTAGTGAACACACAGGGCCAAGTTCTGTTCTGACACACACATATGTAGCTGTGTGAGTACACACATGAGTCCAGAGTTATCATCTAGGTTTATGGCTCAGACTCAAAGAAAAGACACATGCATAGTCCTTCAGATTTTCCATTTGTGCACTTTGAGTAAATTCTTGGAGGTCAAATGCACAGCCCAAAAAACCCCTTTGGCATCATCAAACAGTTATGCCAAACCACTCCACAGCTGCCGCTGAAGCTCCCACACTAGCTGTATCTCTTTTTCATACAAGGCAATGACTAGTGCAACTGCACAGTGATGGATCCACCACACCTGTTCCAATGCCTCACCTGCCTGTGCCCCACACCTCAAAGTGCTTGTAGAAGAGCACAGAGATCTCACCCACCGAGCTGCACTCCATCCAGGGGGTACCTGTGCCTGCATGGCTTCAATGAGTCCTGCTGCTCTGCCTCTCCAGCAGAACACAGGTGCCAGTGGATTTGGCGAGCTCCGCACTCAGAGGAGGGAGTAGGGTTTCCCTTTTAGGCAAAGAAAACTATTTCACCTTTGGAAAGGGGGCCTGAAGAATTAGAAAACACAGACCACTTGCATGGTTTTCATCAGAAATTGTCTTCAACAACATGTGAACCCTCCCCCTTCCAATACCTTTTCAAAGATCTACTGGTCTCTCAAACTTATTGGCCACCAGGCACAGCTCATAACCTCTGTCCAGGAGGAACAGAGATGGAATGAACAATATCTTGGGCTGCTGCATGAAGTGACTAGCACAGACACCACAGATAACGTCAGAGGCACTATGCCCACATTTTTAGGGGCACACTGTATTCTCTCTCTAAGGTTACCAGTCTGCAGTGCAGGGTGTTTGTATTTTCCTTTAGTCTGAGTTTTGTGCATTTACCACTGAGCCATCAAATAGGGTGAATTAACAGTCTGTGCAGGAAAACGTACCCTATATAGGACTCTAGAAGGAAAAGGAGGAGAGGAATGAGTTAAATAGCAACAATGTTCTAACATTCGGGTTATAACATCAAGGAATAATTACATCCAGTGGGGAATTTAATGTGCCCTCCTTTTTCACCCACACAATAGTCAAACTCTATCTACACAGATAGCCAGATTGCACCTTGGCACAGAGATGCTCTAGGGCTACTCACCTTTATCAATATGAAAGACTGATTTCCCCGGTAGAGTAACAATTTAAGATTTATCTTTCATTATGGTTACAAGGCCACTAAAAATCCACCTACTCAAGCAAAATTCTAATGCTGTGAATGATGACTAAGTAAATGGACTCCCAGTCCTGTCTGACAAAAACTCTGATCATTACCCTGAATTAATAGAAAGGTCTGCCATCTCCTGGAGTCCCCTTTGTGATATACCGTAATGCCAGAGCCACTTTCATCACAGATAAATTTAGCTCAGCAGCACCTAATGGCTCAGGCAAGGGAAAGATGCTTCCTTATAGCCCATTAGACAGAGTGGATGCTTGCAGTCCATGAGGGCTCTTCGTTCGAGTCTCAGCTCAGATGACTTTGTTACAGAGGGCAATTTGTCCTGCAATGCCTTGGAAAAACCTTACTGAATTAAGTCAGACCTTACTGAATTGTTTTATACTTTTAGGGTCCACAGTAGTAAAAATATAATTGTTTATGTGGTACTGTAGAATTGCATATAACTTTTCTAGGACACTGAATAACGTAAAGCTTGGGGAAATGTTAGGAACTTTAAAGAACTGTTTGGGACAATACGTGGGAAGTGGGTTTCCTAGGAGGTACTTGAGAGGCCTTTTGAAGCAATGCCTGGAGTAAAAAACCCACTCCCTACTGATTACCTGCTCCTGGGAATTCCAGATCAAAGAACACCTTGAACAGTATAAAGGGGGAATTAGCCTTTCCATGAGTGTGCTAGTTCTGAACTGAGGCTTTTATAAATTTGTGACAACAACAGGAACCACTCTGTTGGGTTTGAAGGAGTAATCACTTGACAGAACCCAGACTAGGTTTGGGTTTGATCTCTGGTAAGTTTATTAGCACGCGTGTAGGTTCTTTAATTGATTGTAATGTTTTTTCTGTGATGCCTTTACCCTAAGAATAAATATGGTTGCATAAAAATTGCTGGGTGATAGCTTAACTAAGGGTAGTTACACTATTAGTCTCTGAAGAGAAAGCAAGCAAGTCTGCCTAAGCAGTCTGCCTTTTGCTGGGAATAACACAGTGAAGGCAGGAAACCGTTGAGCCTGGAGATGCGTGTCTGTCTCCTTTCTGAACAGGGTGTCTCCACACAAGAGGGGTGATGGCCAGAGAAGCTAGAAGCCTGAGGATGGGTGTCTTTGCATGACCACCGAGCAGAAGTAAAGGGGCAGCCAAGCAGGTACCTTGAACTGTGCCAGGCTTAACAGTTTAGTGATCATTTTCCTAGCCCATCACTTTGACCATGTCATCCCTCTTTTTGTATCTCTTTACTGGCACCATCTTCTCTATCGTATCAAATATAAGCTACTTGTTTTCATTTTCAATACCCTTCACAGGCTGTCCTCACTCATTCAGTATTGAAAGGTCAACTCCTGCCTCTGACCAGCCCATGATGTCAGCCTCCGTTGGCCATGTTAAATTTTCAAAACAGCTCCATTGTGCTTTCTCCCAGGCTGCCCCTCACGCTTGGAAGAAGCTCCCTGTAAACAACCACAACACTAAATCATTATCCTCCCTCAAATTCTCCTTTGCTCTTAGGCCTACAAAAAAATTGACAATGTTTGGCTACTGATATGCTGAAACCACTGCTTCTCATGCCAACCAATACTGTCTCATCGTTTCCTTGTTATGTCTCTCTGTTGTCTCATCTTATATTTAGATCGTCAGCCCTTCAGGGCAGGAACTGTCTTTTTGTTCCATGTTTGTACCTCTGACAATGGGTCCTGGTCCATGACTGGGACTCCTAAGTGCTACAATAATATATTTATTAATAAATATACATCTTCAAAGTACTTCTTATGGCATAAGAGTGGCAGAATCTGGCCTCATTAATTTAGCATCATAGGTGTACCTGATGGTACGTTTCCGTGTGGCTTAGAGTGCCCAGAATTATGGAACAGGTGCATTCTGGAAATTAAAATGATATATAAAAAACTACATTAAAATGTTATTTAGGTTGCAAAGTTAAGCACTCAAAAGTTTGCATGTGCCCGAACTGCAGTTGCCTATGCAATCTTATTTCTGGTCCTCTATGCATCCAACATATGAATGGAATGAGGGAAGACCCCTATGGAAAAGATAGTATACAATCCTTTAATTAAAGGCTGCATTATAATGCATATGCACCAAGTGGCAGAATTAAGGTTGGACAGTCAATCATAAAGCTCAAATTTCCTAACTTCAGTGCAGCTTGACTCCGCAACTTAAATAACGTTCGTCATCACTTTTCATATGTATAGTCTCAGTTTTTTGTTACTGTTGTTTTTTAAAGGGAAGAAAGTAAAATTCTGTTATGTAAACTTGTAACAATCCTCACATCACAGGTACCAGCAGGGTTTGAACACTGAATCTTTGAACTGCAGCACACATTTCTACTATTTGAGACATTAGATTAACCAGCTTCCCTTACAATACATAAAATAAACCACAGGACTAGAGAATTTTGTCTCTGGGGGCCGCTGGAAGTTTGGCACACACCGCTTCCCAGAACTGGTCCCTTTATTGTTGACTGGCAGACATGAATACTACTTGCAGCTTCAGTGCTTTACAGACATTATCAATGCCACAAAAAGTAGGTAAAATATAAAAAATTCCGATTTTATTGGCAGCAGAGGGAAATCTGATACAGAGTTGGTGAGACACTGCCTCCGAGCCCACAATGCCATTTTTCCCAAGTCATTTTTTCTCCAAACAGTTACTTAGAACTTTAAACTATGAAAAAAACCCAAACATTTTCTTACCATCCTCTTCAGTCTGTACCACCAGCTCCTCGCTCTCCATTTTGCCCTCTGGATTAGAAAGTGCTAGCCTCAACCGGATAGTCATGAAGGGCCGAAGGCCTCTCAAGGTATAGTGTGAGGACGTCTGGATGAGTTCCTCTGCCTCATACTTCTGCTGGTTAAAAACGTACTGGTACTGGACTGTTAGGTTGTAGCTGTGGCAACGGGTCACCGCATAACCGAAGGGCTCCCATTGTAAGGTCAGCTGTCGGGAGCGGATGTCAACAACTTCCACATTCTGTGGTCCATGGACTGGATCTGTGCAGCAAGTGAAAGAAATGAAAGGAGTCAGGCATCCATGTATCTCTCCGTGTGCGTTATCTATGGCCCAGCTTGCTGTAGTAGCTGAGCATCTATCTTTAATGAATTTGTCCTCACAACACCCCTGTGAGGTAGGAAAGTGCTCTTATTATCATTCTGTAGATGAGGAACTGAAACAGAGAGAGACTAATTTACGTGCCCAAAGGCTCTGAGGTATGGCAGTATCTGAACCTAGTTCTTTCATGTCCCAAGCGAGTGCCCTAACCACTGCATAGCCTCCCTGTACAGAGAATGAGGGCATGATGGTGTGGTGCAGATAGAGGTTTATGAGAATGAGTTTGGAAACACTACCTTACTTCACCAGTGCTCTTCTCTTTTTTTAAATGCTTGACAGGCTCTTAGATACTTGGTCTAATCTACTCCTCAGTTCCATTGCCAAAGCCTTGAGTGAGTTGAGCGACCTCTCATCATACCAACGTACATTCTTCATGTACCACATTTTATAGAACCACTATCTTAGAAATACATCTTGACTCGTTGAGACTATTTTTTTGTGTCCCTCCATCTATAAAGCCTGACTACTTTAATATCCTAAATCTCATACCACTGGGAAATGTACCATTGGTGGGGGGAAAGAGGGGAAATAAAAGTAATGTTTTAAAATCTCATACTTTCTTTTAAAAAACATATTAATATCATCATTTTAATGTCCAATATAACAGGAAACAGGACCTTCCAGAACCAGTACTAGCACCTAATGCTATGGATACATGCTGTAAAAATTGGAATAGCTGCCATAGAATAATGAACTGCGGTGTATCCCCACTGGACAGCTAAGAATCGCCCTTTCCCACATCTCTCGCCATAATGGGTCACATGGGTAAAGAACTGTATATTTATGCACCTCAGGCCAATGTAAGTTCAGAGCAAAATATAGGAAACGTTCCTCTGACAGGCTTTTTTCTCTTTTTTTAAGAAGTGGCGATTTGAAAGTGCCCATAGCCCTGGAACATTCATAGCAGCTGCAGCAGAGGTTAATTATTGGTTGAAGGGCAGGAGAAGTGGTCATATAAGTGCCATTTATTAGATGAATGCCACAGCTACAGATGTAATATAAAGTCCAAATGAAGTTCATTATTCTTATTCTTTCTCCATAGTCAGCTTGAGCTAAAGATGCATGTGTAAAAATAACTTCCACTTGTCCTTCCTTATTTATGTTTACAGCATAGTTCAAATGCTTTGACCACTAAACCTGCACTTTAAATGGTGAGTGTGAGAGTTTATAGTTGTATTTTACACAAAGATTGAGGGATGATTGAGTGAATGATTGAGATGCATTAGGTGGTAATTCTATATTATACAAACACACACATTTTACATATTTCTCAAAATTGTATGGTATTTTATAGTTTTAATCAATTATCCCTCAAACAATGCTACAAGAATGCACATGTATGAGTACAAAGAAGAGAAAATTAGTGAAATATGTATGATTTTTATCTGCAACGTCTTAATTTTACAGCATAATTTAAAATATTTTACCCACATATTCTGCCCTCTGTCAGTTTCAAAGAATATTATATTTTCTTGGGGGGAAAAAAAGAGTCATAAGGAAACCGAGATAGTTCTAGAAAGAAAAAGGAGAAGAGAAATAAAGTGGGGGAAATGTCCTCTAGAAGTTGTTAAGAAGTAAAGAACAACAAAGCATCTCCACTTCTGCTAATGTATGAGCAGAGAACATCTTAATGTTTGGTGAGATGTATCTCACCGCAAAATCTGTAACAAATAACAGGGCAATAACTACTTCTGAAATGAACATTTAATACATATTAAAACACGCACACATAGATTTTAAAAATAGGACACTAAAACTAGGCAGTTTAAAGCTTGCAACTATGGTTTAAAATTTCAAATAATTTCTCACACAGCAGTTGTTTTATTCCAGTTTTTATAATCATTCTTGGCACTTCCATAGCATATTCAACTAGTGGTTGCAGGGCTCTTTACACACTTTAAAGCCTCAACCTCCACTTTGTGAGGGAGGCTTTATAGTCATTATATATTGGGATAAACTGAGGAATGGAGAGGCTTAAGTGGCTTGTCCAGGAACACAGAGTCCACTGCAGAATTCCAGAACTGACACCTAGTTCCCTGCTCCAGCCTTTCCCTACAGAAAAATATACTGCAGTAAATATGCCTAATAACAGCAGCTATTTCTGAGGTGAAAGCAGGTAACTAGACAACAGGATATAGCAACACGACAGAGTGTGACTTGCAGGGGGGAAGGGGAAGGAATGAAAAAATATTATACCCAGCTGAAACTATCACTGGAGATACAGGCAGGCAAAACAATCATCTAGACTGGAATTTAGTCAGGCCACAGGGATCTAAAACCCACTATGCAGAAAGGGCTACAAAATTTAAAATGAACAACTGGCCAGACCCTCAATTTAATTTCTCAATAAAAGGTTATGCCTTGCGGCAGCACAGCACCACCTAACACACTGGTGGGGGGTTCGGTTCAGTGTGGTTTCATCCTGAATTTCATCCTGAATTGTCTTTGGACTAGTCCCTCCTCCCTCTTACTTCCAATCTGTGATCTCTATTCTATTTAGCTACTATTGACAAAAGGCATTTGGTTTAATGCCTATTTTTCACTTAACAATGGCAGCTGGCTTCTCCAAGTGGATAGACTGGGGAAGGGGTAGGTAGACAATTCTGCAATGAAACAAAGCAGTCTCTTGTTCATGGAGAGCTGTCTGGAAAGCGAAGAGGTTGTTGAGACACGGGAGATGGACGTCTCTCCAATCATCCAAATGTTTTACTAAACTGGATATGAAATTGCAGGAGCTTGAAAGCCATTTGTAGCAAGATGAGAACCCCACATTTCCCTCAGGATGGATCCCTGAAAAGCAGTACCACTGAGGTCACTGGTAAAGGGAGTATCTTTACTCCTGAAGAGCCGCATCTGATACAATCAGAATCATAGAATATAGGACTGGAAGGGACCACGAGAGGTCTTCTAGTCCAGTCCCCTGCACTTAAGGCAGGACTAAGGATTATCCAGCCTATTCCTGTCAGATGTTAATCTAACCTGCTCTTCAAAAACTCCAGTGACGGTAATTCCACAACTTCCCTAGGTGATTTAGTACAGTGATTAACTACCCTTACAGTTGGAAGCTTCTCCTAACATCCAACCTCAACCTTCCTTTCTGCAATGTAAGCCCACTGCTTCTTGTCCTATCCTCAAAGGTTAACGAGAACATTTTTTTCGCCCTCCTCATAACCACCACATTTCCTTTCTTTTAAATTTAAATTGTAAAGAGTGCTCCTCCCCCCCAAAAAATTAATTAGAAAAAGTGAGCATGTGCAGGAAGAAAGGAAGACTGTTCTCGCTCTTAGAAGGGGCAGAAAGGGTTTGGGCCACTAACAAAGCAGCGAGGGGAGGAATCTCACCTGACCATTCATGCTCTGTGCCTATTAGTAGCCTATCACTGATTTTCATAGGAGAAGGGAATGAATAAATTTTCTGGTACCACAGTTAGTTTCAATGTTTCTCTGTGTTCAGAGATACATATTTCCAGTTCCAGCTCTTCACAGATTAGCCTCCTCATTCACAGACCTTGTGCTAATCTTTTGCAGAATTGCCATTTGCCACCTTGTAGTAATTCATCTCTTTCTATCTGCCCCTTTTCTATCTTATTCTCCCTTAATACTTCCAAAAACCAGGCTCTTAGGGACACCAGCTGGGAAAATGTAGATGACATTCACCTGCCTGAGGATATATGGCAAGCATTAGAGACAAGATTAGAATCAAATGCTCCCAACTCCAGATTCCATGGATGGTCATTTAGGATATGCTGCCTCATTAACTGAATGTTTATTGTCTAGCAGCCAAGATTTTAGAAGGAGTGAGGTATAAAAACAAGATCCTCTCTCAAATTTCTGGGTTATTTTTGTTCATGAGAAAATGTGGTTTCCCTTTTACATCAGTGATATTGCTGTTTTGACAATTGGGCAGGCAGCAGAGAATGGACTGTGTGTGTGGTCCTGCCATAACTAAGCGGTTCCAAATTTTTGGGCTTCTGAAGATAATGATGGATTCCTGATAGGCTAGGGTACCCCTTCACCTATCTAGAGAACCACCATCACTGTGATATCTTGCTGCTGTCTGGTTTGTGAAGGTAAGTCCTTGGGAACGTTTAAGGCACAGACGTTTAAAAAAAATCAGGATGGGCAATTGCCTTCACCTATTAATATGAAGAAGTGTGATCTCATGTTTAGAGATGGGAACAAAGAGCCAATTAATTCTATTCTTAGTTGATATGATGTGATGCTGGCCAAACCACTTTGCCACCAACATCATGATCCTGATCTTCAAACTGGATACATCTCCTCATGCAGGATTGGATGCAACATATAAAACAATCAAACTGTATTTGAGACACAACCATTAACCTGAAATTTCTGGAACAGAAAAGATATGGAAAAAAATATCTATCTTCCTTCCCAGTCAGCACTAGTGATTGCTCCCTATCCCTACAACAGATGTTTTGTCAACAGGGGTTTACAGCATGTGATAAATGAAAATTCTTGCAGCCGTAGGCAATTAAATGAACCAAAAGAACACTTCTGTAAAAACCATCAGCCCCTTAAAGTGCAAAGACAAGCAGAAGTCTTTTCAGGCTGCATCAAAGGGAAAGGATATCAAAAGAACAAAAGGTAAAGAAGGGTCCACCTCCGGCACCTCCCTGCATTCAGACACTACAATCACTAGGAGACTTGAGGTCTCAGAACTCAGCTAGGCAACAGCAAACACATTTGCACTAAGACACATCCATGAAGCTGGAGATGGAAAATAAAAACATAATGAAATTTAAAATGGTGATTTAATTATAGGTATCGTATTTAAATTATTCATGTTATGGAATGAATAATTAACTTGGGGTACCTGGTTAATGGGATCAGATTTGCCAAATGCACTGGTGCCACAGGTAGGGATTGGTTCTGATTTAATGTAACCTCACCCAGACTTTCACCCCAAACCTGAATTCAACAGAAAGTTCTGAAGTTTAATTTTTCACCTACTCTTCTCCCTCACCTCTGCACTTCTAGCATCACAAGAGATGACAGACACCCACTTTTGTGCGATTTCCATCCCAGCTTCCAACAGATACTTAGCACTTTTCTGTAGATTCTCAGATGCAGCCTGGGGTTTTTCCTTGGTTTTTGAACTACCGAATCTTTCATTGGGATAAACTGCCTATTAACAACAGATGTGGGACCGACTCACAAAAGGACGTTTTTAGGCTAAATCTGTAACCTTAGTTTAGAGACCCATCTCTACCGACAACCTGCACTACATGATACAGTATCTGTCTAAACACTACTTTTAGGGTATCCAATTGCCAGTTGATCTGCCTCCTGCTTTCAGAGTCCAGCCAAAGGAATTGTGGATACTGCAATGATGAAAACTTGGGAACAGGCTGCAGCTTTCAGATTTATCAGCAGCCTGACCTAGGGGTAGGTGTTGGCCATCAAATCGTCTTTTAGTTTCTTGGGGAAGGGGAAAAATACATCTATTCAAGCTCTAGGTTCAGAGAATGGGAACCTGCCTGGAATTAAGTCAGTGAATTGAAGTAAACACTAGCAGGTTTTATATTCTCTCTCATCCTCTTCTCTCAGTTTCCATTTCTGCTTTCTCTGAGAACCAAAACCATATAATTTAGAAAATGCTCTTCTATTTCCAGTCTCATTTCCTCTGCAGCACAAACCATTTTTTTTAAAACACATTTTAAAGCCTGGAATTGTTTGTTGTCCTTAAAGGACAGTGATCCCAGTCTATTGTCTATTTATTCCTTCAGCAGTTTCAGCTTCTTAAAAATACACCTCTCTGTTGTAGTCTTATTACCAGATGTTCAATGGTATCCATGCACAGTGGAATCTATTGTATCACCTCCACTCACTTTTTTATAATGGGGTAATGAATTATTTTCTCCAAAGGGAGAACAAACAAGAAAAATGATAGTGTTTCTAATCTGTAGTCCCGTAGCTGATTTACCAGTAGTAAACATTTGATGAGTGGCCAATGAGTTTAATTTCTATAGTCTTGAAACAGAGATATCAAATCCTAACACATCCTGTATAAAATAATGCACGATCCAGTTGACCATAAGACATCACTGATACAGGCATGTTCTGGATGGGCTTCATATCCATGCTCTTCACTCTCCCAGCATTTAAGGAAGAGAAGAGAGGAGAGGAATCAGAGCTGGTGGGTTTGGGATCTGGTAATAATTCTGCTCCATATTTAGTTGGCGTGGTCATTAACGGGTGACAGGAAGCACCTCCTTGGACTTTGTCCCCCCCATCGGGACTGTGAGTTGCATCCCAAGCATTCCCTGCCCATCAGTGCTGGAAGACTTGGAGTGAAGGACATCAGGAAATCCGTTCTCTTGCAGGACTACCACTGACAGATTTCCTCCCTCAGACTTGAGCTGGATTCTGTTTGTTACATAATGGATCCACAACCTGGATCAGCACATGTTTTTTGCACACAAATTAAGCATTTGAATACATGAACATTTTAGTGTACAGCCAGGAGCGTCTGCTCAGTTTTTAAAAGCTGGCCTTTTTAAAGACAAAAACCTACCTCACAGGAATGTTTAAGTTGTAATGAGTTAATGTTTGCATGTGAGGTGATTAACTCCTCAGATGGAAAGCAGCATAGAAGAGCAAAGTGCTATCAATGCAAAATTTGAAACGAGATGGCTACATAATGTTGTACTTCTCTGTCTTGTACTGAAAGGAATGCCAAATGCTCTCTGATCTTTTTCATGGCATAGAGAAACATAGTGGTTCAAAGTCTGAGACCGCTCTATATTTTATTCTGGAACAGTGCAAAAATTCCCTCCTGATCCTAGGGACTCGAGATGGTTTTCATGTCTGATCTCACAAACTACCTGAACTTACACATGTGCTTTGAACCACTGGGAGGCTGAGTTTTCTTTCCCTGCTGCTCCCTAACTCCTTTGAGAAACCTTTGCATTTCTCTGGATTGGGCACTTGTTTCTAGCATAGAGTTTGCAAGATATTGGTCCTTAAAATGATGTCACACTGATTATATCTTGCTTTAATTTTCCAACACGGCTTGAGTAGTCGCTATCACAAAATCCAACACAGCTAGAAGCAAAATGATTTATGCCATCTAAATGCCCAAGTCTTAGCTTTCAGATGAAGCATGTATTTACAGCCTACAAAGCATTAACCTAGAATTTGGTGTTTGAAAGAGAGGCTGCTAACAGTATGTTGGAATTGGAGTGGAGGGGAAAAAACAAACACAGCAAGACAGGAATCAGAATAATCTAATTTGACTATCTAGGCATTATCTAATTTATGAATATATTTATACAAACTCCATGAACTTCAGTTTCTAGTATAAGTTTCCATGCTCACATGGACTTCAAATGGCTCTGTGAAACTTAAGGGAGAAAATACCCATGAAAGAAGTAGAATGGGGCTGTAGTAACTGTTCTGAAACCCAGACAAAGCATCCAGTCTTTGGGATTCACTGAGAGTGGGAACCTCAACAGCGGTATGAACACTAACTTTTATTTAAGTTCCGTGGAACAATTGTGAAATGCTAAAGGTTCATTCAATGGCAAAGAATTGAAAAAATTATGTCACCTATGCTTTAGGATCCATCATTGCTTTAATAAGCTGCTGTGAATGCTTTCCAGACTAGCAACCTTTGCTAAGCACTAACTCTGGACAAGTGAGCAGAAAAGAAAACATCTTGATCCATGAATCTTCAGCTGTGGTCTTGGTCTGGGAGCAAGATACTCATAGTGTCACCTGACATGCTCAGAGGTGCTGCTACAATGCTGCTACCATGAATAGATTGTCCATTTTAGGGGCTATTTTGTCACTCCTTATTGAGTGGTGCAGATGATATGATATCTTTCAATCTTCAGTGGCTCAAGGAGAACCACAGGAATAAGAAGGTTGATGTAAATTGTTAATAGCAGGTGTCTGCTTTATTTCTCCCTCCCTCCCCAGAAGAAGAGGGGAAGCTTAAAACAAAGCATTATGTTCTACATATGAAACTGGAGCTGAGCAGCCAAGCTAAATTGAGACTATTCGTTGCTGCCCTTCAGGTTAACTACCTGCTGCTGGAGCCTAACTGCATGAAATTGGTGCTGTCAGTAATGACACAGCATCAAGCAGAAGGTGTCCATATTGCTCTGAGGCACCATTGCCCAGGTCTCCTGACCCTACAGAGAACGTGAGGCAGAGTTTATTAACAAGTGCAGATGTCCACTGATTAAATCTCATTTCCCAGCAGTAGATTACATAGACAAAGAGCAGAAAGGGAAGAAAAATGAGTGTGACAGGTGCAGCAGCTTTCAAAGAGTTTTGTTTAAGTTCCCTGCAAAACAAAAAGAGTAAGGAAAAGATGTGCGGGTGTGTCTTAGAGAAGGACAGAGATTAATGCACTTGCTTCTTTCACGTTCCTTGTTATTCTAGGCCAGGCTGAACAGTCTTAGCACATTGACTTGTGCCCATGGCGTGTTGCTGGCTTTCTGCTCTGGAGAGATTCAGCCAAGGAAGCTCAGATAACATCAAAGCACTTAAATCAGGTTCCCTATTTCCTTCTTTAGGGTAGGTTATGTTAAATAATAGATGGTTTAATAGGTGTAAAGTAATACAAAATGATTAGCAAGAAACACTTTCCTGTCATCTGGGAAAGTGAAAGAGACCTCCTCCTCTCACTAGGTAGTCCTTCCTGGCTACTGTGGAGAGCCCCTTGAAGGCCATGTCTCTTCCTGTTAAGGGTTGACAGTTTCCTTTATAGCAGGCAGATTCCATGTATGGAGACACTACTTTCAGCGTGCAGCCACAGGACTCATGTCATTTTCTCCTTCACTCATGTACCTCATCCTTAAAAGGGGCAACCCTTGAAATAGGATGCAGGGATGGGCACACGTGGCCCAGGTCCACCCTCTTACAATTTCACAGGCATTCAGCGGAGGCCACCAAATTCACCTGTGTAGTCAGAAACTTAACCCTGCTCTCCAGAGGTGAAAGAATAATGTCACAAAGGGCAGATGAAAAATAGCTTGTTCTCATTATATTTAACCAGTTAGATTGAAACCAAAGCATGAGAGAAACTGCGTTGGCATCGCTATCCCCAGGCATTCAAGAGCAGCATATCTTTCATTGTCCAGTTAAAAGGGTCAGATGAGTTTTGTGTAAGCATCAAAGCTTTACTGTGTTCAGCCAAAGCAAACTTCCAAATCTTTAGAAGCTGGAAAGTTAGGCAGCTTCAGATAAGCAGCAGAAAGATGCAAATCTAAATACCGTTGTTGCCTTAGCAAATTGGAAAATGTCTGCCATTTCCAGCCCTGGTGGTAACCCCAAAGCTGACTATCAGGAAACATTTTGCTGTCATAGGCAGCTCCACTCTTCTGCCTGTATGGCAGAGTGGATTTTATATCCAATATCTTGGATACTGCTACAAAAACTTAAATGGGGCCTTGAGTGAGTCTGTATCCGTTTTCTATTATGAAGAATGAGTTCTCAGTGTAAAATTTAGTGCTAGCAGTTAAATTTCCTGGATTTCGCTTGCAGACATACGGAAAGGTTGAACTTCAGAGTCATCAACTTATATTAAGTAATCTAATGAACAGTGTAGTTTTACCTTCTTGATGGATATCCCTTACAAAGATTTCCTATAAAATGTGATAGGGATCTATAGACCCTTAATAGAGATCAACAGAAATGACTGCTAGGTTGTTTCCATCGCTCAGATTCTGGAGGCATCATGAAGTGGGTACTGCAATGGTCCCATACATAAGCTAAGCAACTCCTGAGTGGCTGCACTAACAACTAGCTGCCTTCTAGGGTTCTGTATGAGAGCTTGATCAGTAATAAAGACTATGAGGAGCACAGGCATATAAAATAGCAATCAGTGGTAGGACCAGAACTCAGGATCTCCAGACTTCCACTTTAATACCACTTCTGCTACACTATAGAGTATTTGGCTTCATTTTGACCATCTGCAGAACACTGATTTAGTGGCACACTAAGCAACAGCCAGTTACATTCAGCTCTAAACTTACAAAATTTGGCAAAAACCTGGAACATTTGAGAACTTCATGAAATGCATAGTTCTCTGACTAAATATAGTACCACATTTCCACGTGAACACACAACTATTCCTAGTGGAAAAAAATGTTAACTCGTAAAGAGTTTTCATTTGTAGATCTCAAAATGTTTAAAAAGAAAAGCATCAGTATTCTTATTTTACATATGGGAAAACTGACCGAGATAAAGCCCAAGGTCAGAGTGAGTTAGTGCCTTCATCTTCAAAACTATCCACGAGACCACACTTTTTCCAGTGAATCCTATTCCAACAGATCAAACTTCCTTAAGACAGTGAAAGCCTCTTTGGTACACTTCTGGGCTGATGGAAGCAGGAGCCTAACCATTACTCAGAAAACTATTGAAGAAACAAACAGCAAGTGCATTTAAGTAGCATGGCCCGAATCACATGGACTGATGTATAATTTGGTGTGGGTTTGTTCATCCAACTCCGTAGTTCATGTTGTTCATCTCTTAGCGGATCAGACAAATAATGCTATTCTGACAACTGACTCTTTGCCAGTGTGCCTTGTGTGTAGACATGGCAGTCTGAGAGACAATTGTGTCCATCCCCAAGGCTCATCATGTCTATGTGTGACTGTAGGAAGGGGCAGGGACCTTCCCCCACGGCTGGGCCCCAGGAAGGGCAGCTGCCGCCCCAAACACAGCCAAGCCCGGATTTAAACCCCCCGCCTGTCCATCAAGGCCGGGAGCCGACCGGGATAGGCCCGGGCGACTGGCCAATCCCTTCCCCAGAGGGCGGGACTTCCCCCAGACAAGGGGAAATAAAAGGCAGGGCCTGGCGCTCAGTCAGGGGCTGACGGTCAGCAGGGTCAGACCTGCCTGCCCGCCAGCGAGAGGCCCGGCCGGAGCTCCACCTGGCCAAACCTCAGCGCAGGCCCTGGCCGGACGTAGCAGACTGGGAGCGACCCTCCCGCCGGGGAACCGACGATTGGGTCGGACACCCGGGGATGGGACGAGCCCTGGGAACCTCTGGGTTGGGAAGGCCCCTCTGAAGCGGGGCATGACCTAGAGGAGCTACCTGCCGCACCCCCCGCTGAAGCCGGACCGGATCTGGAGGAGCTACCCGAGGCTGCGGCCCCCACCGAATCCTGTGATCTAGAGGAACTGCCCCTCGCAGAGGAGTTCCCGGACCTGCCGCCCGTGGGCGCCGACGGCCTGCTGAACCTACCCCGAGCCAGCTACCCGACGACCACCGAGGAGGGAGGTACCAGGGACGGGAGGGGAGGAAGTGGCCCAGGGGCAGCCCCAGTTCGGGCTGCGGTGGGAAATCTCCTACCTCTGGCGTGTTACGGCTCGGACCCCGCCAGAGCAGTGGAAGTGACCCTGCCGCTGCTAGGGCCCTGGGCTGGGACGCAGTGGAGTCGGGTGGGCCTGCGTCCCCCTCCCCCCTTCTTCCCTTTGGCCTCAGTGAACCTCCCAACCCCTCCTCCAACCCGGCGATAGACTGCTGGCTCGCCCGCCCCTGCCAAGGGGCCGGGGCGATAGACTGCTGGCTCGCCCGCCCCTGCCAAGGGGCCGGGGCGATAGACTGCTGGCTC
>ML675625.1:7791647-7810918 GCA_007922155.1 Mesoclemmys tuberculata
GGCTCGCCCGCCCCTGCCAAGGGGCCGGGGCGATAGACTGCTGGCTCACATCGCTAATTCCCCATTTGTTTCCTGGAAGGTGCAGGGACCTTCCCCCACGGCTGGGCCCCAGGAAGGGCAGCTGCGCCTGACGGGTGACGCCCGCCAGCCTACAGTGACAAAGCGCCTTTTTTGACTCACACAAGAAAATAGCGATCCATGTGGGCTCTGCCAATCCCATGTTAATGCCTAGACAGCAAAAATGAGGTATAAATACCTTAAAAGATTAGATGGATAAAACTGAGATTAAACAGGAGATAGATAACGTTTAACTATTATTGTAGTCTCTTGGCTCTGTCCTCCCCGGAGAGCAGGCAGACATAGGAAGAGGATTTGACTGGAATAGGATTTAGCCCTATTTTGTGTTTAAACAGTATTTAAAACCAGTTCTACTGTCACTGCTCTGAACCTAGATCATAGAAAAAGTCAAAGGAAGGAGAGTAGAGTGGAAAGCAAATTTTAGGAGGACAGAAAGACAGGAAGAAAGACTTAAAGGGGTTGAATGAGAAAGAGAAAGAAAGTGGGCCCTCTGGGGCCTGAAAAAAGTCAGTCAAATGAATGCTGATCAAACAATTTGTTACTGAGAATGAGCTCCCTACACTTACATAGGCCTTTAACAAAACACAAAAGTTTGCTGTTATGATAATACCTGAATAGACCTCAGAACTAAAATAGGACCTTTATGATGGTATTCTGTGGGAGACAGAGTCCTGCCATGTGATTTCATCTATGAATATCTACCGGTGAATGTGCACCTGGGTCAACCAGAATTGAGCTCCTTGGATTGCTAACTTGACAGTTCCACTACAGTGATTCATAAATATATTCCTTACGTTTTTGGTTTAATCTGGGTTTATTGTCATTTCCCAAATTTTACTTTGAATTCTGCATTCAAAACACAACCAGTGTTTCTAAAGAAAATTCTATGCAAGACATCAAACATCATTGGATTCCTTGGAAAAACTGTTACACCCCAACCCTTGCATGATTTGGAAGCAAAACCAAAAATCAATGCAAGTTCATTTGAAACTGGGCCCAGATTTGTTAGACATTTGTGAACCTCAACAAATGTTTTGATTAAATAAATTTATAATAAAACCTGGAACCAGGTGAATTTTCTGTGGATTCAGGCTCTGCCAATCATTTTAAGAAGCTGTAAATGGTTCTTTCTGTGGTAGGAAAGTTAACACCTCAAATGGATTTCAGTGTCCAATGGAAATGGAGCCCAGGTGTACCCTGCAATACTCCAGTGTCTTCTATCTGGGGTTAACAAAGGCCTGACAATGGTTTAATCCCGTAAACTAAAACCCATCATGGGGAGGTTGATAATTCAAGAAACATACTGATTTTGACTCTTCTGTACTATGGCGAGTATGTATAATCATAGAATATTAGAGTTGGACGGGACCTCAGGAGGTATCTAGTCCAACCCCCTTCCCAAAGCAGGACTAATCTCAGCTAAATAATCCCGGCGAGGGTTTTGTCAAGCTGCATCTTAAAAACCTCTAAAGATGGAGATGCCACCACCTCCCTAGGTAACCCATTCCAGTGCTTCACCACACTCCTAGAGGAGAAACTTTTTCCTAATGTCCAACCTAGACCTCCCCCACTGCAACTTGAGACCGCTGCTCCTTGTTCTGTTACCTGCCACCACTGAAAACAGGCTAGCTCCAACCTTCCTGGAACCCCCTTTCAGGTAGTTAAAGGCTGCTATCAAATCCCCCCTCCTTCTCTTCTGCAGACTAAACAGACCTAGTTCTTTCAGCCTCTCCTCATACGTCTTGTGCTCCAGCCCCCTTATTATTTGTGTTGCCGTCCACTGGACTCTCTCCAACTTGTCCACATCCTTTTTGTAGTGGGGGGGCCCAAAACTGGACACAATACTCCAAATGCGGCCTCACCAATGCCGAATAGAGGGGAATAATCACTTCCCGCAGTCTGCTGGCAATGCTCTTACTAATGCAGCCCAATATGCCATTAGCCTTCTTGGCAACTAGGGCACACTGCTGACTCATAGCCAGCTTCTTATCCACTGTAACCCTCAGATCCTTTTCTGCAGAACTGCTGCCTAGCTCGTCGGTCCCCAGTCTGTAGCTGTACATGGGATTCTTCCATCTTAAGTGCAGGACTCTGCACTTGCCCTTGTTGAACCTCATCAGATTTCTTTTGGCCCAATCCTCCAATTTGTTTAGGTCCTTCTGTATCCTATCCCTCCCCTCCAAGCATCTACCACTCCAACTAGCTTAGTGTCATCTGCAAACTTGCTGAGGGTGTGACCAGCTGCCAGCTAGACATGGAGCCACTACTGGTTGAGCCCTATGCTCTAGCCAGTTCTCTATCCATTTTAAAGTCCATTCATCCAACCCATACTTCTTTAACTTGCTGATAATACTGTGGGAGATCGTATCAAAAGTGTTGCTAAAGTCAAGGTATATCACATCCACCGCTTTCCCCATATCCACAGAGCCAGTCACCTCTTCATAAAAAGCAATCAGGTTGTTCAGGCATGACTTTCCCTTGGTGATTTCCCTGCTCCTGATCACTTTCCTCTCTTCTAAGTTCCTTAAAATGGATTCCTTGAGGACCTACTCCATGATTTTTCCAGGGATTGAGGTGAGGATGACCGGTCTGTAGTTCCCTGGATCCTCTTTCTTCCCTTTCTTGAAGATGGGCACTATATTTTCTTTTTTCCAGTCACCAGGGACCTCCCTCCAGTAGCCAGGAGCTTTCAAAGATAAAAGCCAATGGCTATGAAATCACATCATCAACTAACTCCCTCAGCACCCTCGAGTGCATTGCATCTGGCCCCATGGACTTGTGTATGTCCAATCTTTCTAAATAGCCTTAGACCTGTTCCTTCAGCATTGCGGGATGTTCACCTCCTCCCTATTCTGTGACGCCCAGTGCAGTAGTCTGGGAGCTGACCTTGTCTGTGAAGACAGAGGCAAAAAAGGCATTGAGTACCTCAGCTCTCTCCACATCCTCTGTCACTAGGTTGCCTCCCCCATTCTGTAAGGTGCCCACACTTTCCCCAATCTTCCTCTTGTTGCTAACATACCCATAGAAACCCTTCTTGTTCCCCTTCACATCCATTGCTAGCCGCAACGCCAATTGTACTTTGGCCTTCCTGATTTCATTCCTGCATATTCGAGAAGTATTTTTATAATCCTCCCTAGTCATCTGACCAAACTTCCATGTTTTGTAAGATTCTTTTTTGTGTTTAAGCTCGTCAATGACTTCTTTGTTAAGCCAAGCTAGTCGCCTACCATACTTACTATTCTTTCTGCACATTGGAATGAATGTAATAACTGAGTGTAATGAACATACACTCTCAGCATCCCTCCACAGGTAGTCTCAACCACAGCTCTCTCCCTGTCCAAGCACAAATGCTGGATGAAGCCAGATCTGACAAATGTGCTAACCGTTAATTGATGAAGAGGGTAAGGCAGGATTGTGATGCACAATTAAAGCTGCACTTGCACGGAGAGAGCTACCCCAACCCTTTTCATGGGATGTAGCAGGGCTCACCCATGGAAAATGTTTGTGCAGCCATTGGGCTGGGAAGAGCTCCCAAAGTCCAAGATCTCCCACTGGCGCAGTGGGCATCTGCAGCCAAAAGAAATGGCTGATAAGCCACATGTTAGCGCTTGCCCTACTAAAGTTGTACAGACAGCAAAGCCTACAGGTGAGGCAGGAAAAAAATCCAACATGTAAAGTCTGCCAGGCCTGTGCCTTACACATAAGACCATCCCTACTCTCACTTATATTTTTAGCTAAGCTGCTGAATTTTAACTCATAAACAAGCTTCAGGATAATTAAGCAGTATATTAAAAGAAAAAAAGCATGTGTATTAGCATTTGCTAAATGCACTTTGTTATATTATGTAATGATAGAAAAGAGCTTTGATCCTGCTATACCTAAGACTCCATTGTTCCTCAACAAACTGCAAATAATAATTTAAAACAATAAAGGGCAATTACTGATTTTATTAAAATCATCTATCATGGATTCATATAACTGGGTGTTATTCCATGGCTGGGAACAGAATGTATACTATTATGCATTTTAATGATTAAATATGTTAATGAAAGTGGAACTACATAGTAGGTAGACCTGTAGGATTTCTAGCAAACAAAGGGAAAACGTGTCTGTTTGCAACGTATTTTATCTTTATGACCTCTCCCTGGATGTATCATTGTTTGGGGACAGGTTAGTCCATCTCTTTCTAATGGAATAAGTGGACAAGACTGGATTAATAAAAAACCTACAGGTTTTGTTAAAGAAATTCTA
This sequence comes from Mesoclemmys tuberculata, assembly GCA_007922155.1. NCBI lineage: Eukaryota > Metazoa > Chordata > Testudines > Chelidae > Mesoclemmys > Mesoclemmys tuberculata. Next base: position 7,795,977 of record ML675625.1, read on the forward strand.
CACGTACAAAAATAAATGAGGTATCAAAATGGTAGCAGTGCAAACAGTGTAAAGTGGTGGAAGATTCTTCCCCCTAATCATTGTTCTGTTGAATTACTTTGGAAAAATAAAGAAAAGCATTTTTAAGGTAGGCTCTCTCTCTCTCTTATTGTTACAGCTTTGTTCTTTGTCTCTGTGCAATCTGCTTGGAGAAAACACTTATCCTTTAAGTCTAACTCGCAATAAAAACAAATTTTTTTAAAAAAGGAATCTCTCCTTCCCTCCTCCTAGATCTGTAGCAAAAAACACCCACTGATATTTCTTTGCTTTAATTAAAAAAAACCCTTAGTACATTATGCACTTACTGGACTGTGATCTCACTTAGAGGTTTTAAGTCACCATGTTCAGTAGATTTAATCCATATTTGCATTGGTGTAATGTGAAAGAAGAATTAGCTCTGTTGTGTGTCCTTTCAGTTTACTAAATGTTTACCATTTCCACCATATTACTTTATGAAGAAGTGGGCTAGGAAAGGTGGAGAGTAGAAGAGGAATTTGTATTTGGTTTTATGAACAAGGGGGACACACAGAGTCCAATACAGCACTCCTTACTTAAGCAAAAGTACCATTGAAGATGACTGATTTTATCTTGAGTTCTGCCAGAGAGAAGTAAGATCAGATTCTAAGTGTAATTGTCCAGTCTAGTTTCATCATCCGAACAAAGAGCAATGAAAAGAATATAAAGAAAGCAGACATGGTAACCCAAAGTATGGCCCAGATTATTCAGAATATCCAACACAATTACCTGCACAAATTATAAATATGCACACAAGTGACCAGTTGGAAACAAAAATGGACATTTGCACACAGGCAATTGCAGCATTTGCACATGATCACAATTACGCTTACAAAGGAGCTGTGCAAATGTGAGTGCTTTTGCACTTGCTGTCTGTAATTTCTGGTTTTATATTTCAGTAGTTTCAATTTTCATAACACTGTTTTTAGTAATAGAGAGGATATAGATTTTTTTTTAAAAAAATTATTTTCATTTCAACTTTTTACAAATATACAAAGCTTCTTACATGAATTACTTATGTGGTTCCTTTATCACAAATATAAACACTTCTAAAGGAAAAATGAAGTCAATTATTTTTGGTTAGCAGTAATAGAAAATAATGCATCATTTTATTGAAAAGTGTATTGTGTAACAAAACACTGCAACATAATATTTTATTGGATGGGCATATATTATTTTATGAGTATTTACATTTTAATGAATACATTTTTCAATATGCCATGGACGCTCCCCAAGGTGTGTGTAAGGCAAGTGGAGTTTCTGCTCTGAGCGGCGTCTACTCACACTGCATTTAGTCCCCTACTTATCCTCTTGCTGGGATTTTGCTGTTTTGGTAACAAACAAAAATGTAAACCGCAGACTAAGCTTTCTGCCTAAGCTTGGCTGCTCCTAGGGTTTCTCTGCAGAGACCTGTCTGTCCCTGACTACAGAGTCACTGTATCACCCTTACTTCTCTAGCCAGTGTTGAGTCAAACTAGTCCTGAGGGATTCTGTATCACTGGACAGAATTTGCATAGAATTAATGTTCTGTGCAGAATTTCCTTTTTTCCCCACAGAACTGGTGCTACAGTGCTGTGAGCGCTACTAGGGGCAGCTGGACACAGCAGAGCGCAGCTGCCCAGCTCGCCAATAAAAGACACTGCTGGGGTGAGGGGTTGGACCTGGGACGGTTCCTGGCAGCTGCAGTTTCAGGCACATCCTGAAGGAAGAAGGCGGTGTGCAGGAAACTCCATGCAAGTCCAGGATCCAGCTTCAGGCTGTTTCTCCTTCTGGATCCTTGGGCTCTGGGGAGTGTGCACATGTGAGTGACGGGCCTAGGGGACTCCCTGCAGCTGGGTTTGGGAAGGTGTGGGTGTCTGGCCCTGTGGCTGGGCTCTGGGCAGGAGGGACAGAAGAACAGGAACTGGCTGTCGTAGGAGTTTCTTTAACTCTCCCCTTCAGGGGGAATCTTTGTCGTTGTCTATATTGTTAGAGACATAATTGAAACTGGTGTGATTATGTTGTGTTATTCTGACAAATAAAATATGCAGATTTGTGCTGAACTTTAAAACATCGTACACAGAATTTTTTATATTTTGGTACAGAATTCCCCAAGGAGTAAATTGTTGTGATTTCTCCCCATTTCTCTAAGCACCTTCTTCAGTCAGTTTTGCCTACTTGCTCTGAAATGTTGTCAGTCTCCAACATCAATAGGCATCTTCACCACCTAACTGCTGAAAACAGCAGATCTGATCGTGTAGCTGGATGCACAAGATAGTGCATAAAGTAAAAACAGGACAGTTGGCACTGTGCTTTAGACCAGGCCAATACTGTACAGGTGTGCACACACAGACAGAGACAGACACACTGAATGTTCCATGACTGTTACTCAATAAAGGGAGCACACCAGTCAGTCCTGTCCCTGATAACAGGGAGGAGTAACAATACATTAGTGATGGGAAGGAAAAGCAAAGCTAAAAGAAGGAAGAGAAAAAATTAAGAATGACATGGAAAGAAAATACTGGGAGTGTGTTGTTGTGACAGACTTAGCATTTCTTTGAGTCCATTTAAATCATACTGTATGTCTAGTGCTGCATTTATTTAGATAGGCAGTCCACAGAAAACTGAATACAGAGGTAAATGTTCAGAAGCACACACATACTTGAGCCAGCTCACCTTGTATACATGCAAACCCTATGTAGGTATGTAGACCCAGATATGAGCATAATAAGAACCTATATGCTTACCCAAACCAGGGCTTCCATATGCACAGCTCAAACACAAACTTTGGAATGTGTGGCTATTCTATGCATTGCATACATATTCTTGTACCTCTGGAAGAGCCAAATTTTGCCAGACTAAGGGCAAAATCAGTGCCAAAACCTTTATTCCAACCAAGGTAAAAACTCTGCTACTTCGTTAACATTGGTGTATAAATTCTTAGTTACTTGAAAGGATTTCTCTCTTTGTATATCTGAGCAAGCAGTTTGCTGATGTACCTTACTTCATGCCCAACAATAATACTTCAACAGTTCCTTTTATCCAATGATCTCAGAGTCCTTTCAAACAAATCAACAAATGTTCAACAATTAAGATGCACAAAATACATTGGAAATAGATTAACACCATTTATACCCATTTTACAAATGGGTAAAATTGAGGAAAGGCAATTAAGTGAATTGGCCAAAGTAGCAAAACAAGTCAGCAGCAGAAACGGGAATGAACCAAGCAGTTCTGATACCCCAGTCACCCTGCTGTAACTGGTACCATCAGACAGCACCTTGTGTCTCGCCAGAACTCCTCCCCCATAAAAATACTCACTTTTAGAGTACTAAAGACAAGTTACAGTGATTGCGTAAGAGAAAGAATACAGATTTTTAATTTGTCCTCCTTCAAGTGTATTGAGCTCCTTGAGTGGAAAAAAAGGACAATATCCAGCATATAATATTCATACTATAATCTGAATGTGCAGGCCAGAGTGGCAGGATTACAGCAGCCTTGTTAAAATCCCTTTTTTTTCTTTTTTTTAAAGTCTCACTTAATTCCAAGTCTTTCTTTTAACCCAAGTATATTTTGTTCAAACGCAGCAGCTTTTTTAATGCAACTGGATTAATTGCCTGCTCGGAAAATGGCTTGATTCTAAATTGTTCTAAATTGCCTTTAATACCTGTAATCTTTCCATTGTCACGTGGCACCACATGTATTATTGAAGGTTTCTATTATCAGGGCATGCTCTGGGTTCGTTCTCGCTCTAACATTCAACATAGCAGGAGGCATGAATTTGTGCAATGACTCATGCCGAGCGCGTCAGGCGCTGCTCCTAAAGGAAGGCTTAAAATTGATGAAATCTCCACCAGGCTCACTGTAGAGTTGATTTCATCTTGGGCAAGCTAACAGATGAATTGTGCATTGCCTGCTTCACAAACCCAGAGGTGGGTTTTTATTTTATTTTTTTTAAGGATTATTCCATCAAACTGTTTTATTTTGCCTGATCTCAACTGCTTCTTTGTTACAAAAGAGCTGTAACAGTTTTATCATTTCTTAACCCTCTGTCTGCTGTGTTATGCCTGTGGCCATCCTCCAGACCTGGTATGCTGTCATTTGGTTGGCAAAGCAGATACTAGCAGCATCCTCTGATTTACTAACAGTGTGTAACACCTTACCTGATGGCCATAAAACCAGTGCTGACAGGTACAGGACACCAAACGGAAGACATTTACACACCACACACAATTGAATTGCACCCACTTCTGTGGAAGAGAATGGCAACCAACCAGTTCTCAGTATGCTAAAGAGAAAGGAAATTAAGAGATCCAGAGGGAAAACCTCTCTATATTTAGGGGTGCAGGGGTATCATAGGAAGCTTATTGTTCATGGAATGCAGCCCTGAGTTTTTATATGTTCTTGTACAAGGGTCCTAAAGAGAGCATCACAGGCTGTGTACCTGAACTATAGCACCCCCTTCTAGCTAAGTGTAGTTGTGTGGGCACACCTTGCCTTAGTTTCCCCAATGTCATCAAACAGTGCGATGAGGCTTTCCATGGGGAACAATGACCCTTCTTTATTAACCAAAGACCCAATGAAAATATAAGCCAGGCTTCACTCTAGCATCTTAACAAGGAGACAGAGTGTCTCAGTTTATCTGTTCCCCTCTGGGTTCAGCCCTCCCCTCCAGCAGGGTTCTCTTGGCTCGGGTCCCTTCCCTGGAGCCAAGCCTCTTGCCACTGCGTGAGAAGAATCTTTCCATGGAGCCAGGGGACTGTGGAGCATAATCAGCTGCAGCTCTTCGCTGGGGCAGCAAGTCGTTCCTCACAGGCTGGGCTTCCTGCCACTGTTTGGGAGTTTCCTGTCCCCTGGAGCACATCTTCCAGGTCTCCTGCTCTCAAGAGTTCTCCTGCTCAGCTTCCCCCATAAACTCCTCTCCTGTAGAATTTCCTATCTCTAGGACCAACCCCAGCTGAGCCCTGGTAGCCCTTTATCAGGCTAATTGGTTAATTAGCTGTCAACCAGCCATGTAGAGATTTAATTAATTCCAGATGTGCCTGGGTTGGCTCTTTCTACTTCCCAGAAGCTTGTCGCAGGCCCTGAAAGGGCCAACCACTGTGACAGAGAGAAAATCACAAGGTATTTTATTTATGTACCTTAGGACTAATTGCTAGTCTTTGGTTTGAACGGTTCTTGGGATTTCCAACTGAATGCTTAACCAGCTAAGTCATTCCCTCCCTCCCCCCCGCCAGCTCTCATAAACAAACAGTGATGGAATATCCATGTGGAGGGAAAAGAGAGCTGTCCTCATTTCATGTCAGGGAGGCAGATTCACAGCCCTGCTCCACTCCCTGCAACCTATATGAGTGGGACAAAAGAAGTGGAAAATGCTCTTACCTCTGCAGCTAGGGATTAATTCCCCAGCAGACAGAGAGCCAGCTTCTTTGCTAGTAACCACGCACTGACTTTGCCCAGGGGCCAAGGAGGAGCAGGAAGGACACAGCTTAAATGCAGTCTGAGCAGATCCAGCTGGCGGAAGGTCTCTTCGGAACCACTTTCTGACATTGGGACAAAGCTGGGCAGAGAATCAGGGTATCATAACTGCTGTGTGCTCATGCGCAAACACACACACACGTCACCCTGCACGGAAGTGGTCTTAACCACAGGAGAGAACCTGACCCATTATATTTAATTGCACTCGCTAACATATTACCCAGCAACCAATTAGCAGCAAGAGAGTTACTCGTGTCTTGAAAGCTATGGAGATTCCATTCCTCCACATCAAGGGTTTTATTTTCAGTATGGCTTTTCTGGATGAACACTGCCTCGGGTGCTGTGCCATTTCTTACTGGATGAAAAGAAATGAACCCTGTTCCGTTTTGGGCAACCATGGCCTGTTTCTGTTCTACCATGACGTTAGCAATGAGGCGACAAGGAAGCATATGAGCATCGTCGTTCAGAAACAGCCAGTGTTTTTAATAGAATTAGGCAGCTGAGCTCATTTCCACCCCATTAGGATCATCTGTGAGACAGGCCTACCAATGAAAGCATAAGAGATTAGTTTTCCCCTCAGTGGCTTAAGCGATGCTCTGGACGCCAAGTCCAGATTGTGACACTTTCCAGGGATATTGCAAAGCTTGTGCAGGGAACTGATCCATATTCTGATTGAAAATTTCTCAAGGCCATTTTCACATGGGTGTACCGCATACCAATGGATGAATGTGTCTTGCAAATTGCATGGAGAGAAAGCAGCAACACATTCAGATTAGGAACCCCTTTGCTCAACATGGGAGGGGTGGGGGGGAAGCTTCGGGTTTCTGAGAAATGACAGGATGATACAATGCTTCAACGACTACCCACACAGCTCACTTCCTTCACTTGCAGTCCAAGCAACCCCCACTGAGAGACTTACGCTTCCTCCTTTTTATGGTACGATTTCAAATATCAATGAGTTAATACAAAGGAAATAATCTGGCCCTAGTTACTACTTTTTCCTCCCAATTGTTCATTTGGAAGAGGAGCAGAGGGTCAATTTGAAGGCTGGTTGTCCTCCAGCTGATTGTGATTTCTTTTATGTTCAGAGCAGACTGTGATAGAGAAGGAGGGCAAAGAAAAGGCTTAGCATATTAAAATAACAATATCCCACTAGAGGCGCTTCACCATTTGTTCCATAGATGGTTGTAATTTATCTCAAGCAGTGGCTTAAGGTTTGAAATGCAGGTATTCTCTACAGCTGGAAGTTTCAAATGCTGGCAGAGTGAATTTAGCTCTTTAATCTTCAAGGTATATAAAATCTCACACACACACACACACGTTAAAAGAACATTAGTATGGTTGCAAAGTCAAGCACTCAGAAATTAAGAATTGGTAGAATTAAGATCGCCTTTGCAGCCTTAGTTCTCATCTCTTGTGTTCATGCATTATGATATAGTCCTTAATTACATGATCATATACCACTATTTCAGCAGGCCCCCTTTCTCATTCAATATACAGGATGGACCTGCTCTTGGAAAGAATCAGGTATGTTTAGTGAAGGAGACTGCCACTTGAGTTAACGGAGTACCAGATAACAGTCCTAGGTTGTCACCCTCTATGCAGAGCAGCACTAGACGGAAATGAGACGCTGCCAGTGGGTGTCACAGACATTTGCTGACAGCACAGAAAGAAACTCAGGAGTCTTTGGGTCCAGGCTAGGTTGTGAAGGGGAGACTCTTTTGCCCATTCCCGACCCAAGTGTGATAACGGCTACCGCATCCCCTCCACGCTGTCCCTGTCCCAGTCCTATTTCTCCCCCACCCACAATTTCTGACCCCAGTCCTAGTCTCTTATGCCAAGCAAGTACTAAATTCAGGCTTCAGAACTCCCAGTCCCCCCCCTTGTCTACCCATTCCCAGTCTACCGTCACACTCAGCTCTTCATCCAATCTGCCTCTTCCCCTCCCAGTCCCAATCTCCCTTTCTGGGTCCTTGTGTAGTCTCTGTGCCTTCCCCCCTCTCCCCTACCTTGTCGCAGTCTCTTTGTTCAGCCAGTCCCAGTTCTTCCCCTATGCCGTGGCTCCCTATCAGATATCCTCCCTTCACCACCACTGGTTTTCAGTCTCCCTGCCCAGCAAGTCCTAATATCCCCACATATGATTTCAACTTTTCCCCACTTACTGGCTTTCTCCCCACTCCCCTATAACTCCCCGACTCCTAGTCTCTTTGCCTGGCCAGTCCAAGTCTCTAACAAAAATTCGACCTGGGTTCCCCTTTGCCTCCAGCCCTCCTTCTCCCAGTCTAATTCCCCATGCCCTCCAGCAGACCTAGTCCTTGTCACTTCCGCACCCGAATCTCACAGTTGCTTCCTTCATGCTGGCTGAGCCCAGCAGGGTGACATCGAGAGGAGGGGAGAGAAAGGCCTGGACCAGGACCCAGCAAGGTATTCGGCAGCCCAGAGCTGTAATTGCAGGGAAAGTCCTGCTGTGCCCTGGGCAGGAGCATTCCCAGTGCAGACAATCTTCAGCAGATTTAGCTGCTAACATCTAAGCAACCCCTACTGAGCATGTGCAAACTGATTTTTCAAAGGCTTATAACTTTGCCAAAGATTAGTGGATATTCACCGAGACCGCAAAAGGCACATCATCCCTGTCAAAAAGGCCACCCAAGCCAAATTTCATGTCCCTGCTCCAAAGCCTGGGGGAGTGTTCAAAGAAAGTGCTGCCTTTTTTTTTTTTTAAACCATAGTCAAAACTCCTCTTTCCCTAGCCTCGTTCCCAGAAAGGGCTGAAACATTTTGGCTGAAATTTGTTCAAAAACATTCAGCCTGAGGCAATGGAAAATTTCAGCCCAAACAGTTAAAGTTTCTCCAAGTTATAAGCCATTGAAAACAGAATCTTATAATGGCAATCATCTGGAAACCTTAATAGGGCTGCATACAATAGGTTCTTCACCAGCTTCTCCATGTAGCATGTTCCTGGGGTTAAGGTGCTGGACAGGGACTTGGGATATTTTGACCTTGTCTACACTGATGGCAATGTATGACAGTGAAAGGCTTCACAATTTGGAGGCTGTGTGGTAGATGTTTGGACACGTATAGAGCACTGTAGGATATATACCCCTAGGGTTCTGGCATGTCTTTACTCTACTCAAATAATCCATCATCAGCTACTCTACACACTACTGTAATAAGTATGGACAAAGCCTTGCTAGGAGTATGTACACCACCTACCACAATGGTGTCTTAATATTGGTTGTTGCTTTACGGGGGGGTGTAGCTACAAGTCATTAAAATTACAGGATTGAAGTGCACTGGCAACCTAAGACTATAAAGCATTGTAAAACCCAAGTGCAAATGCATGTCAGAACTGTCATATGATGGAGCTGTATGGGGAAGCTTGCAAAATAATTTATTACATTATCTCTGGTTCCAATGAGAGTACTAGTCCTTCATTTTTTTATATACCTCACGTTCACACATACAGGATTTAAAAAAAAAATGGTACCATGCACTAACTTGCTCTTAGTACCCAATCAGATTTTAAGATATAGATCAGAAAGGGAAAGAGCTGTTCCCATTTTGAGAAATTCAGAGGGTATAGTTGCCTTTTTCTCTAGTTTAGACGTCACCAGCCATATGAAATAGCACAGAAGCAACTAATGAAATCCCAACAGCTTTGGGAAGAGTTGGGTGCCAGTATACGTAACGTAACAAAACAAACAAACAAACAAATCTCCTGTGAGAGCAGTTTATTGATTTCTATATTTCACTCTCTTTGGGATTATTGTTCAATTACTTTTATCCTCTGAGATGAAAGTAGCTGAGTACAACATCAAAAGCAGATAAAAAGTCGCATGTTTCAATTTTTCTTTCAAATCTGCATAATATCCTTTACAGATCCGATTTTCAAGAGAGCAGCATGAGAGCAATAGTGGAGGGTAAACTTCATCAGGCACACTGCTAATCTACATCTCTCCTACTCCTCTGGTTGAAATTTACATCTTCTCAAAATAGCACAGATTTATTCCTGAGCAAAGGACAAGGTGCAAGAACCACTTGACCACAGCCCTTTCAACCAGGTGAGCGCTTGCTAATTGTTGTTGATTCAATTAGTCAATTAATTCACCACTTGTAAACATTTTACATAGTGTATCATTCACAGTACTAACCTATAGCCCCATTAGAGAGCTTGAAGTGTGATTGGGTCATGAGACTATAGAAGTAACATTTTGTTGTTCCGTATTTAGTCTCCACTAAAAGCCTTCTGCACTTTGCTCAAAACAAGATCTTATTTAATTAATTTATTTTGCTAACTGTGGAGTCCTGCTAGCTCCACCTACTACATACAAAACAAGCTGTTTTCTTTCTGTTCCATGCAGCGTGACCACAGCATTTGCAATTAGAATGTAGCTATCTAGTTTGTTAAGAACGCACAAGGAGAGACTAAATGCAGTTTCCTCTTCCTTAGGTATTTGCTTCTGCAGGACTGACATCAGTGAGGTGCTGTCTTAGGTTTGTGTGTCAGCAAATCAAAATGGATTCAATTCCAAAAACAGGGAGGGCTAAATTCTCCAAACGCTGAAGTTCAAAACTGATCTTATATGTAATCATATACCTTCCTATCCAAAGAAACTCAAGTTTTAGTAACAGGTTGTATATTGAATAATTCCCAAGAGAACTGCAAATCTTTTTGTCCATTATTGAACTCCAGCCAATGGCGGGGATAAATGTAGCTGTTGTTTAACAGGATATGGCAAATCGACACAAAAGTTTAGTCAGTAAAAGAAGATTTCTATACACAATTAAAACTATTGTACGGGGGACATGTAGATCAGCAAAATGTGATTGCCTGTGTTTGAGTATGGCCATGATGCTAAGGCACCATGCCAAATGACACCATCATGGCAGGTAGCTGTTCAGGGTGAAGGTCCAGAAAACTGTAATTTTAGCCAAATAAATGACTGTTTCCATTTGCTTATTTGAGGAATGCGTATTTCCTCATTTATATAGACAAAGTAACCTGGTTATAACACAAAAGGGTTCAGACCTCATGACATTTATGGTTCTCTAAGGCTATGTAGTAGTAGGTTGCTTCTTGGGGTTGAGTAAATGTCTGTATGCACAGGAATAGAAACTCTTTTTGGATGATGCAGAAGTAAGGATTACTTACAGGTTTGACAAAAAAGGCCCCTGGAACTTTCAGGGGGTATGGAAAAATTAAACCCATAGTACCTAGGCTTCTCCTATAATTGCACTATTTACGTAGTACCCTTTTTTCCCTTAGCAACAGGCTTATGTTAAATCAGAAGCTTGCAGAATATATTCTAAGCAAGGCTAGCCTGTAAAGTATGTTGTTTTTCTTTTAGCTATATAATTGCAATAGAAATTCAGTCATGATTATTATTAAACTTTAGAATATTGGTTCTAGGGACAATAGATTTTACCCATAGAAATATTAGTGCCCCACCACAACATCAAAACAACCACTTTAAAACTTGCAGCAGCACATTTAAAGTCCATTAGTATGTGATTTCAAATGTCAGGCTTTGGGTATGACAGCCAAATTCCTAGAATCAATCACCCAAAGGGAATTATTTCACTTAGAAATTATGTGAAGAGAAACCAGCTGAAAATAGGATACAGAAAAATGTAGAACAGCCTTACAGTGTAACAACTATCTAAATAAGCCTATACCTTATCACATTTTCTTCATCGGCTGATACAGTTACAGACAATTTCTTCTCCTGCGGGGGGCCGGCGATGCTGGGGGGAGGTTGGAATAACTGTTGTCTGATCTGCCTCCACAAAAACAAACAAAACACAACTACATGTGAAACCTTGGATTGGGCAAACCCAATATTGGGTAACTGAGTACTAATTATGTATCATGGGCTGGCAAATATGGAGTACATGTAATATATCAATGGGTATGTGCAGATTACAGATGCAATTTACCAATGCAATTTAGATGCCAATTTTCTTTAAAAACCCATAATATTATGGATTCAATTTTAAAATATTTGGGTTTATTCATATGCAAAATAATCAAAACCAAATAAACAGGGAGTCTGAATTTCTATTGGGAGACATCTGGCCCTGTGCTGCACCTGCATGGTGACTAAACTTAAGTGACTAAACATGGTGACGTTCCCTTCCACAGAAACAGGATGGTAGGTTCTCTTCTTTGTGGTCAAACATCACTGAAGGCGTATGTGGACTTCTGGCTGGCTGAATTTCCATAATCCCATGGAAGTGACTAGAGGATGTCACCAGCCCTCATCTGGCTCAATTTATATGCTGTAGTCTGCAGTTTTCATGTGTTTCTGCTGTTCAAATGATACGTTAAATGCACCCACTAAGGGATTTCCCTTATGTTGCCCCGCACAGTCCTGCCCCGTGATTACAGGAGGAATCATGTACTGTTCATGCAGTTAGCCCTCTTTGATGCACCCCTCCCCACTGGGTACCTCTTGTCACACGTCCAGTCAAGTACCACCTCTTGGACACTCACCAGACTGCCAGAAAGGATCCAACCACTGGATCCTGTGTGTTTTTAGCACCTAGAGACTGAACAGAATCCAGGCACTGCCAGTGTCCTGGGGCTGAAGGGCACACGCTCAGGTGTCAGTTCCTCCATCTAGTGCCGCCTCCTGAAAGCTGCAACTCAGTCCCCTGCCTAGCCCGCACAGTGAGTCCTCAGATTCCCCCATAGCTCCAATACACCATCACTCAGAATCCCACCGAAGATGAGAGTCTTCCGGGTTACAGATGAACTCTCTCGGGGGCACATAACACTTACAGATTCTACACAGGACTTGCACACAGCATTGCTCTTAATCACAAAAGAAATATGCAGATTATGCAAAAATAACAAACTCTACACCCATTTCCTTCCCTCCCTCCATTTCCTCACCACTCCAGAGCATCCTTTGGGTTGCATCAGGTCATCTGGAGCCTTCCAGCATCCTTCTGTTCCAGTGCATGGCTTGTTTGCTGAAACATGAAGCCTTCTTCCCTCTGCTTGGTTATTCTGAGCTTGGCTGGGCTCCTCCCTTTCCCCTTTCCTGCCCAAATTTCCTGGGCATCTTTCTCCTATGATTCCTTTTATAACCTCCATCTTAGTCACCTGCCTCTTTGTCCTGCTTGGGGAACGTTCACTCTCCAAATCCTCAGCCTCCTGTTGAGGGACATTGGGGAAAACTGTTTTTTCCTAGTTTGTTCTTCCCAGGTGAGGCCTATTCAGGTGCGAATAGTCCTTAATGATTGGGTATTGTTGGACCGATATAACTACGCATTGGAATGTCAGTCCAATGTAGAGGCAAAGAGAGACCACAGAAAAAACAGCTAGCCCTCACTTTCAAAACTGAGTTTGCAGCTTAGTAAACACATGTACAGAAAGTTCATGATCTCAGACAGAATTCATGAAATGTAAACAGCTAGACTTGCAAATCCTCAAAAGTTGAGTGGATAAGATTAGATAGAAAAGGCAAATGTCTATATTGTGATTTCTTCCCCTCACAACTTGAGCTGGTCCAAGGATTTGTGATCTGGTTGGTCACATGTGGAACACCACTAACCCATAACATCCACTGGTGGCTGAAGCACTAGCAATGACATTTTCTTGTTTAAATAGGAAGGAGCTAAAACAGTCTAGCAGCTGGAGCCCAATTGAAAGCAAGGAGACAGGAGGATGAAGGACAATGAAGAAAGAGGCATCGACCCAACACATTTCTCATGTTCCCACTTGAACATGAAGAACCAATACTGATCAATGAAAAAAATCATAGTATAGTCTTCCAAGGGCATGCAGGAATGTGTAGGCAAACACAGGCCGGTATATAGTAGTATTTTCTTCATGATTCACTGCATCAGTTTTACAGGCACCCTGGAAGATAAATCACTCTTTTCAGATATGGATAATGAACAAGCAAAATGGCTGATCCATAGATTTAAGAAAATTCATCCTTGGGAGAGCTATATGATTGATATATAGGATAAAATGATACCCTCTCCTTTTATTTTAAACCATTGCATATATCTGATCAGATCTTGTTTTAATGCCAAACACATCTCATAATATGCACGTTAATGTACTAATGGAAATAGTAACTGAAACACTTTCCAGCACAGTACAGTAACAGAGGAGTTATACATATGGAATCCCACCAAAATTGTTAACTAAAGCTAAGAAAATCACATCACATATCTGGTTTGGGGTTTTGTTACAAACTTAAAATTCAAGCCAAGGCCTTCACAAGATTTTTGAGGGCCACTGAGCCAAGTTTCAAGTTAACTTGTTCCAATCTGTGGGTTGGAATGCTATATAATTTGCTTTTTGCAGTTTTTATGGAATACCAGGTGAAACCAAGTAGTTTTGCTGCAAAACCAAATTTAGGAGATACAAACCCCACAATAGAGGGGAGAACATTCACTCAAAACCCTGAGAAGTGAAACCATTGGCTCTCCTGGTAATTGAAATAGACTTAATAAACATCGCTCAGAATAAGTCAAGTGTCTCTGTGTTGCCACACCAGAGACTCAGGTTTCATCTAATTGAATAGTGGGAAAATGAAATAAATTTGCCTGGAGTTGTAATATCTTGACCATCAGACTACTATAATAATATTACCAATTTAAGAAAATATATATAAAGGAGGCATATTGTGATTTATAGAAGCAGAGTCTATTGCAAGTGTCCTCAGACCGAGGCCTAAGGTACCCTACATCTAAACACCCAAAGTACTTGGTGCACAACATCCCACATTTGAATGAATGCTATACAAAGGACTGTCTGCAGTGTTGTTGCAGCTGTGTCAGTCCCAGGATATTAGAGAGATAAGGTGGATGAGGTAATATCTTTTATTGGACCAACTTCTGCTGGTGAGGAAGACAAGTTATTACCTCACCCACCTTCTCTCTGATATAACGGATTCTCATTGTAATATTATGATTTAAACCAAATGTGGCAAGTATCGTAGTATATGCACATGCTTAAAAAAACCTCAACAATTATAGTTCCAGATTTGATCTAGATTTCCTATGTGATATATTAGGGCTTATCTACACAATGCATTAGTTCACACTAGCAGGATATAAATTCTAGTATGCACTAGCATGTTTCACATTAATTGGATCCTGCTGGCTCACACTAAAACTTCCCTAGGGCACATAAATGTAGTCCTGTTCAAACATACCGTGTAGACTCATAGACTCATAGGTCAGAAGGGACCAATATGATCATCTAGTCTGACCTCCTGCACAAGGCAGGCCACAAAACCCTACCCATACACATTTATAACAACCCCGAACCCATGACTGAGTTATTGAAATCCTCAAAAGTGAGATTTGAAGACCTCAAGCTGCAGGGAATCGATCAGCAAGCAACCCATGCCCCACGTTGCGGAGGAAGGCGAAAAACCACCGGGGCCTCTGCCAATCCGCCCCGGAGG
>ML675625.1:7811318-7842340 GCA_007922155.1 Mesoclemmys tuberculata
TCCAGGTGGGGTCTCACCAGCGCCGTATATAACGGCACTAACACCTAAGTCTTTTTACACGTCTGTAATACCTGTCATCTAAGTATAGCAAAGCAACAAGAAGGTTAACTTGTTGTTATAGGTATGGTATTTAGAAAAATAACTTAACCGCACCATTTTGTCCAGATTTCGAATGCCAATCCACAACATGCCTTCAAATTCGTATCTCAAGCTTGTGTCAAATCTCACAACAAGACTATGGTTGATGGTACATTCCTAAGAGCCAGTTTCAATAACAGTACATTACAGTGGGAACACATTCATCTTGTACTCCTCCCTGATGCCACACCTGGAACTGGAAACTATAGTAGAACCATGATCTTTTTACTTTGAAGAGTATTCTCTTCAGCTGGACTCCTTAAAAACTGTATGGTCTGTAGACACGCTTTCTTCACCTTAAATTAAACAAGTCTGTTATCAGGCCCAGAGCAAGATTGTCCAAGAGCCAAACCTACTACTTCACAGGTATAAGGAGTAAGTATGCCAGATGAGATTCACAAATATTTCTTACTGCATAACATTCTCTGTGCACCCTGTGTATAACATTTCCATTCATGTTATTGCTTAATTTATATCTAAATCAATGTGGCATAAAAGGGAAGTATCGATTCACTGCAACAGCTTCATGTCAGAATCCCTGGGAAAGCTACAAAGCAAGGAAGACCCTCCTCTTGTATAGTGGCCACATTGTCCATACAAAGACATCAAAATATGCAAATCTGGTTGCATACTAATGAAGAGGATTGAGTCTTCCCCTCCCCTTCAAAGGGAAAAGGTTTTGATCTTCAAGAATAAGAGGATGAAGCAGAGTGCATGGCTTATATTTACAGAGCCTAACAATGTGAGTATCGTATTGTAGGCAGTTCTTTTTCTGTACACACAGAAGGAAAAAAAACAACAAAGTAATAGAAAAGTGCCAAAAATCATTAGCTACAGGGTTAATATTCTCCTGAAGCTAATCCTCCTATCCAAGATGCGACAAACCCAGCTTCCTAGGAGATGGCTTTGAGAAGTGAAATAAAGCTGTATTCGGCAGCAGTGGACGTAACACATCTGGTGCTTCTATTATATATGGAAATTAATACCAACATAGAAATAACCGTAAGTCAGTCTTACTTAGCCCATCAGCTGAAATACCAGCCTTTATACGAGAACACATTTTTGGCATTTCCAAGCTTATACTTTATTGTGATAAAAACCCAGTCTGCCAGTTAATCTAGGTTTGCTAATTAGGGATAGATGGGAATTTGAGAAGCGGGGGCTTGCATCCAACTGTTCACATTTAGAAATAACGACACTTTGGGAAAGAGTTCTTCTTTAAATGTCTGTGTATATTTAGCTTTCCCAGGTTCTGGGACAGTGAGACCCAGCCATATCCTATAGGAAGTCAGCTATGGACAATGACGAGGCAGAGCTGATGGACCTGCTCCTGTGAACATGCTTTCAACAAGACCATGCAGACGATTCAACTTTTACATGTGCATAAGTGGCTGCAGAATCAGGACCTATGCACTATGGTGATGGATACTATAGTGATAGTAGAGACATATAGTTTCCCAGGGAAGAAAGTTTGGGTCAAAAAATAACTATGCTCTGAAAAACACTGCCCATATATGTGTGCCTAGAATTCATTCAGACTGCTTAAAATCAAGCCTGTATAAAAAGAGGGACTATCAAATTTGGTAGGCTTGGAATCTAAATGGCAGTATATACCACACTAGATTGAATTTTGCCATTAATTTCTTTCTGGTAGTGGCCTATATTTAATGTTTCAAATAAAAGTGAAAAACTCTGTGTGTTGGGCCAGTTGTGAGGTATTATATATGGGGCAGGTGGACAGCTAGTCTGAGAGGCCCAGTGTCCGATACTCTGAAGTATGATATTTTATTTCTTGTTTCTGAATTTTTTTAAAATCATTTGTTAAATGGTAATATATCAGAGAACAATAAAAAGTAACAGAAGCCCATCACTGACAAGTGGCCCTAAGATAACAAAAGAGCATGAGCATGGAACGCAGAGAAGGAAAATACAAATGATTTAAAATTTTACCTAAAGGAAGGTCAAAAATATTACTCTTAAAAAGTTATGGGAAAAGGTTTGGCTCTTTCAATATGACCAATGTAGGGGTGAAAAAATTCAAAAACTTTCTAGAGATGATAATCATTCCAGTCATAGGTAAACTGCCCCAAACTCAACCTGCCTCTGAGCAGTTTTGCAAGTGGATGAGCTCTGTTTCAAGGTAATGATGCTGTGACCAAAGTCATCTCATGGCAACTCAGAACAACTTGCAGTGCTTGGTCCCAAGCAGAAGTATGGATGTCAGTAGTGGTCAGCCAGTATAGAAAAGCAGCTACTACACAGAGACCTGCACTTTTAGAGCCCATCCAGAGTCAAATGTAACCTCCTGTGGCCAATTGTGGGTATTTCCCTGTTCCATTGGCTGGTCCACATGACAAGCAAAGATTCTCAGATGATGGAGTAGTAACTCATTATTGTAACAATGAAGATTCTGTGTTTGGGTCACAAAGATTAGCTAAGCAAGAAGTAAATAAAACTCGTGGCAGGAAAGTTGCAGCCGGCACTGGGAAGAAGCTACTGCAAAATAACCTGTACTCCGGGAGACCATCCAGGAGCATGAGGACAGAAGAGGTCCAGTAAACAAGTAATGACAGCCACACAGGCACCAAAGCTCAAAGAGACCATCACTGATGGCCAACCAAAATGAAGGGATGAACACTCATCCATCCGCAATATTCTTCTGAAACTGGAAGTTTCTGGGCCCAGTGAAGAATTTGATGATTAATCAAATGGGAATAGAAGACATTTCCTTTTATGTCAATATCAGGCTAATGGAAGGCTACTGAACTACAGAGCAGGAAAGCAAAGACTTCTACTAACAAAAAGGCATGCACAGTAATAAGATAGGCAGTGTAGGCTTCTCCTTATTTTGCCTCAACTCTGTCCTTGGAGGTACCAACTCTAAGGTTGAGAAGGTATTTTATTCCTAACAAGCCAAATTTTGCACTCAATATGGAGGTACTCATTGTAGGCCCAGTTAATGAGCTGCTCTGAAATAGGCTTTAAATAGGGCATAAATTCCTGAGGCCGCATAGATGGCCTTTTAGTGTGATATTTCACATAATTTTTATGGTCTCTGAATTTTCTATACATTTTTTCTATAGTTTCTCTTTATAATTTGTAATAGGAAGAATCTGAAATTAGTCAGTGGCTGGAGTTTGTCCAGGGCAGATTTAGGTCAAAGGATAACTTGTAAACAGCATTGTCTGTCTACAAAAATTGGCAGAGAGGTGAATAATCTAGAGTAGCTCTAGTTTTGAAAGAAATTAAGGATTAAGGGCCATTTTTGCCCCATTCTTCATAAACAAGTTTATTCTTATAAAATCTTCTTCAGACATTCTCCAGGAAAATTGCCTTTTTTCAAAATGGCTCCTCTCTTCCACTTTTCTCGGTAGGACTGAGGACACTGGCTGTCCCTTATTAAGATGGCCATCATTTTCTTTCTGTCTGTGTAAACGGAAGTTTAGGCTCACTTTAGCAATGATGGCCACCCTCTCTCATTTTTCCTAACTGGAGCAAATTCATGCTACCCTTAGTGAAGATGGCTGCCCATATAGCAACAGGAGACAGAAAGGTTCACTGCACGGGAGCAGGGAAGAGGAGAAAGAATTGTAGGGAGAGGGGGAGGAGAGAATCAGGGAATGGAGAGAGAGTGCATGTGTGTGCAAATGTGTGCAGGAGACTGAAGGGGCCAGAAACTTGATTATTAGCCATTATCAATTTTCAGAGTTTTCCTGTCTGCCTAATACAATATTTCAAACTGTATTTTAGCGTGACTGCTATATTTTTTCTGGGTTAGGTAACCTTGGAGATAAACTGTTCTCAAATGAGCAAACACTTTTGTCCTTAAAATTGTTAGTGGTGAGATATTTACATCCTTACATAATCCCAAAAGGAAACAGCTGGCTCTAAGGTATACTTGTGGCTTTTTCAATTAGATGCTTAGGATCACAACCAACACTCAAGGGTGGGTTGTTAGCTGCTATGTAATTGCCTTGCTATGGTAGGCAGTGTTACATAAACACTGAAATCTAGCTTACTAGGAAAGAATATATTTGGTTTGTTTGTATGAAATGTGTGGTACAGTGATTGTCTTTGAATATTTTCTTTTGTACTTGAATACAAACTGAACACAATTATATCTATCTACTTTCATGAGTTATTTTGCATTCAAATGCCAGGAACTTTTAGGCATATTATGCTAAAGACTAAACAATGTAAATGAAGTGCATGCTTGAATATATCAGATGACGTCTAAATTAAGAAATAGGTTTATGACAACCCTCTCTTTCTTTAGGTGTATGAAAAGTTCTACGGCCCAGATATATACTACACAGATAGTGCCGAGATGGTCGCATTACAAATGAGTGGAAGACTAAACAGACATACCAGAAAATTATGTATTAGGGAAATAAGACATTCAATATTTGTTTACTGACCAGGCCTGACAGTTAAGAACACACCCTATAAAAGCAGCTCACAATCAGGAATGGAAAAAAGAGGTTAATGTAGAGCATCTCTCACCTATCCACGTTATCATGAGGGAGAGGCTGCACTCATTCAAATGCTCCTGGAGCATATTTTGATAACCTCTTTATTTTAATTCATGCATAGGACTGAGCTTTGATCATTGTCTAATTCATCCAAAGGAGTTTCAACAGTTCTAGAGACAGAGATGGGATTTGTAAATTAGTAACTGCTGACCTATGATTGGCCTTCACTCAGTAATCAATGATAGTGTAGATAGTGCCAGAGAGTATAGGATTTAAGATGTAAATTATTGGCAGGAGAGCGAAGGGAAATTTCAAAAATCTTTCCAGGCACTATCAAATAATTCAAGCAGAAGGGTTCTGAATGCCACTGAAATTACCAATAAAATCAATCACACATCATGATCAATGGCCCCAAATCACAGACTGCTGTAAAATTTCTCTCTCTTTAAAGATTGCTTTTCTTTATCTTTTTGGCCACCCATTTCCCTCAACCTTTTAACCCAAAAACAACTGCACAAAACTACTGGTTAACCTGCAGAGTCACTTCTACATAATAAACTTAGTCACCTACCACCATCCTCCTTACTTAGTATGTTTGTGCATCCTGGGTTCACTCCTGCAACCACTTATGTCCACAGGACCTTTGCCAATAATTCTGGTAGAAGCAGGATTTGGTCTATCAACCACCTCATCTGCAAACACGAAAGCTCATTTCAAAATTTACTGCTGGGCATCAAGTAGCGTCCCAGAATTTGCCTTTTTGGAGATATAAAAAGCCCTTGTTAAATCCTATGACCCTAGAAGTTTGATATGCAAATGATCTACAGTATTAAGGCATGAAATCCATCCTTCCTGTCTTTGTAAGACTGGAAAATACATAGTAGGAAACAATCTGGATTTAAGTGTTCCAGGAAATGTGGCTTCTGCCTCTAACAAACTTTCTGGAGGTTAGGTCAATTACACCCAATCTAATTTTTTCCCTGTTTAAAATTTCCTCTAATTGCTTCCAAATATATCACCTGTATCACCCTAAATAACTTCTCCATCCTAGGTGTTCACCAATGTTCACAGATTATATTCTCCCCCTTCTGCCCAGCTGTTCCTTAGCCCAAGCCAAGTTATAACTAATTACCTTTCATAATAGGTCACTCTCCCCAGCCCAGAGCAGCTTTGGTGCCATTCTCCAAATTCCCTCCAGTTTATTAGTATCTTGAAGAAAGAGACGTACTGATTAAATAAAGTGAGGTGGAGAAAACATTCTTACTTCCTGCATCAACCTTGAACCAGAACATTCGAAATTTCTGCAGACTCAGCCTATCACACCATGCGCTTTGGTAGGACCAGAAATTGTCTCTCAAGCACCTCATGAGCAGTCATGAAGAAAAATTCAAAATGAAAGAAAAGCACAAGGTTGCAACGTGAAAATGAGTAACTAATACTATCCTGAAAAATAAACGATCATTTGTTGAGCATCAGCACTGCCACTTAGATAAGTAAAATGTTATGTCAGTGCTCCCAGGATACTCCCCATGTTAAGAAAAGAGAACACTGCAAATGAAGCAATGCCATCGAAGAAAGACTGGAATGCTATGGCAGTGGGATTCACAACAGGAGACTTGTTTCTTGCCCCATGGAGCTTACAATGTAGGTCAGACCATTTTTACACAGGGCTGATGGTGCATGCATGAGGGGGAGCTTTTTCAAAGACACAGAGGACACCCACAGCTGGCCTGTGCCAGCTGACTTGGGCTTGCAGGGCACGGACTGTGGGGCTGTTTAACTGCAGTGTAGACATCCAGGCTCAAGCACAATCTCTGGGACCTTGTGGGGGGTCCCAGAGGTTGGGCTGAAGCCTGAGCCGGAATGTCTACACAGCAGTTAAAACAGCCCCACAGCCCAAAGTCATCTGGCATGCGTATACGCATACCTTTTGATTGTCAACTCACACTGGGAATCGGGCCCTTAAGCATTCCATGTGTCTTTGATGTTCAATTGCCTACTTTCTCCTGCAACAAATTGAAAAGGGATTTTAGTGCCTCAGTTTAGAGACCATTCTAAGTGTAAATGTGGGAGAAGCAGTGAGAATGACCACAGGGAAAAGAGTACAAAGAAGAAGTGATTAGACACGAGACTTAGGAAAACCACAGGGAGCAATAAAGGGGAGGAGACAAACTGAACTAAGCAGGACCTTTTGCAGAACCTTCACATTAAAGACAAGATGCTTCTGTCACACTTCAAGACAACAGCACCTGTCTTCTCCCTCTGTGATGCACTAAGGGCACCCACTCCCAAGCTTCCAGTTCCCAGCCCCAGCCATCACCTCTCACTCTCATGCCCAGGGAATTTCCAGGTGCCCAGCTCCCTGCCTTCACTCTGTTATTCCCAGCAAGCCAAATTGCGTAAGCAGGCCAGTGTCTTTGCAAGCTATGAGCAACATAATTGCCAGCAGTTATGGGTTACCACCTAGCTCTTTCTAAGCAAGCATATTTATTCTTAAGGTGAAAGCATTACAGAAAAAACATCAAAGAAACTATGTGCATGCTAAAAAGCTCACTAGAGGTCACTTCATCTCTAGTCTCAGGCTCTGGCAAGTGTCAGTCTTTACACCCCTTCCCTAAGGATTTCTCCTCCTCCTCTTTGGACAGAAGGTCCTGTCTTATTTGCTGGATCAAAAAGACGACTTGGGTCTGTTTAAACTCAGGCTATTTATCCAAAAGGCCTTTATTTGTCTGTTCATCTCTGGAGAATTCATTTTGAACTAGTATATGTGAGACTCTCCAGGAGATGATACTTCTCAGGAAGTGTTACAACCTGAAAGAATTTGTCAAATCAACTTATCCTCCCCCACTGTCCTTGGCTGCTGGAGGGATGTGCTCTCTTCTCTCTTCCCACCCCCCTTCATGGAATTACATACAATCCCTGTCCCACAATGATATATAAACTTAATACAGTAAGACTACCAAAAAGATTGCAGGAAATTGCCAGACCTGTCACTTCTTAACTATTACATGAGGAAGTAGAAGAGAAAGTTTTCTCTTTCAACTATGTTCGGAAGGTATTTCCAGTTAGAGATTGGGGATGGGTGGCAAACAGACCCCTTTATCCATCCCCTCCACCCACAGACCAAAATATCCTCCAAAACTTCAGTGACTCACATGACACAGAATGTGTAACACAACCTAACCAAATTTCAGCCAGTTTTGCCTAAAAGAGTCTAGTTTTGGCTCATCTCTAGTATCTTTGCCCACTGTTCTTCATGAGCATCACACAGGGTGGTGAGACAGTATTGTGCCCATGCCCAGCTGATCTCAGCCTAAGAATTCATGAAGCTTTACCCCTGTTAAACCAAGAGACATCCAAATTGCGGCCAAGGATACACTCCAGAAAACCCTTACACTTTCAATACCCTAATTACCATACCATTGTTTAAAGGTCAGTCATCTGCTTGGTTCTAAGGAACAAATTTCTTTACCATCAGTCAGAAATCAACATGGGATGCATGGCATTCATCAAAGCAATCAGAGGAACACAATTCAGAGTCAACACCATTTATCAATGTCAACTACAGGAGCAACTGTATTTCATCCAACCAAAAATAAACAGATGACAGGCATCACATCTGACGATAGGCAAAACTATCTTCTGTGTCTATACATCAGTTCTCATCAAGTCCCCACTGAGGTGGGATTGTGCCTGGGCATCTATATTTGAGAAAGGGAAAGGAAGGTGTTATGTAGGAACCAGAATTCTAAAATATCGCATTCTATGCAAAAAAGAATCAGGAAAGCAAACGTCTTCAAATGCGGCCACCAGGAAAAGCTCAAAAGCAAATTATACTAAATAGCCCAGATTCTCCTGTCACTTGTATGGCTATAAATCCAAAGCAACTCCATTGGCATTGATGCGCTGGTGTGGAACCAGGTGTAAGACAGCAATGAATCAGGCATAAGACATCTTCTGAGATTGAAATGTAAAAAATTACTGAGGAAGCTATTAAAAACACAAACGTTTCTACTACATAACAGCAAATGCAGCATTTTATTCTTGTTTAACATTTATGTTGCAGTAACATTCAGAGCCCTCAATCAGAATTAAACCCCCTTGAAGATATGTACCCTGCCCCACGGCTTACGATATAGGAAGAGTTAGAGAAAGGGATGCAACAGACATGTATAATTTTAATATATATTTTCATAGTCAATATATGGAGAGCAATACTTTGGGTGGAATCCCTACATAACTCAGTGGTTTCTGCTGAGTTTCCAAAAATCTCAAAAGGAAATCCACGGAGTATGAATCCACAGTAAAAGGGTAAAACAAAAGAAACAAACAAACAAAAAAACCCACTAACAAACCAAAAAATAAAAAACAAAACAAACCCTCACAGCTTGCAATTTAAAACCACTGGACTTAAATTCAGCCACTTGCTGAAACAGTCACATTCCTTAATCACCCTGAGAAACAGCACAGTCCCCTGGGGACTCCTCCCCATCCAATTGGTATGATAAGAAGAACAAGGAGCTTGGCACAATCCTCTAACAATATCAGGTATATTCAAGCTTTTACAAGTTGGAGCACGGCTGGAGCTTCCAATGATGTCCTAGTCGTATTGCCAAAATGCCTATTAACAGGATCTCACTGTTTTTCTTGTTTTTATGTACGAGTTCTATTTCTTAAACCCACCAGGCAACAAATTTCAGGGCAATTATGAATTTCTCAAGTGGTTTAAACCACTTAATCCTTGGCCCTATGCCTTATCATAACACCCAAGGCTGGCTATAATCACCCAGAAATGCATTGCCTGATGTGTCTTTATTGCTTAATTATCAAGGTGAGATGTTCAGATTTAATTAGGTGTTTAATCATAACCACACACATCTCTAAGCCTTACTACAAAAAAGTTTACTTAGTTAAATAATATTCTTTGTCTTTTTTAGTACTCTGTTCTCTCATGCTATTAAATTATACTTCAGTGTACTGTAAGTTAACCTTGCTACAGGGAAAAAAAAAAGGTCAAATTTTATTTTCACCTGTTTACACTATGCCAAATTCTGAGAACATTTTTCAGTCTTTACTTTGTGTAAACTCCCATTGAAGTGAATGAGCCTTTGCCAAAGTGGTGAATTAATTTTTTTTAAAATGAGCAAAGGACTTTAACGTCTGATTTATTATACAGTGGTTAATGTTTGGGTTTTTCAGGTTTAGGTTCCTATTTGCTGGTGTTGGAACAATTTAGTTTAGGGTTTAATTATCATTGTTCTGTGAAAAAGAGTGTACATAAAAACGTCCACAACATATGCACAACTGAGCTCCGTAACCTTCTCACCTTTCATACGTTGCTTGTTGTATTAGATTGTAAATTCGTTACGGCAAGAACTTAACTCTTCAGACATGCTAACAGTATGTAGCACATTCTGGTGCTACTGAAATATAATAAATGTATTTAATGTTTTCCAAAAATCACAATGTACTTTGCAGAACTATAAACTATTCAAATATCACATATGGATTGATCACAGCACGCTGTAATGACAATGTTGCCAGCACCTCTGCAGAATGTTAGCATCACAAAGTTAATACTCCATGATGTAACACAGAGTGATGGCAATTAAAGTAGACACCGTGTAGCTATCATTATAGGTCATTAGCCAAGACACCAGGCTGAACTTCCTTGTTGTTGCAAGAGAGTGCCATGGGACCTTCCATAATCACATCTGTTCAGAACCTCTTACATTTCGTCCCAAAGATGGAGATTCAAATGGTCAAACACATCACTACAACAGCTACACAGCTTATTTACCTCTTAAACGATAGCTGTAGAAAGACTAAAGTTTGCCTAGAAATGGCAGCTGAAAATAAAATGATACATGGGAAGCTTTGGGGGATGGATCATTTAATTTTTAGCTTTTTTTTTTTTTTTTTTGCTCCTAGAGCATCTGTAGGCCAGATAATGGGGGTACGGGGGTGTCTTCACATTGCATTCAAAGGACATTAAAAGAGAATCCTGTCTAACAGGCTCAATAGTGTTATGTCTTCAGAAACCCCTTAGAAGCAGGGGTCTCTACTGGAACAGGTCAAAGAGCTTTTCTCTAAGGGGTTCATGATATAGAACATGTTATCATTAGGTATGCAGGAAATGTAGCCATCAAGAGTTCACAATATTACAGGATTTGACTTATGGGCTTCCTACTATGTAGTTATTTACTTCTTCCTTTGCTTTGGTTTCTAGCTCTGCCTCATTATTTTTATTTAAGAGATTTCAGTTTTATTACTACATAATTTAGGGTTTGGACAAGAATGAACGTGTATTCCTGGAATAAATCTGCCCTAGCAACATGGCGCTGAAATAGATTCTCCAGTTACTGAAAGTTTCATTCACATGATTAACCAAAGGCAGATCACGACAGTCCTTCAGTAAGATCCTCAGGGAAGGGAATGTGTCTTGCAGTGCGTTTGCACAGCATCTAGCCCACTGAGGCCCCAAACCTGACTGGCTATTGCAATAAAAATACTGATTATTCTCTACCTGCTTAATTTTTGTTGACTAGCGTGATGCAGGGGATCACACATATCATACAAAGTAAGGAAAAGAGTTGTAATGCTCAACACAAAAAATTGACAATACTGGAAAAATAAAGCCAGTTTCCTACAGAATGGGTCAGTACTTTTCTATATGGGGAAAAACAAGAAAGGTTTCCCTGACAAGACCTTATCACTGTGTGCTAAGTGTGACTAGCTGGGCGAACCTGTAGGGGAGATAAGATAGATCTGTCTCCATACTGTTCAGTCCTTCACTTATCTGCTGAGGAGACTTCTAAGAAGGGTGCTGTCACAGATCTGGCTGAGCGTTCCCTACCAGGCACTCAGACTCCTTGGAGGGTATCCAACCGTGGAATCCCATCTGCCCTTAGTTTGCTGGGACTGGGCATCGTTGAGGCACTATCCTTGGCTTGGGCCTCCAGGCACAGCTCCAGGTGTCCATCCTGTGTCTGACACTCCCCCTTGGCAGTGGGGGCCCAACAGTCCAGTGACCCAGGCCCCGAAA
This sequence comes from Mesoclemmys tuberculata, assembly GCA_007922155.1. Classification (NCBI taxonomy): domain Eukaryota; kingdom Metazoa; phylum Chordata; order Testudines; family Chelidae; genus Mesoclemmys; species Mesoclemmys tuberculata. The sequence goes on from ML675625.1 coordinate 7,822,974, forward strand.
CTAGTGCCATCTCTGCTAAGCCTCACTGGAAGCTCTGGCACATTGGCCAGGATTCCACCAAGGTGGTGAGCCTTCTACTTTTACAATTTACCACTTCCAGGGCATGTGGTAACGTGAAGAAGATGAGGCTGGAACCAGCTAGTTCCACCTGCCTAGTGAGATGAACCACAGGTGGCTTGCAGCAGAACCATCTGAGTGGCCAGACCACTCAATTCGCTGGAGGAATCAATAGACATGCTCTTAAGACCAGCAACAGCATTAGGCTAAGAACTGCTCAACGCCCACCCTTAACCGTGATCACTCCTGTGCCTGCCTTGTTCCCAGCCCCACTCAGTTCCTGACAGCTGGTTGCTGACTCCAGCTCTTACCACTAGGCTTGATCACCCACGTTCCAGTCCATGAGAGGCAGCAGAAGCAAACAGCCACAGGCTTAGCAAAAGGTTTTATGTAATTACTCAGGAGATAAATGTCATGCGGACTGGAGTGTGGGGGGTTGTGTTATTTGACATCAGTATGTCAAAATCATAGTGATTCATGTAAGACATGCCATGTTAGGTGCTGTTAGAATGATTATAATATGCTGAGTAAGAAGATAACTACGCCAGGATCCACAGAACCAGAACATTTGGATGTTGGATCAGAACCCCACACTATTCCAAATTTTAAAATTTGATATTGAGAGTGTTAAAGATTAAAGTTAGACAGAATGAGTGATTCACAATCAGATAAAGCAATCGAGCTGCAAGCCTGGAGAGAGAGACAGCATCTGCAGCATGAGACAGAAATGGCGGAGATGAGAAGAAAAGCTGAGGAGATACTCAAAAGGCTAAGACCAGAGTCTGAGGCAAGAATTGCCAAAATGCAAATGATGGATGAACTGAAGGAGAAAGCACATCGGAGAAAGGAAGAGGCTGCTGAAAAAGAGCATCAAAAGTGAATGGAAAAAGCCAGAATGGAACTCCAGAGCCTGGGACAAAAAAAAAAAGGTCTGACCTCACCTGGAAGTCCAGCTTCTCTTAACAGTGATTGGGAAAGAATCTTTTCAGTTTATAGAAATGTTGATATGTTTGAAACTGATGGGGTAAATATATGTAACCAGGTTAATGGAACCCAGTCCCAGACCAAGTATAAATGTAAATCTTCTGTGCTGCCTATAATCAACAGGAAGGTTTGTGAAGGGGAGGGAGTGCATGACTCCAAGTTGTCTGTGTCTAGCCAGGTGTGCTGTGACAAGGAAGAGAATGTCTCTAGCGTTGGGATTGTGGAGAATAGCAGCTTGTCTGTGGGGAATGGCTCTTTGCCTGTTAAGGAAGCCTTCCCACTCTCCCGAGATTTGTCTGTGAACAGCCATGAGGGCTGGGGCAAGAGAGAAGAAAGTTTAAAGATTCTGAAGGTTAAGAATAGCAGTTTATCTGCTGGCGGAGAATTGGTCTCCAGTATATTGTCTGTTAGGGGTAATGGCTTGCCCATGGAGGGAGCTACCCCAGTCTCTAAAGGTTTGTCCAGGAACAGCCATGTGGGCTGGGACACGGGAAGAAATTTCAGACTGTTTGAATGTTAAGGATAGCAGTTTATCTGCTGAGGGAGAATTGGTCTCCAGTGTTCTGTCTCTGGAGCAGGCAGAAAGTACCTCACAGTTTATGCTGGTGGAGGATTTGTCAGTTGTGCCAGAGATGGTTCTGGGTTCAACTAAGACCCAGGAAGGAAGTGTTCCTAAGCCTGTGTTTGGTGAGGGTAATGACTTGCCCAGGGAGGAAGTTATCCCAGTCGCCAAAAGTTTGTCCAGGAACAGCCATGTGGGCTGGGACAAAGGAGATGTTAAGGATAGCAGTTTATCTGCTGAGGGAGAGTTTGTCTCTGAACTTTTGTTTAAAGAGCAGACAGAGTGTGCCTCTCAGTTTATTCTGATTGAGGATTGGTCAGCTGTTTCAAAGTTGGTTCTGGATGTAACTGAAACCCAGAAAGAGTCTGTCAGGGCTCAGGAAAATGTTTCTTTGGAGCAGCCTCTAGCTGAAGAGGGAAAGGACGTTTCTGTGGAAAGTGAATTGTTGCCTAAAACTTATCCTGAAGGAATAAAACCTCCTGATGGTTTTTGCAAGCAATTTTTTGCAACTGAAGGGTGTGAAAGTGAATTGATTAAGTTAGCTCAGGATAAGTCACCACCTGTAGCAAGCAACGGTTTATATGTTGGGAAAAGTGGTTCAGTTTCTAACAGACAAAGTTTTTCCAATGTGGATGGATTCACTGACTTTGTTTTAGAAAGGTCCAGTTTGGATATCTCGGAAAAGGTTCCAAATGGAGTGGAAAGTATTAGGAAGCTTAAACAGCCCTGGGTGGCTGGGCTGGGTCAGTATAAGGGGGCGACAATGATGTTGGAGAATGACTGTCTCCAGGCTGCTGGCTCTGTAAGTGATTGGACAGTGTCTCAGTTTCAGAGAAAGGACTGGGCAGTTAGAGCTACACAGCAGAACAGATGTGATGTTGATCTCTTGAGAATGCAGGGGGTGGTAGGCAAACTCTCTCCTCTGAATGCTTTGGATATATCTTGCAATCTCTTAGCGGACTCTTGGGCATCCGATGCTATGTGGAGTCAGAGATTGGCAATGACAGAACAACAGAACCCTGTTTATGAAATGCTAGTGAGAATGGTTGATATCTCTTTAAAACCTAGTCTAGACTGGAAAGGGGTAACAGTTAAGAATTTGGAAGCTAGTGAACTAGCTAGTGGGGGTGTAGATGCAAATTACCTGCCTGACAAGGGGGGGAAAGATCCACCCATAGCTATTAGCAAGGAGAATTCCTCTCAGGTGTGGCCAGCTAAACCTGAGTTGGGCATGCCTGGAACAGCTCTGAATTGGAGCCACATGCAGAATGAGTTTGTTAGGGCTCAACAAAAAACGTTTGTTTGGAGGGGGACAGAGTGGAGGAGGGTAGTCCCAGCAGGAGGGTAACGTAGAGGTAACAGAACAACCAGTGGTGAAGCATGTGCCACTAGTGAACTAATTAAGCCCCCCACAACTGTTTATAAAAAATTGGATAACATTGTTACCTCCACAGTGACCCTTACAAAGATAAAGCCTGTTTTAGTTAGACATGATTTTGCTAATATGTGTGCCATTGTTAAGTCTTGTAGTTAATTTGTTGTTAGTGCAAGAACTGTAGAAATGTACCATGTGCCTGATAATTTGTAAAACACTTGAAACATGTTAAAAACTGTGTTAACATAAAAACTGAAAAGGGAAAGTTCCTGTGAATCATTCAGCAGTGTATAGGGACACTCCTTTCTGCATCAATTTTGCATGAGGGGTGTCATGCTGACCCGATTGGGGGGGCCCTTGAGGTGTATTCAGGAGCTCTGATTACTCCCTTCTACACCAGTCTCGCGTTGGGGGTGTCATGCGGACTGGAGTGGGGGGGGGAGATTTGTGTTATTTGACATCAGTACGTCAAAATCATAGTGATTCATGTAAGACATGCCATGTCAGGTGCTGTTAGAAAGGTTATAATGTGCTGAGTAAGAAGATAATATTTGTGTTCATGTGTGATATGTGTGAAGGAAGTTATGGAGATCTTTGATATCCCTGTATTTCAAATTGTGCTGTAGAAGACACACCCCAGACAGAGAGGGCAGGACAATAGCCTGCTTAATGGCCCATCAAGACCTTTACAGAAGCCAAAGGCCCAGGAAGAAACTAAAGGCATACCTGAAGAGTCACCAGGATTGGCCCATGTGATTGGACTCCATTTGAGTTCCTGTAAAGTTCCACAAGCCGCATGGCCAGAGGCAGAGGGTATATAAGATCAAACCACAGAAACCATTTTGTCTTTGTTCCTGTCCAGCTGCGGACACACCTCTGGATCAACACACTTTGCAACTGAACTGAAGGACTTAGACCCATCCAGTTACTGGATGTATACCAGAGGAACTATACAAGCCTGCAACTCCACAATTGTTCTAGAAACCTGATGTATATGGACTTTCAAATCATTTGTATGATCTGATTGCTTTAAGCCTTTAACACTTCTCTTATTGTTTGTTTTTCTTTTATTAATAAACCTTTAGTTTTAGTTACTAAAGGATTGGCTGGCAGCGTGGTATTTTGGGTAAGATCCAAACTTATAGTGAACTGGTACTGTGGCTGATCCTTTGGGACCAGAGGGAATCTTTTAGTAAAGAGCATAGAGTTTAAATAACTGGTCTTTTTACTGGACCTAGTGTCATTTTGGGAGCCAGAGATTGAAATGCAGTAAAGGGGGCTGTGTGTATTTGCACAGTGGCTTCTTGCTAACCAGTGTGGGAGAATCAGAATCACTGTTTGTGGCTGGTTGGGAAGTCTGACTTCAGTGTCACCCACCAGTGCTGGGAGAATTTGCTTTCCTTTTACAGCCTGCCCTGACCCTGGCATTATCAGTGGGCTACCCTGGGCATGGACGGTCACAATAAGCAAAACAAGAGCACAGATCATTTAGGAAACCACACAGCCCTTGAGCACAATGCTCTGTGCTCTAGATCACTTTTTTCTTGGGGGGAGGTAGGGGTTAATTTAGGCAGAGTTCCACCCCTGACTTATCAGCCTCCTGCACTCAGCTTGAGCTGGTGAAAACAGTGGGTGAGCGAGCATAGCAGCCCCTGCCCATTTATAACCTACCAGAGTGCTGTCGTGTGACTTCCTGATCAGCCTCAACAAGTCAACACAGCCCCTCTGCCGTATAGCTTCATTGCCAGGAGACATCTCCCCTCATGAACCTGTTCTCCTAGACAGGAGCAAGCCTGCTGTCTACGGTGGTTCCATTTTAGACCCTTTGCTAGTCCTGTGCTACCACCCCTTGGAATTCTGATCCAACTTGGAGGTAAGAAGACAACAGTGACGGCAACCAAGCCCCATATTCAGAAAGACCCTGCAATCTGACACACATACACATAAAGGACTCAACATCAAACAGAATTCATGGGCTGTTCACAGACAGGTTCCCCAAATTGTCACATGTGCCAATTAAGGCTCTGCATGGTTTGGATCTAGTCTACCTCCCCCATGCTGTGCTGCTGCATTTGGTTGCAATCAGCAAAAATGCTTGCTCTGAACCCCTTTCACACTTTCAGGTTTAAGTGGGGGTGAACCGCTTGAAGGGCCCTCAGCTGAACTCACCTTCATCCCTGGTGTGCCATAGCCCAAATTTATTATCCATGGGGAAAACTCATTTGCCCCTCAAGACTTTTGATGCATTGAATTGATGTTCAGAATGGGGCTGCTGTTATTTTATTTTGAAGGCAATAGTTCTCACCTTGAATGGTCTTATTTGGGCCATCACATTGTGGAGTATGTTTGAAGTTTGTCACTTTGTCTTTTACCCATAACAACTGCACAACACCTAGAGTTGTCATATATATGGGGGGGAAGGAGGAAGGGAGAAGTTAGGTAGACCCTTACTTACTAAAAATAAACTTAGTGAGCTATTTTAATTCAAATAGGCTACAACTTTCACCAGAGAGAGTTTTTACAGGAGTCTTCTTTGGCCTATATTATCTCTGCCTTAAGTAGAGTTGGTATTTTGTGCATTTCTTGACTTCCTGTAATGGAAACTAATGGCAAAGATGGATGACTGCAGCCTGTTTCATGCAACAGCAGATACAACCCACTTATTTTTAGTACTTTCTACTAAATTTTTTTTACACACTTGGATTACTCAACGTTTTCCAGAATTGCAGTTTTTGCGCTCACCCCACAAACATGTCATCTCGTAATGAAAGGGTAGTATGGATATTTACAGCTCTTCATCATTCTGGTCCTGTGAATTTCAGTGACCTCTTGACATTTTTATACACCAATTAGGTCTCCAAGGTCTAGCAGTGCCGAGCATCTGGTCACTCACAAATAAGCTCAAGAACTCTGGGTCATGAGTTTTATCTGTAGAAACTCTTCCATTTGCAACTCTACCTTGTTTGGTAAAATGAGGTTTTGCTTTCTGGACTGTAAAGCAACTTTGGATGCACTGCATAAAATCGTCCAGAATATTACGGTAGTCAAACTGGAATAAATTAAGATTTAGGAGTCAAACATTTGAAACATCCTTTTAACTTACATATTTTTTCTTTAACTCAAGCAATGAAAAGGTATTATAATATTTTGGTCAATGAATATTTTAAAGCTTTTTTAAAAAGGTTTTCATTAAATGAACTGCAGCAAGTGTAAAGAAAACTTCATTCTTAGAATAGCTCAAAATACTGTAGTTTGACATGAATAACACAGAGTTTGATCTTCCAACAATTACACATGTAATTCTTGTATTGCTTTAGGATGCTCCATTGTTTATGACTCAGTAGGCATCCTTTGAAGCACTCGTTGGATGGCCTCCTGGATGCATGGTATATTTTTAACAAGAAGTGCCTGAATTAGATGCATCATACATTCATGACTATTAATGGCAATTTGTTCTTCTAATTTCATGTCTAGCAAAATTTAACTTGCAAAATTGTCCTTTCTGGCTGCTCGCTGAAAGAAGAAGGTTCACAAAGACCTGGCAATAGAAAAAGTAAATAGAATCTCCTCCAGGGCAAAGATAAAACAAATATTCTCAAAGAAATAAGTTTCTACTGGGTCCTTTGATTTTTTCCCTCTCAAAAGCAGCCCAGCTGTTCTCCATCACTGAATTCTCTCTTGAGTAGTGATTGCTGACTATATCATGTACACTGCATATATCATGAACGACAGTCAGCAAAAACTGCTTTGTTTGTAAAATGAATAAACATTCCTCAAACTCACCAAGTAACAGTGTGTAAATTTTAAGTTTGGACAGGTTTGGTTTGAGTTCAACATTTACATATCCTGCCCTTGCCTCCTTTTATATACATATATACACCATACATGTGTATGTTTAGAAAGAAAAGTATGTTTTACAGATTTATACAGCTATACATTTGGAGATTCTTTACAATGGATCTGAATTGAATTATTAGATATTTCAGCTCATGTCTCTCACCATCAAAAAGACAATTTGCCTTAGATTTGAATGATCATCTCAGATTTTTACTCATGATCTACATATCATGCCAGCATTCAGAGCATGCCCTTGTCTCAACTGGGTACCTCTAGAAGCCTTTTCGCACCAAGCATGCATGGGCTGCTATACACAATACAATCATCATAATCAAATAACTTTTGAACTACCTAATAGGTCAGTATGTTATCAAGGGGCTCTTTAGAGTCACAGCACAGTCTTTAGTATGTTGGAGTGAGTGTTTTCAACAAGGTGGGACACATCAGCAAACAATGACCTATGGCAAAGACTTTGGCAATGGGATGGTAGGCAAACTTGCATGTCAGTATGTATTTATTGAGGTAACAAGGCAACTGTCTCCTGTGTAACACATCACACCAAGGAATTCCTCAGGTCTGTCACACACTTTTAATAACCATTTTCTTTTAAATATACCCAGTGGTCTTATAAAGGAAAGGACATGATTGATATACAGTCAAAGTGATTCCTCAGCCAGGTGCTTATTTACATGGCACTTTTCCAAGCAGATTCACATTTCAACTTAGAAATATTTAGTATCTTATTCCTCATCTCCAGCTTCACAGATGTTCATGCCTGATTTGACACACAGAGGAGGTTAAAAGAATAGGTTACAGCAGAGCTAGCAATAGCAAGTTTCAGGACTCTGAGAAGATGTACACATGTGGGGTTACTGCTGTAGGAACTGAATTGAGTTCTGGGAGAAGAGATTCTTATGGAGGTTCATTGGAGGAGGTTAAGACTCTTCAGTGGGGTGACCAAAAGAAATTTCAGGAGTAGGGGTACTGGGCAAAACTCCTGACATGACACACAGGACTGAATAGAATATTTGAGAGCAGGGAACTTTAATATTTTACACCTCTCCATCTGGGTGCCCTAGTTTGCTCCATGGGTTAATATGAGCACTTCTAATTAATACCCAATGGAGGTTGGCTTGCCTGGCCATTTTCTCATCTGAGGAAGGCACTGTTTTAAATGATATATCTGCCACACTATCCGTTGGTACAAGGCTATTGCTCACTAACTCTCTTAAGACAGGCAAGGAAAAGTACCATAAAGCTTGTAAAACAGCACAAGAACTGCAACGTGCAGCAGGGACCCAGTGAAGTAATCCTACAGCCTGTGCCAGCTCATTTGGAAAGATGTTTCCAATTATCCTGCCTGGGCAGAGGCAGCCAGTCTCAGGCAATCTATTCTCTTTCCCCACATCAGTCACTTTTAAATACTGTCCACTACTTTTGACCCCATGGAAAAGGAAATTACTTCTCTGCCTTGGCTGGAAGTGATGAAATCTTTTGAGGAACAGAGAAAAGCTTCTGGGGGTGAGGGGAGGAAATGGTTTTTTTCCCCTCATTCAGACAGTGAAAAACATAGCTAGCTGGAGAGCCTAACAAATCTGTTAGCACTCACATGGCTGCTAGACCAAAGGAATCACAGTAATGGGCCATTCTTCGGTGACTGCAACAGTAGAAAGGAAATAAACTATGCTTTCCATTTATAACACCTTCCTAACTCCATTAATGCCATTTGAAAGGTGTTAAATGGATTGAGCAGCTTAAGGGTGAGGTGAAGGGGAAAAAATGAGAAGAATGGTCTAATTTATAAAAAGAACTAGAAATAGATGGTCACACAGCTCGTTTCTCAAGCAGGCTGAGCTGGCAGGTGGTGGGAGGGACAGGAATAGAGCCTCCATCTCTGAACTTGCAGCAATTCAACCTAAATTGCTAAATTGTTACATTGTTCAAGCTGCCCCTCTTCTCCTCTTTGCTGTTTTATCACTGTCATATCAACCACAACTTCCTCTTAACACTGCACCTTTGGTCCCGTTGGCAGAAGAACTCTACCTGCCCCGCCAAAGGGGTGCTTTTTAGATGAACTGAAACAGTTTTGACTGGGCAAAGATAAAAATTATCTTCCCTGAGCCAGTCATAGCATGGAGGGAACAACAGTGTAAATCTCCAGCCTCACGTCTCTTCAGCACATATAGCTCCTAATCTAGCAGCTGCTGCTATTCCAGCACCGAATTCTCAGACTTCTTATCCCCGCCCCCCACATCCTCCCCTGTCCAGTCTAGCTGGAGCTACAGAACTATCCAGCTAACTTGCCAGTAGAGACCCACTGTTTGGTAACATCATCTATTGATCAATTCAGGAGCAGCAATGACTCCCTCAACCTATTTCAAACCTTATGAGCCGGAGGATTTGCTGGGTGCAGCCCTCAATCCCACAAAATGGGGAACTAAAATAAAAAGATGCCAGAACTTTATTTTGGGACTGGGCTGTAGAACTTTATAGGAAAACAGTCGTTTTGTACTAGAGACTCTTTAATGTTTGGGTGATATCAAAGTTATAATGAAAGCCTACAGTGGTTGTATGCAGAATTTCTGATTCAGGACAAGATGATATACTTAGCAAAGAAATCTTTTGATTTCCTTGGCTTGGTCTCTGATGTTTATACCACTACAGGGTTCATCGTCTATTGTTATTTCTTCAAAGATATCTAAAAACACAGCTTCTCCAGCCTGGTTTTCCCCTTGTACTTTGGAAAAAAAAAAACAAAACAAAAACAAAAACACAATGAAGGCTGCACAAGTGTCCAAATTACCTGGTTATCCTGGGCAGCTGGCTAATTTATCTCTCCCAGCATGCCAGTAGGGGGCGGGCGGAGAGAGCTTGCTTTCTCATCTTCTGGCTACATTCCTAACTTTTTCCCACTGTACCCCACTGCTCTGGGATGTTGAACGTGTTATTTGTGCTTGGATTCTCCGGCATAATACTGTTTAATTTAAAACACTGCTACCACATGAAAGGTTCCACAGTTTCAAACAGAATTTATAGAAGCATACATTGTTTTTGCCAAAGGCAACAGCTATAAAACAGATAGATTTCCCCCTTCTGTTTCTTCAGTATTGCTTGGTTATTTTTTTAAAAATTTGTATTAGGAAGATGAAAAACTTTTACAATGTCAGTCCATCTATTCTATATGGTTGGAACATGGTATTGGATCAGAAACTTCAATTAGATTTCTGCTTGAGAAACAGCCAACTTATCTTGTTCTGCTACAGCATAGCACAAAGATGGAGATATAAACACTGTGTGAAAATAAGGAGTATTCATCACTATGTTGCTGGCCATCTATGTTTGAAGATAGCTATGGTCCTAGCATGTTAGTATAAAATTCAGCCATCTCCTAATTAGTAGCAATGGACAGCGTAAGTAGCTGATGGACTAACTATGATCATGTGAAATATTTACAGAAAAAATGAAATGTTTACAGCTAAAATCAAAGTCTGAGTTTTGCTCAAAAATAGTCTTGCTAAGCTCATACTAAAAGCAGCAACTAAAAAGCTACATGGTTCAAGAGTTTCAAAAGTGACTAGCAATTCTGGGTGCCATACTTGAGATGAAAATCAGGTTCCTGGGCCCTCCAAAGGAAAATCATTTGTCACTTTTGAAAGTCTTGGCTATTGAATGCTATCCTGTTGTATTTCTGTGGAAGCCATAGCTGCAGTTCTCAGGATCTTAGACTGCTAAAACAGAGGAGCAGCAGGGGGCGGGGAGAAATGATCCATGTGATCATGAACGGGACATAAGGTTTCCTTCCATACATTATGACGATGTGGACTCACTATGAAAGAGAATTTGAGAACCCCTGTGTTAGCATAACCTTGCTATTCATAAACCTTATGACTTTCAGCAGAAGCAGGCAACCTTTAAAATCTAATTTTCAGACAAGGATAACTCCTAAGCCAAAATACATGCTCATCCACTGCACCTGCTATAGTGTACACATACACCATGGCACATCCAAGATACCCACATCCAAGTATGCTGAAATTTTAAGTCCATACTACAAAGGGATGACTGTGTGCAAGTACCACTTGCTTATACAATTATCTGTTGTATTGCATAAATGTGCTTTCAGATGTGCAAACACAGGTTGCTACAGGCACAAGTGCGCTTTTTGCAGTCCCATCTTTTCCAGTCCTCAAACATCTAAACGTCAGCGTTTTCTACGGCTCTACCCATGTACAGTAGTGTCCAACCAAGTATCTTCCTTGCACATACGGGCCTTCTGGGGTCACACTTTACTGATCAGAAAAACTTGCCACAGGTAGTAAGTGAAGATGTCTTCATTTTGTAGCTGGAAGCAGTCTTGACTATTTTTAATTGCATTTTCATTGAGCACAAGTGAAAAAGTTTTTATGTTTGATGCATATTCTTTACAGTAGCAGGGAATACCACTACAATCAGTAAAATCTTCAGACTGGTAGAATTGTTTTGATTACACCCACTGAACAGCTACAATATAATGAAGCAAAATTATCTGTTATCATTGTTTAAATTCTTAGCATGCAAGGTACTTCACTAACATAATATAGAGATCACTGGGATATAATTAGACACAGTATTGGTGTTTCCCCAACAATGACATTTTCACCTAATCACATATATAGGTCTCAAATTGGGGCATAGTTTATAAGGCAGTTTCTGTTTTTTTATTTTTAAGGTGAGATCTTTTAACGGTGGGGAAGAAAAAAGATGAAAATAGTTCAGATCCCAGACCCTCTCCTCCGCCCCGAGTAAGTTGGGAATGTGATCAGCAGTCTTTGGAATAAAATGAATAGATATTCACTTCCATAAAGAACAATGGTGGCATTTAAACTGTCCTTTACCTTTTGCAGTCTCCAATTGTGTTTCTGACGCTTTGAATTATTCCCTATTCCAGGTCTGAGTGCAGCCATGTGGAATGCTAGCCGTTGTACAACCACCGAATAAGGAACACCAATAAAACTTATTGAGGCCATTTGGAAAAAATGAAGTCACATATTATTTGGTGCTAGAAATAATAGAGGCTGGCCTTCCTTTATTTCACATTCCAAATGCTTCATGTCTTCACCATCTCTGTCATACACTGCAGTACCCTGCTTACAGTTCCTTTCTTGGGAAAAACTGCTATTATAGTGAATGTTTTTCCGTATAGCTTTCTGCTACTGACTCATTTATTTTCTTCTACATTTTCAAACTGTGAATGCTTCCTGGACCATGATGTATGCTTTGTATCTTGCCATTTGCTCTTTTCAGAACATCTGTTAACCTCTATTCTCTCTAAAACTGCATTTAGTATTGATTAAGTCCAGATGAACTGAAATTTCTCCAGTCACCCCTCTATGGGAAGAATCCTATAGACAATTAAGTGCTCTCTGTAGGGTTTTTATATTAGCCTATAGAATTTAATAGAGAATTTTATTCTTGCTGTAGAATGTTATTGGATGGTCTTAAAAATTCTCTACGGTGGGCATAATTCTTTATTAAAGTCTACAGATTTTTAGAATAATTCCTGTATAGTCTTAATGCTTGTATTCCCATTGAATTCTATAGGCCTATTCCACAAAGGTCCACAGAATAGCTACAACACAGGTCAGAGTTCTCCAGTGTGCCACAAAGGTCAGCCTTTAGAAGTGTCAACATTATATACCCACAGTCATTCAGTTCCTGGCCTTTTTGCTGAAGCTTCCCAAAAAGAACCCAATTAGTTTTATTTCCGAAGTGACTCTCCTATCCACCAGGAAAAGCAATGAAACCACCAACTTATTTCCAGGCTGGAAACTAAACAGAAATCAAGTGGCTAAATCATTCATTCACAGCTGATATGCACCGAACACAATCTAGTGACTCAAATGAGAACCTGTGTCCCCTGCACCAGCCAGAGAACGGTTTTAACGATGGGAGTTCATAAGCATTTCAATGTTTCCGCTTCACATTATTCTGATGTACAGCGGACTGAATTTTATTTATCCTTATTGCATTCAGAATAGTTATTTGTTGTATGTGTTGCACTTTTTGATGTATTACGATTTTGTTCAAATGAGTTATCCATCACGGTGAAAGGCAGATTTAAACAAATACTACTACCAAAGAGAAGTGTACGGTAATTTGCATGGACTGAGCTGCAGTCACAATCCCCCAAAGAAATGTAATTTCTGCTTCCTCCACATGCCTTTATCATAGGATTATCAAAAAGTCAAACATAGTAGGAACTCGATATTTGCTTAGGAAGTGAGAGACACATTAACGGAAAATAATCCATCCTAACTTTTCAGTAAATATTTATAAACAGCAGCATTTGCAGAAGTCTGGGTTGGTCGGCAGACAATTTACCAACCAAAAAAAGGACTAAATTCATTAAACAATGTACTTCCTTTATATAATGCAGCCTGCTCCAATTCTCATTTCCTCTTCCCAACTGCCAGTAGTTCTTCTGAAATTGCATGATGTGCCTTTTCTCATCAGAATTCAGTTTGAAATTCAACTGCTAGGAGAAGCTTTCCAGAAAAAAAATCTCTAACCTAACTATAATTGGTAATTTACTGTGTAACATTGGAAAAAAACAACCACCTTTGCTTAAAACTGCATAGGTCTGTAAGTAATGGATGGAAAAATACATCAACCTCTAATGCCAACCTGCTGGGTCTGTTAGTATACTGGCTATTTCAACAACAAAAATATAAAAATAAAATAATCAGTTGCTTTTCAGGGAAACTGGAGGGCTTAAGATGATTGGAAGTGGGCTTTTCACTAGCATGCTCAACGTTAGCCATAACCAGTAATTACCAAAATATGTTGCTTTATCATATGAGCAGTGACCTTCAGTAAGTGAAAAGTGGGATGGTCTCCATCCAGTTCCTTGTGGACATATATCCACGTTGCAACAATCCCCACCACAACTGACACTTTGGTTATTTGTGCTGGAGGGCTGGAGGCAGGGTTGACATGAGACTAAGTACTCTGGCAAAGAAAAGGTAAAAGGGTTTGGTGTGGGGGGAGGGAGAGAGCAAGGGGAGGAACAGGCAGTCCAAGAATTAACTGGTGGCCTGAGGTTAGACCCTAGTGTTTTCAACATTTCCCCAGAGTTCAAGCCCCTATATACCTCAGCCCACAGTTTCACTACATTGGCACTGTCACTGCCACAGAACACATTTTAGCAACATCCAAGAATGTTTTTATTTTCTAACTTTAACCTGCAATAGTTTAAAGGTTTATAGGTTTAATAGGGAATAAATATTTTGCAGTTTCCTTGGCATGTTCCTCTGTGGATTCCTTTTATTGACAGCTCCATCACTGTTCTGTGTTCGTATTAAAGTGCCGTTTGCTTGTATTGACACATTCAATCTATTTATCCCTCTGCCGTCCCTTTTTCCTCATATATCTGTTTATCAGCCACCAGCATATTCATTTTCCATTTCAATCTGATCCTGAAATTCAAGGAACAAGCATGAGGGTCAACTGAGAAAATGAAAAGTGGCTGCTAACCTGTGCCCAGCTATAACAAAACAGTGATGGTATTTTTAAAAAAAAGTTAACATTTTCCACTCAGCTTGAGCATGACGACCTTGGTGGTGCAAGAATGGTCTAATCCTCCAAGTATTGTGCAATTCTCTTGCCCAACAAAAAGACCAAATACCTGGCTGCATGCTGGGTACCTTAATGGGGACTGGGCAAGGGGGAAAGAACCCCCTCCCCCAACCAGAGAAGCCCTGAGGATGTAATAACCCCATCCCTGGTCTCCCCACCAGTCCCAATTTGCCCCCTCCATACGATAAAAGGATCTAGTGCACCAACTGCTTTGCACAGCAAAACCACACAGAGTAACATGCCAGGGTGTTCTCTGATCAACAGAATAATTGCCTTTCAATAGCAGGAGTGGATTTAACTCTTGCACAATACTTTGCTGTCCTGAATCTCAAAGCCAGTCAATATTGCTTTTGATGGCCCAAGGGATTGGATAAAATACCTTTCCCTTGCAGGTCTTTATTTCAAGTCTAGTCCAAGTCAGTAGGGATAGAAAGATGTTACCATCTAATGGTTTTTTCCCCTACATGATATGAATTTGCATTTTGGTGGTCTCCAACCAGTTACTGCTAGGAAAAAACCCACAACATACTGAACAACAACAAAAATCCCACATCACCACCACCCCTATTCTGGCAATCTTACTGACAATGTCACAGGTAGGCCAAGGAGGAACAGATCCTGGAGACCAAATTCCCCTGTAACCTCAAGCGAAGATGCCTCCAGAGCAAAGCTAAAGCACATTAACAAGGTAATGTTATGTAAGAACAAGCCATCAAATACAACATAACACCATCTTTGATTTTCCACCAACAGGCACATGAGACTCTCAGAACTTCTCTTGAAAGCCTAGGAGTTTTTAATTATGATGGGGTTTTTTTGTTTGTTTTTTTTACACTGTTTAAAGCAGTTTGCAAGATTGGGTAAGATAGGTTGTGTAGACATGGTTGAGTAATGATCTAAGATAGGGAGACAGACATGTTTACAAAAACCTCATAGGTTTGTGTGGGTATTCATGTGTGTTGTAACTGCTAAGTGTATATTTCACATATATTCAGACAACGTTTATGCGTTGCAGTACGTCTGACTTTACAGCAAATCTTGCGAGGTGATTTTATTGATTTTTTTAGAAATCTGTTTAAAATGATGCTAATGAAAGCTTTTGCGATGTAGTACATTTGGCAATACATGTAAACCCTGGTGGGTCCACATGTCTTGGGGACATCCTAAATCCACAGATAAAGAAAGTTTCATAAAAAATAAATGTCAGTTTCTATATAAAACTTGGAAAAGGTAGAGTTCTAGATAACTGGGGTTTACCTATATTGGTTTTTGATTTATCTCCATATGCACGTTCAGCTTACAGATATGCACAGTCCCATCAGCATGTAGGCTCAGGCAATTCCCACAGACCAAACCAGCAAAGAATTGTTAACACATGACACATCAGGGCACATCCTATTACGTGCTAAAGAATTGAAGAGAAAATTAGATCCTTGCATTTCAACTCTATAGGATGGTGAAAAATACAACCTATGGAAACTCTGTTCTTAAAATCTACAGAATTTAAGAGAACGAATTTCTGTAAAGCCCTATTGCTTTCATCCCCAAAATACAATCAGAGAGCATTTTTCATTAGAGGTTACTCTACTTGGCTAAGCATTCCCATTGACTTCCATGGTAGTTGTTGCACGAGTAACAACAGGATCTGGTTTTTTCTCTGTAGAGATTGACACAGGGACCAAACTACCCCCAATGAAATGAGATCCTCATGTTGGAGGGGAACAGCAAATCAGTGAATTCCCTACCTTCATCCCTGGAGCAGACATGCCATTATGTGGGAGAGACGGAAGGAAGCCACAGAAACTATGCTGGGAACGTCTTTAACCTAAACTTTTTGAACCTGAAAAAGGCCCATTTTATGCAAGTGTTATGGGTGAAGGTTCGGGCGTGGATTCCTAATGAAACCATCCCTCACCCCTTACACTAAAATCAAACTGAACTAAAGTAAATTTAGATGGAATAAATAACAAACAGGCAATATTTCAAATAGAAATATTCTAACTCTACAGCATATCCAAAAGTAAATATGATTATAAATAGAACCTAGGGCTCCAAACCCTTTGGGGTGGGGGAAGAGGTCCAGTTAAGTTTTATTTAGAGTTTCAGGTTCCTCAAAATCTCTATATGAATCTGAGTGAAGTCTTGCCTAGTTACCATCTTAAATCTTTAAGTCATCAAGGGTCACTTGAAATTTGGTCCAGGATTCCTGACAAATGTATACATTTGATGAGTTAATCAGCAGAACTGGCCCAAGATTTGGGGTTGTAACCAACAGTGAAATCCAAACCAGGTGACTCTCACTGAAGTTACAATTAACTTCAGTCATGAATATGTGAAGACCCTGGGCCAAATTTTCTGCTGGTGTACATTGCCACCACTCCATTAAAGACACACAAGTTTAGATCAACAGATAATTTGATCTTCTATCTTCAGATTCTGGATACAAACTGCATATATAATGTTTTCAAATTAATGGTGTTATTAGAGATGGGCCAGAGATACAAACTATAAGTCCAAATCTGAACTTTCTAAAGACCAGGAATATTCCAATACCGACTGCTTTGTCAACCTAGTACAATGATAAGGACCATGAGTAAAGTTTGTGTTCCATCTACCCCAAAGTTTACAGATATTTGGATCTTGGAGACTTGAGCTCATTTCTAGATGGCTCTGGAGCTTTAAAGTTGATGCACACAGCAGAAAAATGTATATTATTTTATATAGAACAAACCTCAGATAGCGTTACCATGACATCTTTTTTCTAAAAAAGCTCATTAATAGAAACTGTAATATAATTAGCATGTATTTCCTTCCTTTGGCATATAGAGCAGCCTTGTTTTACTGGATGTTTGCTTATTCTTACTGTTGACAGATAAAGTATGTAGGTGCAGATCTCTGTTATGACATTTATCTCTCTGGGTTGTCCCATCTCACAACATAACTAAAGATAAATGCCATATGAAAATCAGTTATCAGTTTAATACTTCCTCTATTGTTCTTTGATCGATGACAAAACTCACAATTTAAGACTTATTCCCCATGCACGCTCCGTACTTTTTATTCTGCAGAACTGAGAGCTGAAGCTGTCACTTAATTCCGGCTATACCGCACACAAGGAATACCGCACACATGGAAGATGGAATATCCATCTGAATGGGTACATCACCCGGTAACAGGGTTCCCGCTCACCACTAGAGCACCTCCTTGTGTCTGTGTTGGGGAACATGGCTCTTACTGCATTGGGTGCCCTCTTGGTGCTTGCGGCTCACTCTGCAATAGTCTTTCTTCAGGTAACTTGGCCCTCCAGCTAGGCCATCGTTTAGTCCACCCCCTCCGGATTACAAAGTACAACAGGAGAAGAGTCCGTATGCCATCTACAGGCAGTGTCCAGCCCAGTGCAGGGCTCTGTGCCACTATACCAGTGGCCGGCAGGGAAACTCAAGCCCACACACTACACCAGGCTCCAATCCAGATACCCTACAAGCAACAATCCAGGTCTGCTCAAGTCCCAGCTTTGTTGCTGTTATCCCTGGGATCCTTCCTACCCAGCCCCTCTATTTTCTTGCCTCCTTCTTGCTTTACTGCTGGAATTTACTCTAATCCCTGTGTCTACTTCATTTCTCCTAGTCTCTTGTCAGGCTCCTTTCTCCAGGGCAGGATCTCAGGTTTTACTCTCCTCCTGGACATATTCCTTGTCCCTGCTGACCCTCCCTCATCCCAAGGAGTGACTGCAGTCCTCCTTCCCCTATAGCACCCTACTACTCTTTATCTTCTGTGCTTTATAGAGCTGGCCCAGCCCTTCCCCAGCTGGACTTCACTCTCAATTGACCCTAGCCTTCCCTCTCAAGGTGACACCAGGTAACCTAACTGGCCTCTCAGGCCCACAGTTAGCCTTATCAGGGCTGGTGTCAGGTACATCCGCTCCTGAGCAGGGAGAGAGGCTGGTTCTTGACCCTCAGCTAAGCCATCAGAATTGCTGTTTGGTTGGAGTTGCTGAATGCAGGCCTTGTGTAAGCATGGTACTGAATAGGCCTGGAATGCTGAGCTATCAAAGATTTATTGAACCGGCTTTTCATTGCAGGCATGTGTATCCTGAGGGATACAGAGTTATCCTAGAGTGCTTCAGTCTGCGGAGAGAAGTGTCAGCGTCAATAGTGAAGAGCTTTGACTCTTCAAAAGGGAGATCCTAAACAGTGTTCTGAAAGACTGGATGTTTGGAGCCAGGAGACTCTATGCACCATGACTATAGTTGCTACTGAGCACAACACTGTGTTGAATGTATCAAGGATAGCCTGCAGAGAAGCCTTGACAAAAGACCGCCCTTCTAAAATGAGGGCCTGAAACTGTTTCCTTTGGTCCTATGGCAGGGGAGTAATAAAAGCATGTGAATTTGGCATAATTTGTAAAGCCATATTTAGCCATCAGGGCTTGAGAGTTTGCGACTCTAAATTGTAGTGTAATGGAAGAGTAGCTCTTTTGCTCCAAAAAGTCCAACTCTTTCAGTTCCTTGTCGGGGGAGAGGTCAATTTGACACAGCCTGTCACACACTTTCACTGAGGGCATCTGACACCAAAGAGTTAAGGAAGTGAGGGAGGAAAAAGCATTCCAAACCCTTAACTAGTATAGAGTCTGTCTGTCTGTCTTCCCTGTTTCAGGTAGGCAATATGGTGGCAGGAATCAGGGCTGGAGACAGCAGAGTCTCACTGATATAAAGAGCAATTTTACCCTGGGTAGCAAAGTGTCCACCACAGAATATTGAGTTTACTGTATTTTTTTTAGGGCAATGGTTTAAACCTGTGGTCCACAGACACCTGGGGAACACAGACTATGTCTAAGTGGTCTGTGACAGGTTGTCATTACCATATAATGGTGGTTTTCAACCTGTGGTCCTGGTCCCATGTTTAAGAAGGATGAATTCAAACTGGAACAGGTTCAGAG
>ML675625.1:7846951-7869314 GCA_007922155.1 Mesoclemmys tuberculata
ACACACACACACACACACACACACACACACACACACACACACACACAAAGAGTGGGACAGAAATCAAGAGGGAAGGGAAATGAAAACTGCTTGTCCTGTGAAGATATTTGTAGATATGCACTGCCTAGAACCGTATACTGTATACTCATTACTCCTACCAATCAGGAAAAGTGTCTCCAGGGAGACAATACGGATGGGCCTACAGATATCAAAATGATAAAGTTCTGCCGAATTTGCAGTTACACAAAGGAAATAGGGCATTATTTATAGCAAGTGGCAAACCATTGCTAATTCATTTGACATTGACTGGAAAAACACAATGAGCTGTTATGGCAGTCACAGGGTTGCATGGAGCAGTTCTGTTGTAATTCAGAATTAAGATAGATCCATTTATAAAAGGTGCTAGGTGGTACTTGAAAGTTCATTGCATCAGGGGATGGATTTGGAGGAGGTGGGTGGGTATTAGAAGGTTGGGTAGGATGGAAAATATTGTTATTTACTATGTCACTAACATCCAGTGGTCCTGATCAGGACTGGAGCTGTGCTGTGCTAGGTGCTGCACACATACTTACATCTAGAGACAGTCCTTGCCCTTAAAAGAAATTTACTGTCATTTAGACTCAGTTGACATTCTCATGACAACCATTCCATTGTGCATGTTGCTCTGTTTTGCCTCAATATTTGGGAGTGCAGGGGTGTGGAAGTGGAGGAAGAGGCTTTGTCCATACTACTGCCTGCCCTAACCCTACACAATTCCTAGTGACTAAACTGACTGTCAGTGAGAAGTAAAAACCTCAGAGATGTCTATCCAAAGCCCCAGGGCCAGCCTGGGGAAGCAGCACGGTACAGCTGAGAGAGCACAGGGCTGAAAGGGGCGACCCTGGGGTCTACCCACAGGTCTGCCACGGACTCCACGTGATCTCTTATGTGTCACATATTCCCTGAGTCACTATTTCCCTAGATGTCAAATGGGGAGGAGGATACTTGCCCACCTTTGGAAATCACTTTAGACCGCTGGACAAAGGGCCCTGGGTAACAGCAGAACCTTGGCGTTACGAACATGTCGGGAATGGAGGTTGTTCATAACCCTGAAACATTCACAACACTGAACAAAACATTAGAGTTATTTTTTTTTTCAGAAGTTTACATCTGAACATTGACTTAATGCAGCTTTGACACTTTGCTATTCCAAAGAAAAATGCTGCTCTCCTTTTATTTTTATTGTTTAATAGTTTATGCTTAACACAGTACTGTACATGATTTGCTCTGTGTGTGTGTGTGTGCGCGCGCACGCGCTATTGCTTGATTGTGTACTTCTGGTTCCAAAGGAAGTGTGTGGTTGACTGGTCCATTTGTGCCTCTGGTGTCCGTACGTCTGAGGTCCTACTGTACATGGGTCACTCTTTCATTTTAATAACTTAGTGTTCTTTGCCACATGGGGCTGGGGGAAGTGTTCAGTGTTAGGCCTATCTACTCAGCCAGGGTACTTAGCCCCCATCACCACAGTATTTGGACACCACACAGTCTTTAGTGTAACACTACTCCATAGTAGGGCAATGGTATTCTCCATGCCTTACAGACAGGAAACTGAGGCACAGAGCAGCCAAGGTCACACAGGAAGTCTGTCCTGGAGCTGGAAAGTGAACCAGGCTCTCCCAAGTCCTAGGTTAGTCCCTTAACCACCAGAACATCCTTTCTTTCCAACAGCTGTCTAGCAGCCCTGTCCCCCTCCCCCCCCATCTGTCTGTCTGTCTGTCTCTCTCCTCTCACACACAGACACACACACACAGAGTCACTTCTGTATTACAGCACAAGGCGCTCTGCACCGGGCAATAGGCATTCTGCTTTGGTGCAGACGTGCTGTTTTCAGAAGAACTCAGCAACAAAAGAAACACAGCCATCGACACGACTGTCTCATTCACGAATGAGAAGCAGCATATTTAGTTTACACATCTCTGCCGCTCACCCTGCTCTCTTAGCTCCCATCGCCTCCCTTGCCTCACACACTCTTTAATTATGAAACTGACTCTCAGTTGTTCTCAATATACCCAGGCATGACAGGCAAAACACACACCTCCACTGTACATGGACAGCTGCCTCTGAGATGTCTCCTAGATTCCCTCCATGCAGAGGCTCCAGCAGAAAACAACAACTAAGCATTGATTCACAGCATTGCATCGCAACATGGCTGCATCTTCATATACCATGTCAAAACAATTGCCTCAACACACCACTGAGACAGTGACAATCCTGGAGGTGAGCCAAACCCAGAAACATTTCTCCAAACACACCTCTCAACG
Organism: Mesoclemmys tuberculata; assembly: GCA_007922155.1. Taxonomy (NCBI): domain Eukaryota; kingdom Metazoa; phylum Chordata; order Testudines; family Chelidae; genus Mesoclemmys; species Mesoclemmys tuberculata. Next base: position 7,849,252 of record ML675625.1, read on the forward strand.
CTGACTGTTTAGATTAAATGGGACCAGAATCCAAACCACATTTGCTATGGATTTTGATAGTTGATGATCTACAAAGACAGTTTTACCCATTTCTAGTTGTGATCTGGAAGCCAAGTGCTTATGGGGCTGATCTAAGTTCTTCTCCTGCAAGGTGCTGAATTCCCTCAACTCCCAATTAAGTCACTGGAAATTGAACAAGATCAGCCCCTTGCATGATCGGTCCCTTAATGATGCCTTCAGAACTGAACTAGTTCAAATGGCTTATTGTGCGGCTTCAACGTTAATTGGGTTGATTTCACTTTTAGAGCATTTGGCTCGGAACTCCCCAGCCACGTGGTTATGGAGGATAGGCACCTGCCCCGTCAGCAGAACTATTATCAACCATTTAGATTCCTCCTTTCCTAATGGCCATGTTCTAAAGCCTGATGCTCAGGGTGACAGAAAACCTGTGGTTGGGGATTTTTTATTATTATTTTTCATGTTGCCCTGCAGAGTTTTAAATAAACAATGATAAAAGTTCACAAAAGCATCTGAGTCTAGACTGCATGTTAGAAATTCACTCCTAAGGGTGCTCGCTGTGACAGATATAAAACCACGTCTTGCAGTTTTTTTATGACAATGACTCCTTTCTTTTATTGTAATTTTTTATGTGCTTTTATTCTCAGTTGTCCACTTTGATTTAAGATACGTCTTCCCTCAAGCCTGGGAAGGCAACATGAAACAGGCATATCAAAGCTAAAGAGTTATTTACTTGAAAAATGCCAGCTTTGAAGATCCTTTTTCACCTAAATGGAATTTTTTTTTTAAAGTCTGGTGTAAGCAACTACCCACTGAGCAAAATCACTGCTCTCCTCCTCACACGGCTGCTTCTGGGCAACAACCCCACATTACATGATCCATGCAATGGCTCAGGTGATTTATAAAGGTGCCTTAATGGAGTTTATGGCATTAAGATGAAGCACCATTCTCTCAGAGTTAAAAGCATAACACAAAGCTTGATGGAGAAATATTAAAGAAGAACAGCATGGAGAAACGATTTAATGGTCACCTTTGCAATAGTGCACTGGCATTACAGAGCCCTTTCCCTTCCATAGCACCCACAGGGGAGTGAGTGATTGGTGTGTCTGCAGCAGAAGAGTGAAGGAAGGAGGCTGAGGAGTCAATATCCCTCGGCGCAGTATATTTGAGGTCCCCCACAAAGCCATTCGATTGAGCCATGCTGTCTATAAAGCCTAGATTCAGATGGCAACTTTCTCTTTCCACAACAACTTCTCCCCTCAGCTGGCATGGATGAATGAGGGTAACAGTCCCAAAGGGTGAAGGGAGAAAAGGACTATCCAAAGTCGGGATGCATTTGTTAATAAGGGACAGGTGGGGGGTGGGAAGAATCTGTGATGTGCCCCAGTGAGGGTTATGACAAGGGAGGAAGACACATCCTATTTTTCCAGAGGATTAGAGTCTAAGTCAGTCTGACACCCTATTGTAGCATTCTGACTGGGATTTCAGCCAGGCCCTAGCTCAGTGGAGTCACCATGACCAGGAGCCAAGGGCAACACGGGTTTTGTTTTCTTGTCTTTGCAGCTCTGACGACTCACTTCCAAATACCAGCAGGAATTACACTCCATATTTTCTTTCAAACACTTGAAAATACATGAACAAAGGGAATAATGGAGAAACAGGTTGATCCTCTTGCCTATAATCTTGAAGAGGGGCATGTCAAGCATATCTGGATCCTCTGAGATAGCTTACCAGTTCCCCCATCCTCTTATTCATGTCAGATTCTCCCCAGCTGAAATGGAGTGTGTATGAAGTTTTGACGCTCTTCACCGCACCATGTGACTGCTAAAACCCTCAGTACAAGCAAGAACAAAAAGGAAACTGAGTACTCTCATGAATTACTGAGGGATAATCTGTATGCAAATCTGCATGATGTTTGGTTAAATCATGAAAAAAACTGAACCAAAACCCCTCTGTCCTTTTGCTCTTTCCCACAGCAGAAAGGTTGCTTGTGTTTTTTTAAAAATAGTTCTGCCTCCCAAAAAACGAAGGGGGGAAGCTCCAGGGTTTCCTTGTAAAACAGATCAGTCCTTTGAGGGAGTTAAAATGCCAATGGAAACAAACAAAGATTTTTGCTTAAGAGCTCAGACTAGGCTTGCAGGTATTCTGGAGGAAAGAGGTTTGTTGGGTATTTGGATGCTCAATTCATCACACAAAGAACAAACAAATGTGGTATCCTTTAGAGAGCAGGTTAAATCACAAAGCTAGCTCACAACATTAACCCTGGAACCGATCTAAGAAATTTTATATGACCAGCCTGGATATATGGTCACAACTGGCTGGTGCAGAAGCTTCCTAACATCACAGTTCTCTCAGAAACCAGAGGGTGCAAAACCCAGATCCACAACTGCTGTAAATCTTGATAGATCCAGTGAAGTCAATGGAGTTACACTGGTTTATACCAGTTAAGAATGTGACTCCTCAGTTCCTGGTGACTGAATAAAACACAATAGAAAGACCAGGAAATTAATGAAATTCTAGGAAATTGGAAAGTTAGCTAAGATTAGAAAAAAGCCCAGCTGTATCATGATAAACTTAGGACAAAATTCTGTTCTGTATTTCTCTCACCCTCCCACGTCTATATTTATAACAACATTCTCAGGATCACAAGGTCTCTGTTTTAGAAGGATATTCTGTTATCCCTCATGTATGGATGCGAGCTGTATATGTTTATCCCAAGGTAAAATTTGATCCAAAGAAACTAACTAATCCCACATCTTATTCCCATCAGCACCTAAATTTAACTCTCCATTTGTAGCACTACAGCTGGTTGATGTGGAAATAACTGACATTTGGTTTCACTGGGTATGTCTGCACAGCAAAGGAAAACCCACAGATGGCCGTGGCTCTGGGACCCTCCACCCCACAGGGTGCTAGAACCTGGGCCACAGCCAGAGCCCAGAACTCTACACACAAATGAAACAGCCCCAGGGAGCAAGTCCAAGTCGGCTGGCACAGGCCAGGCACGGGTTTGTCTTTGCCATGTACACATGCCCATTAACTGTGGACCACTTCATGGAGGGACTAAAGAACAGGAGAGGATTAACTGTGACCAAAGAAAGATTCTGTTGTCATTTACATAGCAGAAGCAACAGAAAGTGAGGCAAAACAACAAACATGATGCGTCAGCAGAATTGTTTCTGGTGAGTATGTTTCTCAAAGCTCTCCAGCAGAATCACTGAATTTTTAAAAGTCAGGAGGATGAGCTACACAGTAAAAGCCATACTGTCCAAAGGAACATCGTCCGGCAAAAGCACATGCACAGTTATGTGCACAAATCAGGTAAATACACCTAAAGTTACTCAGTTTGTACACACAATTGCAATAAATGCATACATATAAACAAGTGAACAATCTACACATGCAGATTTCATTGGTCCAGTCTCTGTACCTAAGCACCACTTGGCACAACGGCTAAGGGGAAGAGGCAAATATAGCTTTAACCCACCGTTTGCTCCCCCTATTCAAGGGCAAGGTATGGATCTCACAGGTAAATGCACATTTTTGTGAATGCAACCATTTTTCTACTCTCAAAAAATGTGGTCCTAAAGGTCTATGCTTTGGGAAAGACTTTCAAACTATTAAATACAGGCCTCAGAAACTTTCTAAAAGGAAAAGAGATGATCTAGAAGATGGTAGTTACGTGCTAGCATGGAGTTCAAGATATTTCCCTCCCCGCCTAGAGACTGGCCCCAGGTAATGCAAGACTAGATAGATAACTGTTAATAAGTCACATGGGAATCAGAATTGCTAGAGCCAAAATTTTGCCCTCACTCACACCCTATGCAACCACAATGCAGTCACTGGAATTGCATGGGATGTAACAGAGGGCAGACTTCTGTCTTAGGTCTCTATATTATAGCAAGATATTAGGTAAAAATCAGGAAAAGTAGGTACTATAGTGGAGCAAGGAAGGGAAAATTCAGTAGCCAGCACATCCGAGAGCCATCATTATTATGCTCATATTAGCCTTGCTAAACACCATGGTTGGAAGAAGTATTTTGGAATTTGAGGGACCCTGTGCTGAACACATGATGTTAGCCCGCTTTCATGTACTGGTAGTTCCAGCAGAGTATTATGGGGACACATGGATCTCCTACAGTGCTGTGATCTACTAATTCAGGCATGCACAATTGCACAAAATAATGTCTTCTGTGGCCACTGAATTTTGAGACTTTTTTCTGCCTTAAGGAACAGACAGCAACCCTGCCAGCTAGAGAAGAATATAGCTGGCAAGTTCATGGTAGCTTCAGCTACGTTCCCAAGAACACATGGAGTCTCAATGTATTTTAAAGACTAGAATAAAAGTGAATCTGGGGAATCCAATGATCACAGTCAGAGTTTAAGACCAGAAAGGATCTCCAGATCATCTAGTCTGACCACCTGAATACCATGATACAGAGAAATTAATAGCACTGACGAGCAAGTTTGAGCAGTAAGGCACAAAGTACATTTCTGCTCACAAAGCACTGTCAGTAACAGTGTCATGGTCTTCTAAGGTGGCCACTTGAATTGAATTATGCCCAAATGTGTGAGACCGCACAACTAAGCCCATGGGAGATTAGGCAGACCAATAAAATTATTTTCATTTGCGGAAATTAATGGCTGAGTGGACTGGACCATGAGGTCTTTCAGCTCTAGTTTGCCTACCCAAATTCAGCCCTGGATGGTTGAAAGTTGTTGCTATCTGATGGCTGTCCAATGACTGAGGTCAAATAACATAGTGGTTTCAGTCCCCTTCACCGTCAACAAGTGGCCATACCACCAAACTGCTGCCAGCACAATTTTACCCTTCTTGGTCATCTCAAATAAGGACTAAAAAAGAAAAAAAAATGTGAGAGGAAATCAGTTTCCACTGATAAAAATGTCTCCTTAGATGAACACGGAATTAAAACAGTAACAGTAACAAAAGGCTAGTGAATTCACCCATTAACCTTCACCAAACCCCATATAAACAAGACGTTGTAATATCGATGTTCATCAGAATGCTTTAAAAAGTACTTATTAGGCAAAATATTCTATAAACTCTGCAAATCTTTCATGATTCACATGTTTAACAATATGATTTTACTTGAATGAATGTATAACATGCCATAATGACTATACTAATATAATAATTAGTTTTTGCTTCTGATCTATCTGCCACTTTATAAATGTACAAATCAGATCTATGCTTTTTTTTTTTTTTTTTTTTACACACACAATTACCGTTTCTTTTGCTCTATTTAGAAACAAATGTAATTACTTCAACTAGAAGAGACAGAATTACTTTTGTGGCAAAGTCAAAACATGCATCAACACTCATTTTCTATAATTATTTCACAAACAGCTCTGCCTAGCTTCTTTCTCAAATGAAAAGGGTTTTCAAAGGCCTTTGGCTACTTAATAAGCAATGTACAATTATAGGCATAATCGAGGAGGGGAAAATAAAATAAAAGAGGTTCCTTCTAGTCATTTAACCTTTTCTATTAGCCTCTGGGTTTGAGCACAAATGAAACGTAGAGAGCTTAATAATCCTCCATTCTGCATTTGACACTGAATGAGCTGTAGACTGGAGTCAATCCTAAGACTAAGGAGGCCAGGCTAGGACTTACAGAAAGCCTGAGCGGCAATATGATGCATATGCCTACATTTGTCCTTTTGGTCATATTTTAACAAATGAACAAGCATGTGTTAATCGCATGGCTGTAAATCTGAATATAGAGTATACGTGTTGCTGTGTTTAAAGCTAAACTGCTAGTTGGGTTATTAATTGAGGCTATTAGACATGAACAGACCCTGTCTGTGTATTAATTATAGCCAAGTACCTGTTTTTTCTACCCCATGAAGGACCATTAAGGGTGAGGAACAGAGGAACAAAACTATGGTAAGAAGGAGATTGGGTGCTTTTGACAGCCAGAATTTCTTCTCAACTTCTTGAAAACTAAAATAAAGCGTGACATGAGTACAATAACAGGGTATTCCATCCACAAGCTTTTAACAGACAGATGCACAGAAAGCCCTCTGTGCTCTTCTAGCCTTCTTCATCCTCCTACACACATTCATCACCCCTTCAACTCCCTGAGTCTGGAGCAGTGGCAGTTTCTGACATGAACCTTATGTATCAAAAAAGAACTATTTTAAATTCAAATAAGGCTTCTCAGTTATTAGTTATTCTTTTACTCCTTTGCACTGCTCTGAGAGAAAATATTTAGCTCAATTCTCTTCCCAAATACATACCTGCAGAGGTGTTAGTGGATAAATAGGACATTCTAATTCCCCCAGCCTCACCAATAGGACTTTGCCAGTGTTAGAGCTATTATTCTCACTGAACAAGATACCAAGGCAGAGGATTATGAAGTCATGACAGGTTTGGATGTGGAGTAAAATGGGACATAACAAGCAAGTGCCCCAACACCACAGAATTCTAATAAGTACAAGGTTAACAGGTAATGGATTAGAGTCAGGTTTAAATAAATAATCTGAGTTCACAGGGTGATGAACTCCAGTTTAGCAAGGCAGAAAAATTCAACTTCTAAAGATAAAACAGCGTCGAGCAGTTTGCTATTCATTTAAAGGATATTCAGTGCCAGTACAGGGAATGATCAGAAAATCTCCAATCTAGATATTTAAGCAGAACAAAAATGTGGATGTTTCAGGAACTGAAGATTAATTTTAATGACGTAAAAGAAAATTGAGAAGGGAAACTGCCTTTCTAACCTCCTTCTCCCTCATCAGTTAATGACTCAAACTGGCACTTACTACACAAGACTAAGACCTCATCTTGACTTGTCTTCGGATGGCAGAACCAGTAAGAGAAGGGAACCAGACCTAAACCCGTGCTGCATTTCTAGGTTTGGATGACACCTGCATGTGTGATCTGTAACTCTGCACACGTGTCTGGAAGGAGGACACTTGGCTTCAACTCCTGATTCTACCACCATTTGCGTGCAATGTAAGCTTTCACCGTGGACTTCACTTGACTTCACCATGCTTCAATTTCCCCATCTGCACTACAGATAGATCAGATTTGGGATTCATATTTCCGATGCGAGGGTGAATAAGAGCAAAGGCTGCAATGAGGCACCAAGGGGCCAGGGCATGGGCCTGGGCCACTGCATCCCAACCTTCAGCTGGCTCCGAGCAGAGACCCATATCTGCCACTGCCTCCCATTCCGGCCATGCCTGAGACAGTAGCAAAAGGTAGGCCCGCTGCCTGCACAGGAGGTCACAGGGTGGGGTGCCCAAATCTCTGCTTAAAAAGGGTGCCCCTGCCAGATCCCCAGTGCTGCCAGCTGGCAGGGAGGCCCCAGTACTCCCCCGAGCCCCTTGCCTTGGGTAGGGCAGCAGCAAGGAGTCTGAACTTCAAAGTAATTGCAGTGGCCGGTAGCTCAATACTATATAACTATTTAGATCCACTGCATGGATTAGAGAGGCCAAAGGACCTGGAAGAGGCTATCCATCTCACCCCAGTGCCAGACTCGGGAATGAAGGGCCTGCGAGAGTGTTCAACTGGGCTCCGCCTCCAACCTGTCCCCAGTCCTCTTCTTTCACACATCCCACACCGAAACATATAATTCACGGCCTCTCCCATCTCCATCTACACTGCCCTCCTGCTTCCTTTCCCGCCTCCCCTTTCAGTCTCTCTTCACTTGCACCCGCCTCCTCCCTCCATTTCCCCTCATGGGGGAGCATGGCAGTGCTGTAGTTTCCACTCAGTGGCATTCTCCACCATTGACATTCTGTAATAATGGAACTTCCTTCCAGAAAGTCTGTTGGGATTTCAGTGCTGCAAGGTTATAAACCCACTAACCACTAGTCGGTCCCTTGAGCCTGGGTTCAGGGAAGGAGCCAGCGATGCAGGCAGGTGACTCTCTGATGTCCCTTACTGCTATCCGTGTACTGCAGGCAGTTTAAACAAGCTGAACAAGTTAAAATTCTGAATGTCCCAGGCACCCTTGCTCAGCCCAAGTCTAGCCTGGAAACACCACCGATGCTTTCAGGGCTACGTTTGATCTCTAACCAGGGGTAGTCTGTTTTCCAGATATTGGACCCAGATTCTGAATTCATTTATACCAGTGTAAATCCACAAAAGTTGTCTATAAATGCCATTGGTACCTGCCTCAATGGGGTGCCATGAAGATGGATACATTTAAGGAGAAGGATTTACCTAGATGAAATGGATTAGATTAGATTAAAGGGATTCCCCTCCCATCCCCTCTGTCATTAACATCTCTCTAAACCCATGTCTTTATCCAACGAGACAGCAGAACCAAACCTGATCCATCCCTCAGTTCATCCGCTTTGGGGACTAGCCACGGCCGTCTGCTGCTGCCAACAGTGCCTACACCCCCCCATAGCAAGAGATCTAAAACTCCACAGTAACTAGACTGACCCAGAGTGCAGAGCACTGGTAACAACATGAACACTACGGACGACACACCACTGGCATTTCCATGTTATCATAATGTGCAGAAGGACTAATACCCAGACACAAACATTCCCTGCAGCATAAAACTGCACATGAAGCCTCAGTTAAGGGACAACTGTTAAATATATTTAGCTCTCTAATAACTGGTGCTTCTGCTTATAAAATGAAACTACCACTTATCTAACCCACATAAATCCCTGTGTTAGGAAATCTAAAGTGGAAGCAATGGACAATGTTAGTGCTGCTAGCACCAGAGACAAGCAGTTTTAAACCATCGCCACTATCATTTATAACAGTCATCCAACAAAAAAAAAACAAAACCCAAAACAAAATAAAAACCTCCCGAAAGCAAAAAACCTACAATATACTTCAAGCAGTCTGGCAATGAAAAGTCATGGATCCACCACATTGCAAACAGCTACAACATCCCTCTTCATTCACCATCAGCCCTCACCCCAGTCAGACGAATCTTAACTTTATCTGAAAGTTTGATTCAAAGCAATATGCACATTAGTATCACAAAGAAATTGGTAAGTGTAGCCCAAATAGGAGTTTCCTCTTCAATATTGATTTACACTATGATAGATACAAAAAAATGCTGCACAACCAATCCCTACTATCTTCGTTCATGTTTTTTTCTCTAATGCATCTATAAATGTAAATTTAACATTTCTACAAAGTTTACTTGCAACTTCTGCTCTTCACAAGCTGCTTTCTATTTCAACCATTCCACCAATAGCGCCCCTGGTAACATCATCAACACAAGTAACAAACATACCCCACCACTGAATTTCATTTGTTCAACAGTAATACAAAGGAACAAGGTTTAAACTGAATGGGAGTGGTACTGGCTGGGATAAAAGCAGAGTTAGGACAACATCGAGCACCTTTGAAAATCCCACCCTGACTTTTCTTTTAATGTTTTTGTGTCAGTGAGTATTAGCTTTTTAATGGATAAGACTCTTTTTGTTTTTATAATAGGCAGTGGGGAATGGAGAGATGCCAGCAGCTTGGGAGAGCCATGACATTTGAGAGCCAGACCCTTGCTTTCTACCCTGGGTCTGGGTGTGCAAACCCCAATGCAAGGAAGGCTGTAAAGCTAAGTCCAGGAACTAGCCAGGCCACTATGCTGGTGCAACTGTGTCGGGGCACAATGAGGCCCTTAATTATTGGTGTTTATTCATCAATAATTAAACATTATTTGCATTGTGATAGTGTCACAGACTCACAGAATCTGTGCTAAGCCCTGGCTTTTAAACAATCTCCTGGAGGAGCCCCTTTAGCGTGGCATACCCCTAGCGCATTCAACTTGTCCTTCCAGGTAAGCCACGCAGCTTTACTGCCTCCTAGACAGAGTGCTTCGTATCCAGCGCTCCTCTTCACACAGTGAATTCCGCCCAAGGACTCCAACGGAGTCCTGGTAGAGACTTGTACGCTCTTTATGGACTAATGCACATCAGCAAGTATTTGAAGTGACACCGAAGCAGTGTTTTCAAAATGGAGGAGGATCTATTAGTCAACTGGAACACAGCGCTAGTCAAGTCAGAGCAATTCACCAGCCACGCTGTAATGAATTCCATTACCAGGCTCTGTTTCTGACTTCCTTAGTCAGTCCTGATAGAGGGCAGCCTGCCTCTGCCAGAAATCAATGCTTCACTTCCTGCCGGTGGCCTTCCACTCCTTTCTTCTCTAGGCAGGGCCAAGCTGAGTTTTCAACCCCAGCTGAGAGGCAAGAAAAGCTCCTTCTTCTAAATTGCTGATTGCTACATGTCAACGTTCTGGAGATCTAGACTTTTCACTAGTTTCTCAGGTTTTCCACTCATATGGGTCAGCCTCTCCCTTTAATGAACCACTGAGTCCGCTTGGAGGCAGGTGACACACACACACCTGTGTCTCTTGGTTTGCCAAGAGACTTAATCCTGTTTCCCCCACTGGGTAGCAGTGCAAAGTTCAGAGAGAAACAGAGGCACACCACATCAGTAATACAAAAAAAATCCCACTTTATCACAGACAACATCTATGGGCTCCAGTTAGGAATCAGCTTCCCATGGGGCTGGGTACTGTATAAATATATAAAACGACTGTTCTTGCCCCAAAGTGCTGACATTATACACACACCCTACCCCCACCCCAGTGAAGGTGACTTCCAGGTGATAAATTGGAGGTATATGCCTCCAGCTTAGGTTTTTATACTGCACTCACTGTTGTGGTATCAGAGTGTCTAGATGCTGGAAGGGATTTTCTCCCCACCTGCTTCCAAGCAGGTGAAGTTGCTTATATATTTAGCTCAGAAACATTTAACTAAGAGGGTGTTATATTTGTTTAAAATTCAAGTTTTGCAGGCAATTTTTCCTTAGAATATTAAATTCCATGTAGCACTTCTCTCCCGTCTCCGATGTCTCTGATTTAATATTTATTATATATTATACGCTATTAATAAGACGACTGTGGCAAATACCAAGCCAAGCAGATTTCTAAAAGGAAGTGTAATTATAACCAAGAAGCCCCACAATCCCACATAGTTTAGAGGAGGATCGACACTGAATAATGTTCAATGACGACACACCCTGCTAGAACGCTGGGGAGAATTTTAGGGCTGCAGGATTTAAACCCCTGTCACGCCAGTCAAACTGAACAGGCATGCCAGAACAGAACCTGGAACGGAACTTGAGGGGAAGTGAGATTTGAAACTGTGCTTAGAGGGAGAAGGGCTCAGCACACTTTATTCCAGCAGGAATTAAGTAATAGCATGGCTCTGGAATTCCCCCCCTCTTGAACAAGAAATAGAACATATGACCACAAAAATAAATAATAAAAGTTTTTGAAATATAAATTATGAAAAAAAAGCAGGAATGAGAGCAGGCAGTTTGAATGTGTGACCAGATACTTTTTCAACAGTGCTCACTCCAGCTTTACCATAGCCACCATGAGCTCAACAGCATTTCAGAAGATTCCACCTTTTTTCGTGCTGCATATTAATATCATAATGGCTTAATAAAAGAAGGTTGATAGAATATAGCGTGAAGGCTGTCAAAAAGCTGTGCTGTTCTGAAACATCACCTGTAATCTCCACATATAAATGTCTCCTTACTACGGGATGTCTTGGCACCCGTATATTGTGCCAACTATCCGTGAAATACACCGCTTTTCAAACCACACTGACTGGCATGATTCATGTGGCTTTGTTTCTGGGATGCAACTAAAAGCCACAAAGAACATTGCCATGTTTCAATACAACTTAAAGTATTACAACTTTGAAACCTAACAATGAGCCAGAAAGGATCAAAATTTAATTTCAATTCAAACCATTTAACATGGCTATTGATCTACAGACCAATTTTCAACCAATCGCCATTAATGTCCTACCAACAGCCTGTGTTTGTGCATTCATAATAGGTAGCTGGGTTTGCAAGCACCCAGATTTCTGCAAATGTCTATTTGTACAAGGGGTTTTTGACCATGATCCTTGAATGTTTTGTGGACATGTTAATGAAGGCAAACTACAAATTTTAGAACTAAGGTGGTAAATTCATACAATGACCTCTCCCCCTCCCCCCACACAATCATTCACAAAGCCAGGGTCCCTAGGTAGCCTGTGGTAATTGCAGTATTGCCCACACTATTGACCTTATTGAAAGTGTTGTGAATTGGAGGTCCCTTGCAAAAACAACCGGCAGTTCAGGAATTCTGTCCGAGCCTCCTGCAGTTACCTATTTTGTCCATGAGATGCTACGGTGTCACATGTGCAGCAGGCAGCCACTATAGTAGATATCTGAAATGCGGGCTTTGCCCTATGCATTCTGCAGGGACAAGGACCTGGTGCTTTGAATTCACAATGAATTAAGCAACCCGAAAGGGAGTGTTGGGAAGGGGCATGCTGCACATCTCACACTTGTCCTCACACTCTCAGATAGGAACCGGTCGAGTGCTGCAGGCTACATTTTGCTATTTCAGTTCTGAGTCCTTTCAGGAAGGCAACATGTAAAGGGGGTAAAGCAGGTGATGTACCACCAGGAACCTGTGTCTTTAACTTGGGAGAGTATCACACAGCTCTGATAAAGTAAGATTTGTTCCATATGCTCTTAAGTCATTTGTATTTGGTCTTTAAAAAGTCCCCCTCTCTCCTTTCAACACATTCAAAGCCACCCGCGGAAGCGATCGTACCTGACAACTCCCATTTAAGCATCATATACAATTGGAATTTTTGTCCTTTCTCCATCCCTGTCCTTGATTAACACATCTGCAAGTAAGTAATATTTTCCTTCTATATAAATCAGAGCGTGGGACCTCCTGATACTTTCCAGACTGATGCTTTAAACCGCAGCTTCACTAGCACTTGTTTGAGACCAACAATGAAGCAGTTGGGCCAAAGTTGGAGTCAGCTGATGATAGAGGCGGCTTCTCTTTACATACAAACAGTAGCAATTAAGGGAAAGGAGAAGACTGAACAGGAGTCTTCTATTTCTCAGGCGGTCTCCCACATCCTACAAGCGCTCTAATGACTATTTAAAAGCTAGACAACACCAGCCAGATTTTAAAGGTGACCATCTCCTCTGACAGCCAGATTTTGAATGGGACCCAAGTTGGGAAGTGGCCTCTGAGTACCTTTACCATATCAGGTCCGGTGTGTGACTTAGACAGAGGGACACATATCTTCCTATGGTTCATCAATAGCTCTGGGGCTTAGTTTGGAGCGAGTCATCTCGACTCCAAGAGAAAGGCAGCAGTGCACGTATCCAGAGACAGAAATGTAAGCACCGAGGGAACTTTTACCCAGAAAATTTAGGGCCAAATGGGTCTACCCACCTACAGGATTTGGCAGGAGTTTGGTGACTTGCAGCAAAGCCTAAGACTGGGATTTAGGTACCTAAATCTGGGGTTTAGGCTCTTAAGTACCTTTGTGAATCTGGGCCTTTGCCACTTCAAGTTCTCACGTCAGACTCTGCTTTTAGCATGCATTGTTAGCTTTATTAAACAGTCTAAGTCACAGGCAATGCTCTATTTCCTTTTCATCAGAAGAGCTTGCAGCAAGATTCTGAACTGTTTTAGTGGCAAGGAGATGCCTTTGCCATGGAAGGAGAGCAGAAATAATAAGCTATTGATTATGCCTTTCGAATGCAAGTGCATTTCTCCAAGCTCAAGTGTGATTTACCATCCTTTCAGCGTGAGTCTCCATTATCTGATTTGGAGATTATTTTAGTATGATTGAGCATATCTATTGAGTTTGGACGGACGCGGACAAATAAGGATGGACAGTTGCTTATATTAATGAATGAACTCTATCCATGTAATGTAGACTGACATGCTGGAATTGTAAACATGGATCAATGAATGTAACAGGAGTATAGAAAGCTCAAATGCATCTCCAATTGAATGCAGCTTAAAGTGCTGATAATACACAAGAAAATAAGAACAGCCATACTGGGTCAGACCAATGGTTCATCTAGCCCCCAGAATCCTGTCTTCTGGCAGTGGCCAATGACACACGATTAAGAGGGAATGAATAGAAAAGGTAATCATCAAGTGATCCATACTGTCAGTCATTCCTCTGGTCTTTGGCAAACAGCAATAGCTGCCTCTCCTGGATAACAGCCATTGATGGACCTATCCTCCATGAGCTTATCTAGTTCTTTTTTTAACCTAGTTATAGGCTTGGCCTTCACAACAACCTCTGGCAAAAAAGTCCACAGGTTGACTGTGCACTGTGTGAAGAAATACTTAATTTTGTTCAATTTAAACCTGCTGTGTATTAATTTAATTTGGTGACCCCTTATTTTTGTGTTAAGAGAAGGAGTAAATAACACTGCCTTATTAACTTTCTCTACATCAGTCATGATTCTATAGACCTCTATTATAAACCCCTTAGTCACCTCTTTTGAAAGCTGAAAAGTTCAGTCTTACTAATCTCTCCTCATATGGAAGCTTTTCCATACCCCTAATCGTTTTAGTTCCTCTTTTCTGTACCTTCTCCAATTCAGATATATCTTTGTTGAGATGGGGTGACCAGATCTGCACGCAGTATTCAAGATCTGGGTGTACCAAAATCTGGGTGTACCATAGATTTATAAAGAGGCAATATGTATTTTCTGTCTTTTTATCTATCCATTTCCTAATGATTCCCAACATTGTTAGCTTTTTAGACTGCTGCTGCACACTGAAAGGATATTTTCAAACAACTATCCACAATGGCTCCAAAATCTCTTTCTTCAGTGGTAACGGCTAATTTAGACCCCATCATTTTATACGTATAGTTGGGAATATGTTTTCTTATGTGCATTATATTTCATTTATCAACACTGAATTTCATCTGTCATTTTGTTGCCCAGTGGCCATGTTTTGTGAGATCCTTTTGTATCTCTTCGCAGTCTACTTTGGACTTAACTATCTTGAGTAGTTTTGCATCATCTGCAAATTTTGCCACCTCACTGTTTACTCCTTTTTTCCAAATGATGTATGAATATGTTAAACTGTACTGGTCCCAGATCACACCCCTGGAGTAAACAACTATGTAATTCTCTCCATTCTGAAAACTGACCATTTATTCCTATCCTTTGTTTCCGGTGTTTTAATCAGTTACTGTTCCAGGAGAGGACCTTCCCATGACTGCTTATTTTGCTTAAGAGCCTTCAGTGAAGGACCTTGTCAAAGGCTTTCTGAAAATCTAAATAGACTATATCCACTGCTTCACCCCTGTCCACATGCTTGTTGATCCCTCAAAGAATTCTAGCAGATTGGTGAGGCATGATTCCCTTTACAAAAACCATGTTGACTCTTCCCCTACAAATAATATTCATTTCTGTGTCTGATAATTCTGTTCTTTGGTACAGTTTCAACCAATTTGCCTGGTACTGAAGTTAGGCGTAACCAGTTTGTAATTGCTGGGATCACCTATGGAGTCTTTCTTAAAAATTGGCATCATATTAGCTATCCTCCAGTCATCCGGCACAGAAGCTGATTTAAGCAATAGGTTACATACCAGTTAGTAGTTCTGCAATTTCACATTTAATTTCCTTCAGAACACTTGGGTGGATACCATCTGGTCCTGGTGACTTTTTACTGTTTAATTTATCAATTTGTTTTAAAACCTCCTCTAATGACACCTCAATCTGGGATAGTTCCTCAGATTTGTCACCAAAAAGAATGGCTCAGGTCTGGGAATTTCCCTCACATCTTCAGCCGTGAAGACTGATGCAAAGAATTCATTTAGTTTCTCCAAAATAGCTTTATTTTTCTTGAGTGCTCCTGTAGCATCTCAATCATTCAGCCCCACCGCTTGTTTAGCAGGCTTCCTGCTTCTGATGTAACAATTTTTTCTGTTCCTTTTTTGAGTCTTTGACTAGCTGTTCTGCATGTTCTTTTTTGGCCGTCCTAATTATATTTTTACACTTCACTTGCCAGAGTTTATGCTCCTTTTTATTTTCCTCAATAATATTTAACTTCCACTTTAAAAAAAAAAAAAACAAGGTTGCCTTTTTGCCTCTAACCGGTTCTTTTACTTTGTTCATTGCAACGTTTTTAGTCCTCTTACTTTGTGTTTTAATTTGGGATACACATTTAAATTGAGCCTCTATTATGGGTCTTTACAAAGTTTCGATGCAGCTTGCAGGGATTTCACTTTTGGCACTGTATCTTTTAATTTCTGTTTAACTCACTTCCTCATTTTTGTGTAGTTCCCCTTTCTGAAACTAAATGCTACCATGATGGGCTGCTTTGGTGTTTCTCCATCCCCACCCCAGGGAGGTTAAATTTTACTATGTTAGGGTCACTATTGTCAAGCAGCTCAGCTATATTCATCCTTGGACCAGATCCTGTGCTCCACTTAGGACTAAATCAAGAATTGCTTCTCCTCTTGTGAGTTCCAGGTCTAGCTGCTCCAAGAAGCAGTCATTTAAGGTTTCAAGAGACTTGATCTCTGCATCCCAACCTGAAATGACATGTACCCAGTGAATATGGGGATAACAAAATCTCCCATTACTACTGAGTTTTTTATTCTTTTGTATAGTCTCTCTAACCTCCTTGAGCATTTCACAGTCACCTTCACCATCCTGGTCAGGTGGTCGGTAAGATATCCCTACTGCTGTATTTTTATTATTCAAGCATGGGATGACTATCCATAGAGATTCTATGGCACAGTTTGGTTAATTTAAGATTTTTATTTCACTTGACTCTGCTTTTTTCACATATTAGTGCCCTTCCCCCACCAGTACCACCTAGTCTGTCCTTCCAATATATTTTGTACCCTGGTATTACTGTGTCCCATTGATTATCTTCATTCCACCTAGTTTCTATGATGCCTATTATATCAATATCCTCATTTAATTCAAAGCACTCAGGTTCACCCATCTTAGTGTATTTAGACTTCGAGCATTTGCATATAAGCACTTAAAAAAACTGGTCACTTTTTAGCTGTCTGCCATTATGTGATGTACTTGAATGGGACTCTTTTTCATTTGACTGTTCTTCTCATCAGATCCTACCCATATTTTATCCTCTTCCACCCTCTCCCTCCTTACTAGGGTATAGAGAGTCTCCGTTAATAGATCCTCCCCTGGGGGATGTCTCAGTGTGAAACACATGCTCTGCCGCACCTGTCGGTTTTCCCCCAGCTTAAAATGAACAAAAATCTATGACTCGGGGAAAAAAATTAATCTGAATTTTTTTTTTAAATTTAAATTGGATTTTTTTGATTTTTTAAAAATCATCGATAAAATACTCCATTTCTCTCCCATTTAAAAAATAAGTTACAATTAAATCTCATCACAAACATGCTAAACCTACACTTACAGTCTCATAAAAATGAATTAACAGCTCTAGTCTGTCCAGCCTAACTACCAGCTCTTGAATCTTTAAAGTTCTGGGCTTTCAGTTTCTGGTTCTCAGCAGACTAAAGTCACATGTGCAAAGAAAGGCACAGGCTGGATAAGATTGTTGTTCTGGTGTTATGTGGTGCTGGAGCTGGGCCAAGCAAGGGAGAGGAGTTAGTTAACACACTGTCTTAAAGGCACAAAGAGAATATTTTCATCGTTTAGTATTATTCACTCAATGCTGCAAACATGGCAAAGATGAGAAGATACTTAGAAGAAGAAATGGAAGGGTGCTCCTTAATAGCATATGGCTGCAGTGCCCATTTAATGCATCTTTTAGCCAAAGACTTAAGTACATCTTCTCCAGGAATAAAAGAAAACGTTGAAGTCACAAAATACTTCTGTAACAACCATTTTGCTTCAGCTTCACTGAAGAGAGCAGGAAGATCCAAGCTAATTCTCCCTCAAGATGTTCGATGGAATTCTGTGGTTGAGTGTTTTGAACAATTTATTAAGAACTGGCCTATTCTCATAACCATGATAAAATAGATGAAATATCGCATGCAAAGTTCTAACATTTGATAAAGAGGAATGTAGAGGATATGCTCAGTATACTGAAGCCTGTACTCAAAGCCTTAAACAAACTTCAGAGAAATTGTTGCTGCATTGTTGATGCCGTCAAAATTTGGACGGCACTTCAAGAGACATTGAAGAAAGAAATACCTCACCAGAATATTAAACTGCAGGCAATAAAGAAGAAAATGGATCAAGCATTAACTCCACCTCATTTCCTTGCGAACATTCCCAACCCCAGATATAAAGGCAGATGCCAAACTTCTGAAGAGGATGATGCTGCCATGGCATGGGCATCTCAAAATCACTCTTCAGTTAGGCCGGTCAGAGCAGAACCATTTAAACAGTACGTGTTTACTGATGATGTTTTGAACCAAGTCTCTCCCCTGAATTGGTGGAAATCATTAGCCAGGCACCTTGAAGCAGAGTTCCTTCAGTTGCTAAGCCAACTTTTCACAGCAGTAGCTTCCTCTTCAGGCAGAGAGAGAATATTTTCATCGTTTGGTAGTATTCATTCAAAACTAAGAAATCCACAGAGAGTTGAAAAGTAGGAAAACTCGTATTTCTGTTTCAGTCTACGAATAAAAATGACAGTGGGAGTGGGGAAGATGAGAGCTAGTTGTAGAAGTTTTAAGGACAGTGTATGTTTAGTGTTGTGATGACCTGTCTGTTAGAATTAATAAAATTTGAAATTAAAAAAGAGTTTAAGGACCGCTGTCAGCTGGCTACTCAGGAGACTGCTGCAATTGCAAATGTGAAACACTGTTGTAACATTTAAGATTTAGTTTAATAAAATATAAGTGCTATTGTGTTTGTGTATGTGATTTAGTTCTTACCATTCCTAATGTGCTGCTGCTGCATCTGCAGCTTGACACAGGTAATGAGTTTTATGTACTATTAACAAAAATCAAGTTATCAAAAAAATTACACAAAGTATACCCTCCTAGATGTTGTAAAATGCTGTATTGAGTTGTAAATTAACATATTTTAATGATCAGATTTGCACCATTGTTTAAGAAATATGTGAAGCAGTATCAGTGGAGAACTTTATTTAAATCAGTGATTTTCTCTTTGTGATTTAAATCATGATTTAATGTTTTAAATCAATCCACCCTGCCCCAGCCCTATATAAGCTCTATAACCTTTTTAATTTTACGTGCCAGCAATCCAGTTCCATTGTCGGTTTAGGTGGGTCCATCCTTCCTCTATAGGCTCCCACTTTCCGAAAAGGCTCCCTAATAAATTGAAACTCCTCCTCGCTATACCATTGTCTCATCCACACATTGAGACCTTTCTGTTCTGCCTGGCCCTACCCATGGAACTGGAAGCATTTCAGAGAATGCTATCATGAAGGTCCTGGACTTTAATCTCTTACCTAGCAGCCTACATTTGGCCTCCAGGACCTGTCTCCTAGCCTTTCCTATGTCATTGGCACCTACATGTACTAGAACCACCAGTTTTGGATTAAACACCTGTTTGGATAAAATGCCATTCCAGATCTTTTACACTGAGAAATTTGCTCCTCTGTGAGAAGAAGTAAATATTTGCTCTGTATTGCCAGCTGGATCAGGAGAAAACTACAAATTGCTTGGCTGAGCCTTCCAGCAAGTGGAAGACTGGCAGAAGATGCATATCAGGGGTTCAAATGCACAAAGCTAATTAGAACCAACACCTACTTGGAAACAGCAATGAGACAGGAATAAGAACACAGCATACAGTGGATCCTCTTCAGGAAAGCATGTTATAAATGCAAAAATCAACATGCACTATAGCAATGAGACCAAGAACAACAACATGAGAGAACTGGAAAGAGGTACTGCATGTATTAGGTTAACCAGTGATCATTCTGAAGAAAACTGAACCAAGTGTGTTATATATTATAAGGCCAGAAGGGACCACTGTGATCATCTAGTCTGACCTATATAAAACGGCTCATAAGATTTCCCTGAATTAATTGCAGTTTTGAACTAGAGCATGTCTTTTCTAAACGCATCCAATCTTGATTTAAAAATTGCCATTGAAGGAGAATCCACCACAACTCTTGATAAATTATTCCAATAGTTAATTAAAAGAAACTCAGTGTTCTGAATGAAGCATTGACCCAAGACCCTAAGCAGCACAGTACCTATCAATTGTTATGAGAATGTTCGTTCTCTGCTCTGGCCTTGCTTGAAACAAGTCTCCCCTCGCACATTCAGCACATGGAATAAGGACTACTT
>ML675625.1:7874314-7905253 GCA_007922155.1 Mesoclemmys tuberculata
CATGGATCAACCTATTTAATTAAAAATGCCACATGCACAAAGAAAAAAATATCTCCCCTCCCCCCCATTAAATCACAGTTTCAAGTTCGAGTTAAGCCCTTTGCAGAAACTTGGGACTGATTCTCCCATCACTTGCAGCTGTGTAAACAAGGAATAAACACACTTCCTTGAAGTCAATGGCATTACACTAGTGTAAGCGAGAGGAGAATCTGGACCCAGAAGTAAGATTTTCTTTCACTAGCTTATGAAATAGCATGAAGGTTTGAAAGGAAGGCACATGTGCCTCAGATACTATGTTCCAGCTAGTTTTCCCCACACTAATTCTGAATACAGGGCTATCAGCTTTGAATGGGCACAGAAACGGGCAGCCATAAGGTCAGCTTTCTGGAATGTAAATTGAACACAGTATTCTGGAGTTAGTAGCCAAGGAATGTAAAGAAAGATCAAAAAGGACAATCCTCTTCTGTCCAGCCAGTATAAAAGCAGAGGATAGGCAGGCTCACCTCTCTCCCAGGAGTTCACAAAAGCCAATTGTTAGCAACTCTTTGCTTATTTCCACAATGAGAGCCCCCAGGGCCTCCATGAAAGGTGTTCACCAGCTTGCTACTCACAGAACATAATGCTAAATTCAAACCATGCCACAGAATGCCAGATCGTTAAACATTTTTAACAAAATAAATAGGAAAAAATTGATGTGGAAGTGAAAAAATAGATCTCATGCTAATAAATAAAAATCAAACTCTGTGTGTGAGGAAAGCTAGCAACTGTTTATCCTGATTTAAAAACAAATAAACCCTAGAACTTAAATCCACCATTAATAAAATCCCTCTAGAAAACAACCTGACCAAAACACTATCATGACAGCCTCACTCCAACATTAATAACAACTGTAGTGATGCAGGCTAAGATAAGAGATCAACTCTTATGCTTCGGGGCATGAGCTGATCTCCTGCTGGGGTCAGGATAAAGGAATTTTCTCGCCAAATATATCTCATTGCTCAAATGGTTAAAGGCATTGTGATCATGCTATGCCTTCCTCTGGAGTTAGCTGGTACTGACCACTGCTGGAAATAAATATCAGCCTTTATGGAGCAATGATCTGCTTCAGTATAACAAATTGTATGTTCTTATTCTATATCCAAAAGAACGAAGGCCTTTCCCTGACTCTACAATTAGGGCCTGATCCCAGGATGTGCTGTGCTCTCTTAATTTCCCTTGAGTTGAAGGGGGTCACAACTTGAAGGATTGGGTCTTTAACATGTTCTGGTCTCAAACAGGACCACTCAGATCCTACACAAAACTTCTAGCTTGCATTTCCTTCTTTCACTTGTGTCACCCTCTGCTCCCAAATTCACTCCTGTTCCCTGTATCAGCGCTTCTTGTGACCTAACCAACCCACTGCAAATTAACTTCTCTGTGTTTATTCCCTTTTGCGTTCTCCATGGAGTTCACAATTGAACATAATACACCATTTCTTCTCTCTGCTAGATCTCTTGACTTGGTACCACGCAGGTTAACTTCTCTGTGTTTATTCCCTTTTGCGTTCTCCATAGAGTTCACAATTGAACATAATACACCATTTCTTCTCTCTGCTAGATCTCTCGACTTAGTACCACGTAGGTTTCTCTAGCAAACACTTACTGCGCTATCTAGTTCACCATCAACAGTTACTGAAAGAGGCAGCTTTTTCCTGAAATGCAGCTAGATGCGGCAACTGACTTGCAGAGAAACTGGACAGATATTTGGCATTGGCAGTGTCCTTTTAAAAATCAGAATTGAACTCTTAAATTGCAAAGCTTATCAGGCCATAAATTGCATGTGAATTTTATAAACGGAAAGAGGTGAAAAGATTGAGGAAAAGAGAGAAAGAGAGAGTACCAGATCAAATGAACCATTGTCAAGAACACGCTGTAGGGCACATACATTTGATCAGAAGATGTCTCACCTGCTTGGTAATAGACTGAGTGCTGCTTCCCACTTGTAACAAGGTGAAGAGGAGATAGAAGGATCAGAAAATGTTTATTACCTGTTTGGTCAATTTTGTCACTGATGGGGAAAATCATCCTCTGATATTTAAAGGGACTAAGCCTCAAGGATATGTTATGGTTGAAGTGCCTCACTTTTGTGAGCGTAGCTGTCAATTCCCAGACATTGAATTGGAGGATAAAGGACCAAAATGAGGAGCACAGCATTTCTGTAACTTAGTCTTATCTCTCCAGTTCACTTGCCAGAGGCTACTGGGCTGGAACAAAAGCAGAGTCTCAATCACCAACAATATGCTGAAGTTAATGGACAGTCACTAGAGTGGTTGCCCTCTCCAAAGGCTTTGCAGAATCCAAGACATGAAATAATGCTCAGACAACATCCTGCCGGACATAACAGGTCACCTGCTATGCCCACTCTCTCTGGGAGCCTCTTGCTATCTAAAGAATATCCAGCAACAAACAGTTGTGTGTCATTATACTACACAATCTTTTATATCAAGTGTTTCAGCAAGAAGGCAAGCCTGAATGAGCTGGGGTCACTACTCTTATGTAAGTTCAAGTAATAACGGCCACTCCCCGTAACATTTATCAACAAATCAGAAAAAAGACGACATCTAGGTAAAAGTTCCACTCCCTGGTATTCTTAAAAATGAGTTTTGTGGGGAAAAAAATCTGTTTCTGTTGAATAGGAACCCCCCCCACACACACACACACACAGAGCAAGATGGGAAGCAGGTAACTACAGTAAGTATCCCCATTAATTCTGATTACAGTATTATGTTCAAAAGGCATTTTTAGGCTAATATACTTGTCTCTGCTGCAGAAAATTCCATCTCAAATAATTTAATATGCTATTTGTAATCTGTTATGACTAGTAGTTATTTACAGAAAATATTTCAGGCTTTTATGTGAGTGTGAGAAAAATAAAATATTACATTACAGCAATATAAGGATCCAAAATCTTATATTTTAGCATCAACTCTACATATAAAACTTTTTTCCATTAAATTTTAAAAGGACACCATCAACTTTAAAGATAATTCTCCTATCTGAAGTTTTTTTTAAACCTATCATTGTTACAACTCATGTCTGTTGAGTAACTCAGAGATTAGAGAAAAATAATTCTATTTTCCCAGTTTGTTCATTTTGTGCACTTGATAGTATTTCTCTACAGCCAGTTCCATGAGTTCATTACAGTAATTTTTCCTCGTGTGTGACTACCACTCATGGTAAGCAGGAAAAAGAAAAACGTGTATAAAATATGAAAACGTAGTTGCAAACTCTTAAAAATTGGCAAAATGACTGCAAGGGTCACAAAGAGATTTCCCCCTCCCCACAACGTATTCTGGTGTTTTTCTCCCTTTCCTTCTGAAGCACCAGAGATGGCCATAGTGAGATATGGGACACTGGATGGAGAGCGCCAGGGCTCTGAGGTGGCCCCAAGCATTCTGTCTCCCAGGGCTTTTCTGCCTGGTTCTTGCTCACATGCCCAGGGTCTAACAGATCACCACAGGTGGGGTCAGGAAGGAATTTTACCCACGATCAGATTGGCAGTAGCCTTGGGGGCAGGTTTCACCTTCCTCTGGGGCTTAGGGTGCAGGCCGCTTGCCGATACCTACTTATGTCATTTAATCAAATCCCTGCCACTGCAGGGATCTCAGGCATTGGTGCACCTAAGTGCTTCCTATTCTCTGCTTGTGGCACACAGTTGTTTAGTTTCTTGAAGGCTTCCATGCATTGGTCAAATATAGAGGTTGCAGGGTTTAGTGTGTAGGTGCTGGGTGGAGTTGGTGGCCTGTGATATACAGGAGATCAGACTAGATGATGTGGTGGTGGTTGCTTCTGGTCGTAAATTGTGACACTCCGACATGGGTAGTATCCGACACTACTTTGAACTTTTGAGCTTCCCTCTATTTCATGGCAATTGTGCGCCTTTCAATTCCACCACAGGGGAAAAATCCCACCTCCCCATACACACAGATCTCCCCCAGTCATCCTGCGTATGATATACACACACCGCACTTCAATAAGCATAGATCAGTTGAAATGGTAACAGCTGCTACAGCAAGACCACTTTTTTTGAAGTGGTATTTCAACACTATAATAGGTCAAAACTATCTTCTATTTCCTTAGACTTTTGGATCTGAACCATTGTTCCATTCAACAGGAGCGAACTCACATCCTCCAGCTGGAAACACCCAGTCTCAACACCTGCTGAATACAGAGGCAGGTTGGATGTGACCCTTTTAAAATTTCTTTTATTAATGTATCTTATTTATCAAAAAGAATGAACAACCCCTATATCCTGTTTCATGAGCTTGTTCTGTGAAGGATCATAATGGCAGGGCATCTCAGTGATGGTTTTTTTTTAATTTTTCCCTCTTGTTTTTACCATCTGAATCTCACTTGGTCTTATAACTTTAGCTTTGTCCTCACGATAATCTGAATTTAAATCCCACTCCATCTGTAAGAGCTCTCTTTGCTTGAAAACTAAACATACACCTGCCTTTTGGGAAGAATAGGCCCTCTTTTCTCCCACCCTTTCTCAGTGGCAAAACAGGGAAAATGAAAATGGCACATTTTTAGTTTGCAAAATTTGGATGAAAAAATTCAAACAAAAAAACCCTGCTTTTGAAACTCGTGAAACCAAAGTTTTGAAATATTTAACTAGCTCTACTTTTAAGCATGCCAGGATGGCTGAAAAACCCACACCCAGTCCCCAGAGGTCTCTGATCAGACCACTAATGTGCATGATTCAACTGAGATTTTTCATAGACATGTTCATCCCTGATCCCATCCTTCTTTCCTAAAGCATTTGTGACTGACATCAGCAACACCCATCCTGTTCTCCTCTAATAGCAGCTCCCTGCTATGGCTCTGCTTAACCATTGCTCTGGCCCTGCCCAGAGGCATCTCAGCTTCTTTCTCTGCACTCTCCTAAGTAACTCTTCCCTCTGACTGACAGCTTACGGCTGCCAGTCCTGAGATCACTCAACCCATCTCCACCTCACCTATTGCCACAGTCTAACAGGCAAAAAAAACCCATGATTCACTTGCCAAGATAGTGCTTGCCATGACATTGGGGCATATGGCTTTTTCCAGCCTGTAAAAAGTTCGTAAAAGAAGCATGCAGAGACTTATTGTATTTTGAATATAATTAAGAATGATCAAATGCAGCTGCAGTTATAAAAGTGCTGCCTTGCGGAAAACCAGCCACTGTATCAGTGATATAGGAAACCTTTTTGTACGGATACATGCTGATTGGGGAAGTTTAGATAAGATATTATCCATTTTAATAAAATCGCCTCATGGTTATTTAAAGCAGTACATTTCACAATCAGTTTTTGATAGGGGATTTATTTAATCAAAAACCTTTCTAAAGTCCCTGAAAACAGCTTTCCCTCACTCTGATCAATAATGTGACAAATCATGGAGGATTTTGATAAGAATTGTCTTACGGGGCAATACATTTCTAAACTCAGGCTAAGATAATCTTGGTCACGCTTTAGTTTGATGCAAGGCCTGCAGTAAAGAAAGTTACATTAGATAATTGTAACTTTGTAAGTTATCTTCCATAACTTCACATGAAGAGGGAGGGAAGAGTGATTCAGTGGTTTTGATTCAAGACTGGGAGCTTGAGTTCTAAAGTGCCTCTGATCAGGACACAAAATCAGGCTATAAGGTACCACCCAAAGCCAGAGGCAATAAACATGGCAGTTCCAATTGACTTCAGCAAAAATTGTGGGTACCTCTGAAAATCTGAGTCTCAGTATCCCCATCTCTGCAGAATAATGCCTATATTTAAACAGTGCTGGGGATTATTTCATGGGATACCATCAAAACAAGTCACCTTTCTGAAAATTGTGTATCTACTATACTTACAACCACCACCTATGGTTTCTAAAACAAATATATTAGCAATTTTTTTTGGTTTACAGGGTGCACTCGGAAACCATTTCTGTAGTCAGTTTGGGTATTTGTACCATATAGTCATTTAGCACTTGATACTGCAAACTCAAACATGTCCATAAAACAGGGCTATTTACATGAACAAAGCCACATATGTTGTAAATGTTAGTGTTTTTTCATTGCTGAAATGGCCTTGCAAATAGGGGAATAGACAACGTGCACACACAAATCAGTATCTACCAAAAAGATGCTCCATCATAAACTGACTTTTTTTGTATTAGGCAGTTTAAAATATAAATCAAGTTAATGGTGTCCCTTTCTTCCTTGTTCAGAACAGTTCTGAAAGGTTGTCCCTATACTAATCTTATTTATTTATCCTAATAATAAAATTTTTGGAAGAGGTTCTACCACAAAGTATGAAAATTGGAATAATGATTTACATACATTTCTTAGTCTATTATCTGAGTTACCATTATGACGGTATTATATAAAATCTTCAGATATTAGCTAAGCTTCTTCCCTCTCTCCTTCGAGGCAACATTTAGATCATTAGAATCAATCCAACCTAGTGCCTTCACCAAAGCATAAATGTCATCACTATCAATCTCTGTATGACAACTAACATTAAGGCAGTGACCTTCTCCACTGTTAGACTTTCATTAGTAAATTAGATTGGGGGGCGGGGGGGAAGAAGGGCATTGGTTAGCCAAATCCATCCGATTATCTACATCATCATTCAGGATGTTTGTTCGTACCATTTGGAATAAAGGAAAACCCAATGATTTGGAGCACAGTATAAGAGGGTCAGCACCACCGCCCCTTCCTCCTCCAATGAAGCAAAGTAGAGAATTTAAAGCAAGTGATCTTCTATAGAGATGACATGCACAGGTCTGCAGATGCTGTTTTTTTTGTTGCTCCTGCAAAAGTGTGATTGCACCCATTGTTTAAGTAAGACACCGAATTTGTGCAAGCTTGTGTTTGCAAACGCAAATCAGGAAGTTACAGGGGGCAAACCAAGGCCTGCCATGGGACAATTGCCGTTCCTGCACGGGAGAGTTATAGTGATCGATCCCCTCAATAGCACCTGCAGGCATAAACTACTGCAAAAGGGAGCAGTGCTGAGCTGTTCATTGCCCCTCTCCAGCAGCTTGTGGAGCTGGCTGGACACAGGGGAGCATGCTATACAGTGACAGACTGGGACCAAAACTCAGCCCTGGCATTTAAAGCACACCAGCCAGGGCACCACTGAGCCCACGTGGTGGGAGAAGGGCAGGGGGAAGGAGTGGGGCTGGGAGGGGGAGCAGAGTGGCCACCGCACTCCAGCCAGGGTGCAGCTGGGCCCACGTGGTGGGAGAGGGGTAGTGGAAGGGGTGGGGCCGGGAGAGGGGAACGCTCAGCCAGGCCCAGCTGGAGGGCATGATGAAAGCCTCCTGAAAGGATCACACCAGTCCTTGAGTACACCAGCCCTTCTGGCATTTGCCAGAACCGCCAGATGACCAGTCCGCCCGTGATGGCCCTGTACCTTCTTAAGGACTGGTGTTGTGTGATGTGGTGCGATGCACTCCCTCGATGTGCTCAGGAGCTTGAGAGGTTATGCCTCTTTGGGAATGTTGCAGTTCCATAGTACTTTTCAGGGCTCTGACTGAAAACAAGACCTGAGCCCTGAGTGTACAATTACCTGTATGCACAAATCTGGATTTTCAAAACGCAGTCAGGCTTCAATCACTGAAACTATGACCTTCAACATTACTGTTGTAACACTAATTCCCATCTTAGCCACTTAAGCCAATCTACCAGACAGTGATTTGTGCAGACGGCTAGAGAACCGGACAGCGATTCTGGTATTTGAAGGGTTATATGGAAAGGCAAGAGGATTAGCAGAGGGGCACTTGCTGAAATACTGAGTGTGTGAGCTCTTTCCCCCCAACCATCTGCCAGCTCCTGCCTCTCTGACAGGTATCAAACAACATCAAACACTTGTGTGGCAGATCTTCACAGTTTGTATGATTGTCACTGCTGATTTGACTCAAGCAAACACTGCATGCCAATTGCTTTACTTGCTCATTTCAAAGAGAGCAGAACACAGTTAGGAAGCTTCCTTCTTCTCGCTGCACTCGACTCCCTACCCTTCCCCATTTGGAGAGGGAAGGAGGGCTGGTGTGGGTTCTCATGCTGTGGCAGTGTGTGATGAATACTAATGCAACAAGACTTAATCCAACCATAGAAAAGCATTGGGCAAAACTTAGTTCCTGCTGAAAATACCCTAAACCCCCTTGCAGATGTCAGGTTGGTTGATTTACTTGGTCAGCATGGACATTTGGAATCAGACATTTTTGCACAAGTTCACTAAAGACCACTTGCTATATTATTTTCCGCGGGGGGTGGGGAGGAGAGCTACATCCTCTAATCCCTAAACTTTTCTCCTTTGTTTAAACTATAGCAAGAAACATCTAGAAACTTGCTAATAAAATGTGATCAAAACCTTGAGAAGACAGCAGTGTGGAAGGAAGGGACTTCTAGTGGGTTGCCTAACCCACTGCCATGCAACAAGCTGGATTTCCCTGGGCAGATGATGAACAACCAACATATTCGGAACACCAAGAACAAGTTCATCTTTCACTAGGAAACTTAAAATTGGATTACAGAACTGGCCACCTCCATCCCTTCAAAATTCCTCCATGCGAAGAGGAAGAAAAAAACATAAGACATCCTGCAACATTCAAACAGCACTATATGCTGCAGCGGGTAAACAGAAAAATTGTTCTGCCTCCTTGAATGGAGGGCAAAAATGTGCCTCTCCCTCACTTTCTAATTGATGCCATTGATTTGTTTAAACTTTTCATTAAGGCAAAGTTACAATAAAACATTATAACATATTACATCGTACATTGTTTATTCAGGAACAGGTTAATATTCAAAGAACCTGGTTAAAGATTCTGACTTGCTGTTTGGGAGCCTTTCTCCTGTGAGTATGCTAGATAGGATGACCAAGTTTCTAAATATCTACCGTTGTTTTGGCACTTCTCTTGTGCACATAGTGGGTGAGAAAACTTTTCAATTACAAGGACAGTCCATATTTTACTATAGCACAATTCCATAGGAGGAAAGGTCACATTTTTCCAATAATGTGCAATATAAAGTCTAGCTGCTAACAATAAAAAAGAAATGAATGCTATTGATTCAGATTGGTGCACACAAGGAAGTTTTATGGTGGAGTCCAAATGAATTTAAGTTCTGATTTGATCCTGTAAGTCAAAAGCCCTGGCTGATAAATTCAGCTGTGCATAAAATTTCATGAAGAGCAAAACTCGCCATCTAGGTATAAGTGGGTGCAGATTTGCTATGTTTTGAGGAAAAAATAAGGTTGGGAAGAAAATTAAAGACAACACAAAAAAAGACATTTTGAAACAATCACAGAATTCTATATTGCAAAAATATTTCTGAAGTTTGCATAAAATGCTCAAAGCTTCCTGCTTTGGGTCTAACACCGCAAAAGTTACCTAAGGAAAAAAAATGTATTTACTATGGACATAAGCTAAGGAAAAGTCCATAATGGGCTTGTGTTATGGTCAATGTGACCATCTGAGGAATAGTTTGAAAGATTATCACTAGCTTGTCTTTCCTCTTCGCATCTTGGGTTGCCCACTTCTGCAATGAGTAGAAATGCATTGTAGATATCTAAACAGCTGCCTATGACTATTAAAAGAATGCCCCGTGAACAGAGAAATAAATGCAGGCAAACAAACATAACATAATACATACCCTGAATTCAAAAAGCTCTCCAGACAATCCTGCTATAACAAAAGAGAGATGGGAGTATGGTCTGTTATTGGGTTAGTAACTCACTGGTGCACAGAAATAAGAGTAGAGCTAGAAGCTACTTGCACTGCACTGCAGCCATGTTCCGGTTCCAATCACAGAACTCTTAAACCAAAAACTACAGTTCTACTTAGAAAGCATAAGATGCCCTACCTGCACATTTTGTTCTTGTCGTGAGGGGAGGCCCAGGGGGCCCTGTGCCCCCTTCGCCAGGGCGGGTAAGAAGCACTCTGATCTCATACTCCACATCGGGGTCCAGGTGCCACAGTTTGTAATTTGGGGAGTCTACGATGTGCGTTTCTGCCCAGTTTCCAGTGGTTGTACGGTACTCCACCTCCTTCAGTATTATAGGCCCATCTCCGATGATAGAATTGGCATTGGGTTTGATCCACAGATAGGTGGCGCCGACAGCCAGCAGCTCAGGAGGCGCAATGGGAGTAGGAGGCTCTGCAAGCAACAAAAAGGTATAAGATGCTTGTGAATGGTGTGTTAATGGTGCTTAACTTGATTGGACTGTTACAATACCCCATGTTTTGCAGAAAAGCTTGGCCCAAACTCTGCTCTGTTACACAGGTGGATTTCCCATGGGTACGCACCTGACGCTACTTTTACATGAGATTGAATTCTATGAAACAGAGCATAATTTGGCTTTATATATTTTTCACTGGGTGCTATAACTGACTCCAGAAGGCAGAAAGTCCTACCTTTTATGGAAAACAAAGAGCTATATAATATTAAAGAAAAACAAACTTTATCCATTAAGAAATACCCCTCTCAAAACGCAGCTCCTAATCTTAGCCCATCCCATGTACTCATCACAAAATGGAGAAAGGTATCCTCTCCCAGCTCCCTAGTAATTTACCATACAGTGATTATTATTTAAAATAAAATACAGTGACTTGAACAGGTCACCATTGTTCTCACAGTTATTTCCTATTCTAATGGAGAAAATGGCAGTGTATCAAATGGATAGCTGCAGGCAAAGACCATCTTTTTAATGGTGACCACCGTATTTAGATAGGCTGTAGTTTTAAAATAGGATGCATTTTTCAGACCAAATTACATGACATTGTCTTTAAAAATACACTTGAAAAGGTATTTAAATGCTTGAAGGGTCTTTGTTTAACGGCATCACAAGCAGAATGCGGCTGAAGTTCAACGTCACTGGGTTCTGGCTATGATGGGGCTCAGAGAAAAACTAAGAGAGAATTAACAGACTCCAGTGTGTTCAACAGCAAAATATATTTAACTTCACGAGTGATGGTTCTAAAGCCAAGTCTGCATGAGACTTGAACACTGCCTGTAAGAAGTTTGAGACACATCATCAGGAGGGAGGAACCAAACAAGTGCATGTTACTCTGTGATAAAAAGGAGAGCAAGCCAGCAGAACATCTATCCAGCACCCTTTGATGAAATCCTCAAGAAGTCTACAGGGACCTGGTTGCCTGCCTGATTTTTTTGTACTCTCTGTGTACAAACAACCCTTGCATATTGGAAGCCACATGAATACCGTATGCTGCACGGTTTTGAAAACCTGAACTGAACTGTGCAAGATTATGAGCAATTTCTTTAATCACATCTGGTCTGTTTTCCACCCCTCTAATTTTGTTGGTCCTCAGCCCAGAGGACATAGAAGTTCTCTTTGCTTGTGAAACTAAGGAGATAGACACAGGAGACATTTTTTTTCTTAAGCCAAGAAGTCCTATAAGAGATAGTGTCACAGAACCTTTTAAGTCTTAGAAAGAGGTTTCTGTAAGAGTTACTCTAAAACCCCTTTTGAATTTAATGGAATGACAGGCTTTCTTCCTGTGATTAGTCAAAGGAACGAGTTCCTTGGCTGCAAACACAGAGGAGCTCAGGCGATATGCAGTGATGGGGGATTGAGAGAAAACATTCGGGCGTGAGGCGTGGATCTCCTTCTGTGAACACCTGCAAGTGAGGAAATACCCTACTGAACCTGAGGAAGTGCCTGAGTTCCCCACTCCGTTCCATAATTTAGACGGTTCATTGAAGGGGCATGAAGATTACCTGATGTCTCAGGAAATCCTGCCATTCCCCACTTGCAAGACTTTTGATGGGGGAAAAAAAAAAAAAAAACTCCACTGATAAGATTTCCTAGCCAAGGGGGTTTTACTCCAAGCTCTAATTCTGTAAAACACCAAACCAGGGCTTATCTACCTGGCCCACAGGGCAGACTACAGGGGTGACAGATGCAGTACGCATTGAAGTGTTGTACTGTAACTGCCCCCCCATAGCCTCTGCCAGCAAGAACTAATAGGGAACTAGTTCAAATTGAGGTAGACCCATTTCAAACAGGACTATGTTACTGTGAGCTAGGTACCTTTAAGTTCATGCAAGCAGGGTCTACACGGGGCAGTTACAGTGCAACACTTCAGTGGGCACTGCAACTCACAGTCCTGTAGCCTGCACTGTTGGGCTGCGTAGTCAAGTTCCTAGGTTTCCAACCGTCATTTGATGTCCTATACCATGCGTACAGGAACCGATGTTATCTAGCAATCCTGCTTAAAATGTGAACTTTTGTAATTTCACATAGCTCAGCTAAATGTTAGTCTTGGGCACCATTTCTCATTTCACCCAGGGGAATCCAGTAAAGCAGAATTCCTTCCCATCTTATTTGATAATTTATTTGCCACAAATTGGCAAGAGAAAGCGACACGGTTCCAAAACGTTTCTAACATAATTCAGGAATGGATTGTCACTTCAGATTCAACCTCTGCTCAAGATCTCATCTACTTATTTGCAGGCTGACTGTGGATTTTGTGGGTGGGGAGGAGAACAGGCAAAATTGGTCTTATTAAACTCAGCTGTAACTTTCATTATTAGGCAAATGCCTAATCCATAAACTCATCTAACACTTATTGGGAAAAACAACAAAAATACAGCATCACAGAACAAAACCAAAAACCAAAAACACCCACCAAGCAATAACAGCCTTCCAAAACCAAACAGACATGAAATAAGATGAGTGCCAAACTTTACCACTTAACATTCTCATTATTACGTCACATCTCCAACCTTCACCTATACGTTGTCTATGTACGCTATGCGAACGCAAAGGCAGACACCTAGGTAATGTCACTGCCTTCAGAGAAACCATGGGTAATTCTGCAGCATCGGGGCCTTAGATTACAAAGCCCTCTAGCATGACACCTTGGCCTGGACGCGCAAGGTAAGTTAGGTGCTTAAGTGTCTGTTTTAGGCACCTAAGGGTATGTCTACAACACAAGGAGAGGTTCCCAGATCTTGGGCTCCAACCTGAGCCCACACGTCTACACTGTAGCCCACACACAGAGCCCCACAAGCCTGAGTCAGCTGACATGGGTCATCCACAGGTGTTTTATTGCAGTGTAGACTGTGGCAAACGGCCGGCTTCTCCCTAGTGGGTCTCGCACTTTTGCCTCTCGTAGTGGGCCAGGGCGTCCCTGGTTACCCCGTCTTCCCAGGGAGGGGGGTAGGGACCCGGGCCCACCCGTTCCTCCAGGTCCCAGCCCAGGGGCCCTCTGAGTAGCAGCTCTGTGCTGCTGGCACCCTACTTGCAGCTGCAGGCTTTTCCCCTGGGCTACTCTCCCCCCTCTGTCTTTCTGGCTTCTTGAGCCCAGTACCTTCCTTAGGACTTCACCTCTCCCCCACACACCGCTGTACTCCGTTCTGTTCTCCTCCACTTCACACACTCCTCTGCTCACCACACACCTACTCCTTCAACTCCACACTGTCTCTCAAGAGTAGAGGGTTTTTATAGGCACCTGGGTGGGGCCTTAATTGATGTCAGCTGACTCTAATTACCCTTTGGCTAGTCTACAGGAATAAAGCCTGGAGCATTCTAGCACTTACATAGTGCCCTTCTAGAACTTTCCCAGTGCCCTCTGCCCTTGCTATACCACAAGACATACCCAAAACCCCAGCTTTGGGCCCTCTGTGCTGCACAAAACTCCTGCTGAACTCTGCCAGCACCTCACCTCACTCAGTACTTAAGTTTTCAGGGTAAAAATTCCCTCAGCACCTACATTTCTGCCTCTGGACACACAAGTTGCTGCCTCCCTCTAGGCCCTCAGATACCTTTCACCCACCCAAGCCCCAAAGTGATTGACAAATTGGGCAAAGACAGGCATTTGGCCACCTAAGTCATGAGCGGTGCCCAATCTTGCAGGTGTCCTCTGGGCATGGCTAGCGGGAAGGCCCCTCACACAAAACAGCAGCAGGGAGGAAGGAGGGCCTCCCTCAGAACTTTTAGCCCAGTGGTTCAGGCACCGGCTCCCAAACGTTTCAGTAAGGCGACCCACCAACTGTATTTTGCCATCTGATCTGTGGGCCAGCCAGGTTCAAATGTGGTGGGGCTGAGGAGAATCATAGGCTATCGTCCCTTTCCTCCACCTCCTCCTCACCCTGCTAGGGGGGCAGTGACCGCATGCAGTAGCACCCTGCGCCCCACACTGCAACTGTAATCCCATCCCAGTGAAGCGACGAGGTTGGGGAGGGAGGGTTAGGGAGTGAGCCCACCCCACCCTCATCCCGCAGCAGCGGCTCCTCTTCATGAGGCAGGGCCTGGCTCTGCGCTGCAGGCATTGCAGCCTGGTGCACCAGGAGGCAGCACAACTCAGGTTTGGCCCAACCACCCCTCCCTTGGGTCTGAAAGAGAAAGAAGACAAGCCTGAGAGTGACTCTATACCCTGATTAGAGCATCCACCCAGGATGTGAGAAACCCAGGATCCAGCCCCACTGAGCCAATGACTTTCTAATTAGTTATCCACGGAGTGACAACTGCCACAGGAGAGACTGAGGGAGCCTTACACCAGACTATCCTTTGGCCCAGAGGTCAGAGAACCCTCCAGAGAGCTAGGAAATCTCTGCTCAAATCCCTTCTCCCTCTTAAATTGAGAAGGAACTGGAACTGGGGGTTTTCCGCAGCCCGTATGGGTACCCTGACCACTGGGCTGAAAGTTATGAAAGAGGGCCCCTCCTCCTCCTCCCTTCCAACTTCTTGTTAAAATGGTGTAGGGCCAGTGGTTTTCAAACTTTTTTCATTTGCAGACCCTAAAAATTTTTGAATAGAGGTGCTGACCCCTTTGGAAATCAGGCCTAGACTATAGATCATCAGGGGACTAGGGACCACAGACTGAAAATACCTAGTGTAGGTACCTGACTGCAGAAGAGGGGTCACAACTGAGAATTGCTAGCAGCATTGCAGATAGGAGTCGCACCTTCCCTTTCTGGTCAGCATCTCCCACTGGCTAGCCTAGGAAGCTCCCTGCTTAGATCGCTGGCTTTTGTGATTTGCAAACTAGGGCGTGTTTCTCTCTCCCCATTCACTACAGAGGAGCTAGGTGCTGAATTTTGGCTTTGTGCAGCACAGCGATTTTCTAGGCATTTAACTCCATTTGTGCATCTAGCCCCTTGACTTCATACTCATCTGTAAAGCAAGTAGAACTAGCATGGAGATACATAAATAAGTAATAAATAGCTGAAGAAATAATTTAATGAATAATTGATTCAATACATTCCATCCCTATTTGTGGTTTGTTAGAGTTAGTGTAATTAATCAATTTTCTATGATTAATTTATTATTTAAAGTTACTCAACAAAATTCCTGGTGAATGTTGTTTACTCTGTGGCTTGCTATTCAAAAATCTGAGCTGTGTTGCTTTGCTGTGATTGACAACAGAAATCACACATTTGTTCCCTGGAAGAATGATCAACTTTTATAATCACAATTCTAATTGGAGTAATAGAGATCTACCAAAAGCAAAAAATCAGAGCCAGTAACACAGTCTGTTTAAAATTCGAACAATGTTTGCACACTTAACTTTAACACTGTTCTCTAAACTCCATGCAGAAACGTTTTAGTGTCAAAAAGCTAGCGGTTTACATAAAAGACGTCTCTAACAAATCCATTTTCAAAAAATTTTAACTGGGTAGGTAGATTTTCATTAAAAATATGAGTATCACAAGCTGCTTAAAATTGATTTTTTTTATTCTGCACCTTAATTAAAAAGATTTTACAGATTTATTTTTCAATGTCCAAAAAAAAAAAGTCATTTTACAAGTCCAGTTACATCTCAAGTTAGGAGACAAATGAAACATTAAGCCCCAAACTCCTGGGTATCACATAGTATAATAGCAACATTATGTAAGTTACTTTGGGATTTGGCTGAGGATTGAAAAAAAGATTTACAGGCAGAAGAGTTAAATTAGTAGAGCTCCATCTTTTATACACATTCAAAGTAAATTTAGATACTCTAAGAATTAGCAAAATGCTTCAGATGAAGAAATCCACAGTTCTCCATTCCTCTTCACCTCAACCCTAAATCCACAGTTCTCCATTCCTCTTCACCTCAACCCTAAATCGGTACAAATCTTTCTGAAGGGTTGCCTAATGTTTTCTTATTTCCACATATTTCTGCCCTTTCAGGTTCTGATTAGGAGCAAAAGGGACAAAATACTAGGAGAAAAAAGCCTGTCAACTCAGTTCTGCAGGTTCGAGGAGCTTGAATGAGCATTAGTTGGACTAATTATTTAGGCCTCAATCCTGCCCCACTCAAGTCAACAGGAGCTTTCCATCAACTTTAATAGGACCAAGACCAAGATCTTAACCTCATTCTGGCCATAAATATTGCTAATATTCCACCTTAAAGAATTAAGCCATTATTTATCAGAGCAAGCATCTGGATCCGGAGCAATATATTTGTTGTGGCCTGTACAACTAAAGTGCACTTGTAACAGTTACAAATTGCCTGCCTGATGCAGTTATGAGCTGGCTATTCTAATTAACATTTATGTGATCTTTTAATTGATTTTAAATGCTTATTAAACAGAGTTGTGACACACTGAGGATATAGCTCTGTCAAAAACAAAATGGAGTTCACAATTTATGAGTTCTATTTTGTTCCAGGGGCCTTACCGATTAATGTAATCTTCATTTGGGCATGTGACTTCATGTTGTACTAAATACCTCCTTTGTGGATTAGAGCATCCATTTTGTAGTAGAGGTTTGATACCTAGTGGAAAGATGATGTCTGAGAAGCTGTGACAGAGCAATCAGGGTCATCAATGCTGAATGACTTTTCTGCTGGAACAATGGGTTTTCTTCTGGTAGAGCCCTCCAACAACCACATAGAAGTCAACAGGTAGTGTTTCTCTAAATTAGGAGCAGGAGTGATGACCATCACCACACAAAAGCAGACCAGGCTAAGGAGAAAGACGGCAGAAACAACTGCCTAACTTAAGAATGTTGATCACACCCAGGATTTATGGAAGGCATGAGATCACACCTGAGCGGAGGAGTACCTTTCAGGAACTTGTTTTTCATAGATATGTAAATCTAGTGTGTTTTGTAAGGGTACAGACACAGATTTTTCAAGCTATTTAGGGGTTGGTTGCTCTGTCTCTCAACGCCAACTAATGTGGGAGCCTAAAGCTCACGTTCAAAAGGAATTTAGTCACTTAGCAATCTAAAGTCTATTGACAAACAATGGGATTTAGATACCTAAGTGCCTAAATCCCTTTAGAAAATGAGATTTAAGCTCCCAAATCAGTTAAGTGTTGAGATACTGAGTTCTGCAACACCTACCTACCTACCTTCAAAATCTGTGCCATAGCATCTATGCTTAGGAAATTAATTTGCTAAGCCTGTGTTCCTTATTTGCCTGGCATGTTGTCCTTCAAGGGGTTAATCAGAAGCTCAGAGAGTCCACAAAAAGGTGGAACCGAGGAAACATGCAGAAGCAACAGGGGGCAGGGGTGGGGGGCTCAGAAAAGCTTTTAGTTCTGGGATTTAAGTCAGCCAGACTGCAGTGTCCCATTGCCCAAGAACAGTGTTAGACATGAGGTCTACACCTTGGAATGTGTGTGAGACCCCCAGAGCTAGGAACAGTGACCAATTACTAACCAGGCTCAGAGGACTTGGCAGCAAGTGGGATCCAGAGGTTGGGTCCGTTCATAACAGAATGGCATCTGTTCAGGGATGGGGCCTGGGCTAAGTTGTGACAGACGTCACCTATTGCAATGTGACAGCTGATTTGGCCAGGTCATCAAAAAAAATCCATCAAACTAATTTAATTCAAAAAGGATTATGTGAATTCATGCTATTATGTTAACTGGCTACATACTGCACTCAGGAATGCAATTTAGGCCCCCCCCGCTCCAGTGATATTGTTTCCATAGCGACTAATAGCGTTTTAAAAGAAGAAAGTAGATGGACACTTTGAAGAAAGGACAAAGGGCATACAAAATAAAAGGCCCATTTAACCTTTTTATGCGGAGACTATTACAAAGCATCTAAATGCTATAGAAATCAAAAGTGCAGGCCTGAAGATAACATTGAATTTCCAAAGAGCTTTTCAAACAAAGATATTGAAGTATTTTACACAGACAGATATCAGTGTGCCCATTTTACAGATGAGGAAAAAGAGGCATGGGAAGTTAAACTGACACATGCTAAATCATAGGATTCTTATGACCAAGCTGAGAATACTACCCAGGTCTCTTAATTCTCAGTCCAGTATTTTAATCATATGACCATCCTTTTATTCTAATGGGCATCAGGACCCAGGCCCATCAGACCTAAATCCAGTAGCAAATTAAATTTAGCTTGTGTCAGAATCTCAAATCTCCCACAGTGAGAGATTTAGACCCAGCACTCTACACAGCGTTTTTAAAACCAAATACTTTCAAATAGAGACCAAACCAGTCTAAATAGCTTGAAAAAAGCGTGTATGGGGCAATACAGCATGAGGGAGCTCACTTGCAACATCCCGAAGCCCACTCAACCTGCCAGTCAGAGGCGCCATTACAAGTTTTGGGGGGCTCCATGTCAGATTGGAGGAGGGTTTTTTTGTTTTGTTTTGTTTGCAGATAACTTAGACATTGGCTGTATCTAATTCCTTCCTACATAAAGGAAACGAAACATCCACATTTTTAAGTTGAGAAAAAAATTGAATCTTCTGAGGTACATCTGGGCCACTGCAGACAGGAAAAGAAAACAAACAGGCACAGCAGCTCTGTGCGCCTCTTCCTCTTGAAAAAAAAGTTGGAGGGTAAAATCTTCCAATCCTTAATTAGGTAAAACGTGTATTGCCTTGAGCGCCTTTACTCCGAATTTAACGTGACCAATAACTATACACATCACAGTTAAATATCCGAGCAATCTTATCCAGAGATACACATTTTATACACATTGGCTCAGGGACTACATTCTCTGGCATATTTTGAGCACTGCTGAGCACACAGTTGGTGCCCAGTGAAGAATACAAATCATGACAATCATCGCTGACTTTATGCTCTGTGTGGGTGCAATTTCTGTTCTTTGTTCTGGTATTGACCTGAATACAGCTGAAACCCCACCCTTGCTCTGTGTCTCGGGATGACGCCCCAGACAGGATGGCAGCAGCACTAAGCGTGCTTAATGGCCCATCAAGGAAACTCAGATGTACAATGAATCCAGAGAAAGGACCCAGGGGCTACACCTTTGAAACACCAGGACATGTAAAAACACGTGTATGGACAAGGAACTCTAGGGTTTTTCCATGCCATGTGTTTGGGACAAAGGAAGTACAAGCCTCATGACAGAAACTATAAAATGCAGCTGCACTATCTCCATATTGTCTTCATTCCTGCTTCCTTCTCGCTTCTGGATCAACTACTCTACATCTGAAGCTGTGAAACATAGGACTGAGACCCATTCAGATACTGGATGTACACCAGAGGAACTGTACAAGCTTGCAAACTCCACAATTCTGTGTGAATCTATACACACACACTTTGTCATCATTTGTATGTACCTGATAGCTTTGAACATTGACCATCTCGCCTCTTCTTTTATTTCCTTTTATAATAAACATTTAGTTTTAGTTACTAAAGGATTAGCTGGCAGCGTGGTATTTTGGGTAAGATTCAAACTTATACTGATCTGGTAATGTGGCTGACGTTTTGGGGATCAGGAGAATATTTTGGTAAAGGGAATAGAATTTAGATAGCTAACCCTAACCCTAACCCTAACCTCTTTACTAGATCTAGTTGCTGACTGGGAGCTAGAGACTGAAATGCAATAAAAGGGTCTGTGTATTCCTTGTTGTAGCTTCTTGATAACCAGTGCGGGAAATCCGGAGCACTGTTTGGGACTGGTTGGGGAACCTAACTTTGGTGTTACCCACCAGTTCTGAAAGAATCTGCTCTCCTTTTCTAGCCTGCCCTGACCTTAATATTTTCTGGTTGGCTATTTTAGGCACAGACAGGTAACACCTCATTCCTATTTCACAGGTTCATCTAAGACATCCATATTCTTAATTTAATCATCAGCCCTTTCTTATCTTAATCACCCTGCCTCTGTAAAGATAATATTGACTCCCTACTCCAGGGGAACAAGCTGTGAGCAGACAACTTGCATTTCACACTCAGGCTGCTCTGCAGTTAGGAGCTCTGCATGGGGCTCGGACACAGGTCTTGATCAGACCTCCTGTATGAAACCCAAAGGAGGGGCTCAAGCCCCCTTACCCTCCCTAAGTTGTATTTGCAAATCAAATGTAACCAAATGATGAGAACACGCAGGCACAGAAGGAACAAAAGTAAAGGAGGGACCCAAAAAATGTCTTAAGAAAATGAAAATCCCATGAAAATGAAGCCAAAAGAATGGAATAGAGAGCATCTGAAGAGAAGCAGCCAGAGACAAAAAAAAATATAATCATTATTTAAGTCTATCAAAAGCAGGAAGCCTTGAGAAATCAGTGAATCTGCTAAGACCCAGAATAAAGAACCCATGAAGAAGATAAGTATATTGCACAGGCTAAATTATTTCTTTACATCAGTCTCCACCACAACATTGTGGGGAGATATCTGAAAGAGAATAGGTTCAGGAAAGGTAAGGATGATACACTTTCAGAAATTGAGATGTCAAAAAAATTTTAAAAAATTAAAAAAAGAGGCAGCTTGGGACAAACTGATTAGTTAAACAGAATCAAATCCCAAGATAGTATTCATGCAAGAATACCAAATGAATTTTAAAATCAAATGGCTGAGCTCCTGACAAATACGCAAATTCACTTTAAACTGTGTGGGAAGGCTGGGAAATAGCAAATACATTTGTCTTTTAAAGAGGTGCAGGGTAATCCTGTGAACTGATCAGTAAACCCTAAGCTTTTACAAAATTGCAGAAATGGCTTAGACTAAACTACTTCCCAAACTGAGATAATCTGTATGGTAAAATTTCCCCTAATGCTAGTCCCACGAGCAATGGGTTTCATAGCAGAAATACATAGCTATAACAATAACATCCTAGCAGGTACCAATTCTCTATGTGTACCTTATGTTTTTTGCAGCTTTAATCCAACATACCTGCACATATCTGGAGCTCCTGTCAGTGCTGTGAACAGTGAGATGTAGTCACAATGGAATGTGATTGCTCAAAAAAATTATAGAATCATGGGACTGGGATGAATTTCCCTGTAGGCAGCAGGTAATGGGGTGAAGATCAAACAGGATGAAAATACTTGCATGTTAGTGTCTACAGTCATGTAATAGGCTATGGGCACAGACTGGTGGTAGACATTAAATCTATTTCAGACCTAGCTGTGAAAGTTAGCTGTGAATTTTTTTCTTGGATTATTGACTATGCCAACAGAGTCTCTGGTTTGAGATCAGTAGCTATTTGAGAAACTAGGGCATAAAAGTCCTTTTACTGGAAGAACTAACTTGGTACCAAAATGCCTCAGATGATTTCACTTGCTTTAATTTGTCTCTATTAGAGCTGTCAATTAATCGCAGTTAATGCATGTGATTAACACAAAACAAATTAACTAGATTAAACAATAGTTGATTAATCGCAGTTTTAATCCCTGTTGAATAATAGAGTACAATTTAAATTTATTATAAATATTTTTGGATTTTTTCTATATTTTCAAATATATTTATTTCAATTACAACACAATACCAAGTGTACAGTGTTCACTTTATATTATTTTCATTACAAACATGCACTGTAAAAAGATAAACAAAAGAAACACTATTTTTCAATTCACCTCATAAAATACCACTCAATCCTACTTCTTGTTCAGCCAATCTTAAAACAAACAAGTTTGTTTACATTTATGGGAGATAATGCCACCCGCTTCTTATTTACAACATTGCCTAAAAGTGACAACAAACATTCGCCTAGCACTGTTCTAGCAGACATTGCAAGGTATTTACATGCCAGATATTCTTTAAAAAACCATTCGTATCCCCTTCATATTTAGACTCATCGGCTCTCAAATTTTACATTGTTTTGTTTTTGAGTGCACTTATGTAAAAAAAATTCTACATTTGTAAACTGCACTTTCACGATCGAGATTGCACGATGGTACTTGTATGAGGTGAACTGAAAAATACTATTTTTTAAAAGCTTTTTACAGTGCAAATATTTTTAATAAACATAATAAAAAGTGAGCACTGTATATTTTGTATCCTGTGTTGTAATTGAAATCAATATATATGAAAACGTAGAACAGCCAAAATATTTTAATAAATGTAAATAGGTATTCTATTGTTTAACAGTGCTATTAAATCTGCAATTAACCGCAACTATTTTTTTAATCTCATGATTAACTGCAATTTAAAAAAAAATTGACAGCCCTAGTCCCTGTACTAACCTTTTTAGAGGATGCCTACTTCAAAATTTCACCAGTTTAAGACACTACTAGTTTTAGCAACACCTCATATCTTTAAAGTAAGTAATTTGCTAGAAATGGTTGGATATTTCAAGCCACTGAACT
This sequence comes from Mesoclemmys tuberculata, assembly GCA_007922155.1. Taxonomy (NCBI): domain Eukaryota; kingdom Metazoa; phylum Chordata; order Testudines; family Chelidae; genus Mesoclemmys; species Mesoclemmys tuberculata. Next base: position 7,896,786 of record ML675625.1, read on the forward strand.
TTTAAGAGCATCCACTATATTAGCAGCTTTCATCTCCGGTTGGAAATGCCTGGGTAAATCTAGGACACAAGGGGAGCCAAGTGAAAAGAGGCCTGGATGTTTGATCACTGAAGGGACCTTCAGATTCAATGAGCATTTGTACATAATGTTCAAACATTAGAGACAATTTCTTTCCAATGGATGATGAAGGATTGTATTATGGTTAAAGCATTGACTGGAACTCAGATCTGGTTTTAAGCCCCAGCTCTACTACAGACTTCTTATACGCCCTTGGACAACTTACTGTGCCCTGTTCATCATCTGTGGAATGGGGATATTTCCGTTTCTCTGCCTTGCCTACTTATCTTATGAGCTCCTTGGAGCAGGTTCTGTATGTAGGAACAGTAGCCATTACAATGGCTTCTTGAAGTACTACTGAGATAGAGAAAGTAATTTCAGTTCTTGCCCTTATCTCTGTCCAATGAAATGATGCAGCGATCTGTTACTACAGGGAGGCACTGTATGTTGATTCCCCCGGCTTCAAATACCTTTGATAGCCCCAGGATGCAAGTTCTAAAGAAATCTTTGTCAACCATCTTCAGCTTGGAGCCCCTCATCTGGCACTCCAGCTATCAGCCCTCTTCATCTGTTGCTCATCATCAATAAACCAAGGTGACATGCGATGACAAAGCTGTGGAAGGAGACAACTTCAGGTCGCCATATCAATTATGGAAGCAGATTGTGAGTCAGACAGTCCATTTACAGAGTAGATGTTCAGAATGGTCTGTCAGAACACACAAGATTATCCGTGAGATGTTTCTGGAGGCACTCTGATTTCCTTTGGGAGGGTGAATCATCAGAACAGGCCCTTCACTTCAACTGCCTCTCATTCATAGATCTCAAAATGCTTTACAAAGTTGAGTAGAACCATTATCATTTTACAGATAGAGAAAGTAAGGTGCACATAGCTTAAATGACTTGCCCAAGGTCACAACAAACGGCAGCACTGAGAGACGGTAATCCAGGTCTCTTGACTTCCATTATGGTGCCCTGTGAGCACTGCACCACACTATCATCCAAGAGTGTCTTTGTTCCAGTTCAATAATCCATGTTCTGGCACTCAAACAATCAAACTCCCATGAGCACTAACAAGTTAAGATGGATGTGTGGGAATGCAGAGAAGTGACTTCAACAGTCTGTGCCCTACTCAGCTCTTGAAAATTAGTCTTGGTAGCGATAGCCTCCTGCTATTGATACCTCTGACACTCTCACAATGTGGTGAAAAACATTACCTGTCAAACTGTTTTTATAGACTTTTTTTTTTTTAACGCTTTCATCAAGTGCCCCAAGGTGGGGGGAGAGAACAGCTGGTCTGTGGTTTGAGAGACTGTTTTTTGTAAACGATTAAAGCAGCAAGATCAGAAGATATGACAAATGAAATTCTACTGAGTACCAGTGGGGAGAGAAAACGTCTCCTCCAAAAGGAAACAGGACCTTGTTCAGTCCTCTGGGGACAGTGAATACAAGAAATATGTACAGCAATTTCTCAGCGTGCCTAGTCCTTAGAATTGGATGGACTGGTGCAGATAAAATAATCTATTTGAACGGTCAAAAATAACAAACTAGAACATTTGAAGTCAGACACTCACATAATTTATCCTACCTGCCACCACCACCAGCATTTTTCAGGGGGGTTTTTTTGGTTTGCGTGTTTCTGCATTTTCATCTGTGACCAGAAATAATTTAAAAAAAAACCTGTTCTCAATGTGTTTTTTGCTGATCAGCAGGAGGAAATATCCTGCCAGGGAATCCATGAAAAAAAGCTAGTCCTGAGATTTCTAGCCCAAGATATCTGGATTGGCATTCCTAAATGAAGGGTGCTTATATGAATAAAGCTTCTAAATCTTTTCAGTGTTCATAACTAGCTCATAATGGGTCCACCTGGATAATTCAAAAGGAAAGAGGTGATCTCTTGCTGCTTTTATTTTTTACTTGTAGGCATCCATATATAAAGAGCCACCAATGCCGCATGGAAAACTTTGGAAAATACTCTAGGTTATACGAACTCTGCCACCAAAGACCCTGATTATGTCCTCATTGTGTTGTGTACAATCATGCCGGAAAGAGAACTCCTTAACATCCCTTTTTGCAGCAGCAAGACAAGAATGCAACATAGCACTTGAGAACACCAAACCGCTCACAGCTAAGTTACCTAACTAGCATCCCTGAACCAGCTTGGAAGCTCTGTACTTATAAAAACATCAGCTGTGCATATCCCATGCATGGCTGGTCGGCAAATTCTACACTTTCAACTAGCACACAGCCAGCGCTGCTCTGCCACTTGCACATGGTAGACGGCACAGTTTCTACTGATAAGGTCAGGACAAATCAGTATTTTTCTTCCCTGTTTTCTTTACAAAGCTATTTACATGAAAAACAAGATCTGTGTTTCCAACGCCTTCACCCACTGCTGCTCATTTCCCAGCTAACAGGAATCACAAGCTTCTGCTTGTGACAGCCAACTTATGACCATGGAACTGATCAATGTTCGCCAAATAGATAAGGATGGAGTTGGGAGGTAAGGAAACTTAATTTCAGCTTCTCAGAGGGTGCTGCAAACAATACAAAATAAAGCATGTTCGTATAGCCTCCTTCCCAATAGCCGCAGGTATACTACAAACGAAGAGCTGCAACAAACGCATGTATTTTAAGTTGGATTTAAAGTCACGCTGTTTTTCAAAGAAGAATGAGAAAGCTCCTGTGTTCTGATTTCTTCCCCCATTTAAACAGTTTGTCATGATTTCACTTACTATTTTATTCACTCGGTTTATGACTATAAGCAGCTGCTAATGTTTCACATTGCTGTCTGAACTGTATTCACATAAGTTATCGCTCCCGGTTTTACACCACAGTAAAAAACAGCCTGAACTCTGAATCGTAGTGTTTATACTGCCACTGCTTACAAGACTATTCTGCAGCATGCATTATAAACATGAAGGGTTTTGTTAGTGGGTGATGGCTTGAGTCTCCAATTCTTTTATTCTCCAAAAAAAAAAAAAAAAGGTATAAGGATTTTGCAACAGCCAGTAGAGGACTGGGTTACTAAAGTAGTCAACCGAGTGCTATAGGGCCTTTTGCCTCAGTTGGAAGTTCAAATCTGACCTAAGAGTATATTTGTAACAGTCTGACAGCATTTGCCTGAAACATCCTACCCAGGAGGAGAGCATTGATTGCTCTGGGAAAAATTTAAGATGGTTCTGCCAACTCATTAATGCAAGTGCCTCATAAACCCATCTGGGCATACAAGTAATGGGGAGTGCCCATGGGAGAAAATCTAGGGTGTGGGCTGAACAACCCCAGGGAAGGAACCTGGAGAACAGCCAAGCTAGGGAAGAAATTTTCACTAAGCTTTTTTATGGTTGATTTCTTGGTTAAAGGCAAATCAGAGGAAGGGACAACAGGGTGGGGATGAACTTTACTTTGTCTATGGACTGCATTTGGAGAACGGGCAGGTAAGATGCCTGCTCATGTGTAGCGCTGCAAAGCCAGCGCCAGAGGATGCTGCATCAGTGGGCCTACGTAGAATGTGCTGGTCCTGTTGGCAAAGTATCACCATTGCACAAGCCACCAGAATTGGCGCCCAGAGCCTCGATAGCAGTCTCAGCAGCGGGGCCAAAGACTGAAAAGGCAAGGAGACTAAATCACCTTTTCAACCCTCGATGTGGTTGCTACAGATTAGAGCTGTGACATATGAGCAGCACGCACGGCTTGCGCTAAGGGGCCCCACGCTGTGCCTGCTGTATGAATGAGCAATGTGCCCTCCAACATTCCGAGTCTGAATTCTTCACCAGCACTGAACTGACTCCCAGCATTCTGTAGCACTGGTGACGCACAAGATTAATAATCCGCCATACTGTCTTGTTGATTTTTTCTTCTCACCTCTTCCCTTCATCCCTTCACAGTATACACCTGGCTCTGCTGGAAGTTTGCCAGATGTCTAATTATACCAACCTTCTCTTAACATTTTAAGAACAAAAACTAGAAGAAATTGCACAGGCATAATGTTGCTAGTTCTGATGATTTATAGGGATAGGATTTTCTTCCCAATGATTTTGAAAGTAGAAGTTTTAGTTGATTCAGCCTTACAATAACTGCCTAAAGTGCAGGCAATGGAAAATGGTATTTGTGGAATGGCGAAGACAGCGGGAGAGATAAGGCATGAATGGATTGTAGGCTAAATTGAGAATGGCCTTTAAAAGCTAAGAGTAGAAGACTGTATTTGATACAGTAGAAAAAGGGGAGCGGGCTAAATAACTGACCAGGAAAAAAATCCGTACATTAGCATTTGGAATAGATCTGTGAAGAATGAGGTGGGTGTGACGAATGAAGAAACTGCAGGAATTAAGATCAGAAATAATGAGGATCTAGATGAAAGTTTTAGCAGTATGTACAGGAAAAAAAGACTGGACTTACAGATGTTATGGAGTAAACAAATATCAATATCTGAATATGTGCTGCATGAGAGGAGTCTAGAAGGGACACAGTCAAAGGCGACAGAGCGTGTTGGTGTCTCCAATGATGGAAAAGTGGGGGAAAGAGAGAGAAGACAAGTGATTCAAATTTTGATCATGTTCAATTTTAGTTTGCTGCAAGACCTCTAAAGAGTATGTTAGATCGAAATGCAGGATCAAACGGCGGGAGATAGCTGAGGAGAGGTAGATTCGTGAGTCATTGGCAAAGAGATGGTAGCTGAGGTGGCACTAGCAAATGAGATCACCTAGAGAAAAGATACAGAGTGTGAAGAGGGCTTCAAACAAAGCCCCGTGGAACACCCGCAGCAGAACAGAGATGACGACCCAGCCAGGATGCACAAGGACCACCTAGGGAGGAGAAGAGCCAATAGAAGACAGTTGTGAAAAACAGAGAAGGGGAAGATTTCAAGAATTGAAAATTTCAAGGATTGAACAACTTTGTCAAAGGAAATTGAGACAGCAGTATGGATGGAGCAGGGCCACAATATATAACAGGCAACTTCTCTGCAGCTATTCATGTCTAAAGCCCAAACTTTTAAAAATTCAGGGTCCCATGGTATATCTGGGCATCCCCTTTGCACTCCAGAATCCTGCACTTGTGGGTTATGTGCGTAAATACATACCACTTGATCTCAGTTGCCGTTACCTGTTGTGCTTACGCAGAAGGGCTTGAGAATACAAGGAATTGTGCTGGCCCTGAGAGTACAGCTACACTTCACGCTGGTGACATAATTCCCAGCTTGAGGAAAAGCACCCATGCTACCTCTGAAAAATAGGGTGTGGCCACAGTGGTGTGAGCAGTGGCAAGAGTGGTGAGAGGAGCTAGCCTCCAGAAGCACGGATCTATTGTCTCCAATGGGTACATAATAGGAGCAGCTAGCCTCTACTGGCACTCGTGCCATCACGGCACTATTAAGGATGCTAACTTGATCAGAGCTAGTGCGGATTTGTTGCCTCGATCTGGGAATTAGACCTCAGGTGTGAAGGGTAAACACAGCCACAGTTGGAGACTTGAGCCCTAACTGTAAATCTGATGACTGTCAATGCTGAAGATGTCAAACTTCTAGCATAGCCCTGTGAGAAACTGGTGTATTTCCACGAGTAGAGGAAAACAAACAATATATTCATTCCACTAGAGATTTCCCTTCTGCCTCTGAGATGTAATGCCTTTTCCAAATCACCAAGGAGTATGGTTTCATTTAGGCACCGAGCAGCTTGTGCTGAAAGTAGAGAATACAGCAGTGCTTACAGGAGCTGCAACGAAAGCAGAAAACTTCTTGACCCAGTTCTGGAAGCACTTGCAGTCCCCATGTAATATAGATGAAACAACTACCAAGTGGAGAAAGTTCATGTATATTCATAAAATTTTATTAAACAAAAATTGACAAAGCCACCCTGACGCCATAAGGAGTCAGTACAGACCCATTAGCTCTTGCCAACCCTTGCTTTAATTGTGTTATAGGTTAAAGTGTAAGGGCATCAAACATCAAAAGAGGGAATTACCCTGACATTCTATTTCATTAACTTTTCATACTATTTGTGCCTCAGAAGCTTTAGTATGAATCCCACCAGAGAGTCAGAGGATGCTTTTATTCTTTAATAAAGAAGAAAATAGAATTGGATTAGTAGAATTGTATCTCATTTCCCAGCGTAAATTAAGTGAAATAGATAGAAGATTCTGCGCTCTAATTGCGAAGCTCATTACAAGAGCTCACACAGATGAGAACTGAATGCTCTTCTTTGAGTCTTGATTTGTAGTTTAAAAGAAGAAAATTGCACTCTCTCCCAAGGGCTCCCTGTTGGCATGAAATGTAACCAAGCAGGGGTCTCCGATCTTGGAACAAATCTCATTCCATGGATTCTTAGCCTGGGAGCACTGCGAAGTGACCTTTCTTCACCTGTAAGGGTGAGATGGTCTTGGCAACGCACGTACAATCTGTGAGTGCAAATGATAACCAACCCAGATGTACATGCTGGGTAACAGCAGACACCTTGTGCCTGTACTTCTATGCATATGCATTAAATACCTTTGACTGGAAAAAAAAAAGCACTGCAAGTGGAAGCAGCAGTCTCATCTGCTTTGACACTGAGGCCATGCCTACCCTGCAAATCATTTCAGTATAATTTACATCGCTCAAGGGTGTGAATAATCAACAGCCCTGAGCGACAAATTATACCCACCTAAGCGCCGGTGTGGAGAGTGCTATGTTGGCAGGAGAGCATCTCCCATCAACGTAGCTACCGCTTCTCGGGGTGGGAGGAGTCATTAAGCCAACAGGCAAGCTCCCTCCTGTCGGTTTAGAGCGTCTTCCCCAGAAGCGCTACAGCAGTGCAGCTGCTCTTGTGTAGATACAGCCTCAAACTCTCAGTGCCCAACTTTTAGGTGCCTAGAAAAAGCACAGGAATGACACTGATTCATGAAGCCTGGGTTAGACCCCTAGGTTCCCTGTACAACGCGTAGGGAGCGATGCAAGCCCAGGAATGCAATTCATAAGAGCCAGCATACTAGGGGAGGAGCCACCTAAGCTAACCAGTGGGAGATGCTGACAAGAGGTGGCTGTGCTGATACTACCCGTCATGGAGACAGGCACTTAAATCCAGGTTGCAGGGAGGAGCCTAGCTCTGCTTAGTGATCCACTACCAGGGACCCCTCTTCTGGAGTCCGGCAGCCTTCCGATGTTTTTTGTAAGAAAGACTTAGACAGGAACCTAACAACTCATAAAACAGGGTGAGGGGAGGAGAGAAGAAAGAGGTGATGGTGCTTACCTTATAACTTTTAGCCAGAAAGCTCATCAGGGATGTGGGAGACCCAGGTTCAATTCCCTCCTCTGTTGTAGGGGGAGAAAAGACTTGAACAAGAGCCTGTCACACCTTTCAGGTAAGTGCCCTAACCACTGGGTTATGGGATATTCTGATGTGGGTCTCCCTCAATCTCTTCCCTTGAAGCTGTTCCACTGTATAAAAATATTTAAGAGTCATGGGAACAGGGAGATTGGACACTAGGTCTCCCACCTGGATGCCTTGAGAACCAGGCTACAGAGCCACTCCCTCCCTCCGGCCCCATGACTAAGTATTTATCAACAATCCAACAGATTCAGCATGAGAGAGAGCGCTCCACCTCAGAATCTCCCATGGGTCAGTCATCTGAACACCATCCTGGAAGGTAGGATTTGAACAGAGGTCTCCCTTCTGCCCCTCCAACACAAGGAGGGATTAAACTAGGAGCTCCCACATCCCAGATGAGTGCTCTAACCACTAGGCAAAAGTTATAAGCTGGGCACCACAAGCAACTCTTTATGGTTTTGAAGGCAACCTGATCTGAGCACGCCTCTTGGATCAGGCCCTGCACAAAATAGATGGGCGATCACCTATCTTCCCCAGTTCAAGGATCTGGGCCCTAAGGGAGCGAGAGGTGTCTGGATACCAAGAGGGAGGCAGCAGTGAACATGCCCAGAGGTGGGAACTTTTATCCTGACAGTTTAGGCCCAGAGGGGGTTTGGATCCCTACAGAGTTCAGTGGGAGCTTTGTGGATCACAGTGGAGCCTAAAACTTGGACGTTAGCTGCCTAAGTACCTTTGAGAATCTAGCCGATGCTGCCTAATTTAATGTAATTGAACCTGGCTTTTCCAAAGGAGCACAGCGGCAGGAAACAAGTTTTCATTGGTCACCTGACGGTGTGTTGAATGTGCCATCTACTGTCTCACTGCTAAACTATGTGTGAGCCCCAGGCCTGATGGGATCTTAAAATTTCACAACACTGGGCTCCATTCAGCAAAGCCGGCTCAACCAAACAGGCGTGCCACACTTGGCAAAAGATTCGCCCTTCTACAGGGCAAACTAAATCCTCCTGCTTTCCTTTCTTCTCTGAACTGAATAGTCATTTTTCATTATCTCTCAGTGATTACATTGATGCTTTCTCATAGACTCATAGACTCATAGGTCAGAAGGGACCAATA